>OZ010672.1:59020285-59620285 GCA_963932185.1 Troglohyphantes excavatus | reverse complement strand
AGCATTCTACATTTAAACATACTTCGAAGGAAGTTTGATAGCATCTTTAGAACTGCTTAAAATCGTTCCAAGATCCCTATCAAAGAAATTATAAATGCGCATTCTTGAAAAACACCGAGCCAAACAGCAAGTTACAGCAAACGTAATACGCTTTCAAGCACTACGTTGAAATGATGTCTTGATTGCACTTTCCCGTTCACTTCAACAAAAGAAAACCCCATACTTTCGAGGCGGAACTGAACCCTTGCTTAACGATTTCCAAACAACGCAGACTCTCCACTGCCATATTCAAACCGATTTACCTATTCCACGCTTTCCCGCCCGATCAAAAATGACAATGGCATCCCTCCATTCCTGGTGGGCAAAGCGACACCAATAATCAAACCGCGAAGCACAGAAATGTCAATAAATAATCACAAAAAAAGAAGGAAGCGCCCAATTATTAGAGTTCAACTTTCGTATCCATGAAGGTTAATGCTAGATAGAATCGTTTAGCTACTGGACACCTCTCAGGACGTTGACCCTGGCCGCCTGTGGCCCGCAGGAAAGCCAGTTTGGTGCAGAGGCAAACCGGCGGCCTCACTTGCAACAGCGCCGGTTCCGTTGAGGTAAATGAGACAGATATGAAATGACTTGCGATGTCACAGGTAGAGAACGCACCTTATGGCATCTCTTTCTAGCCAGGGGAAATGGTATGTGGTGGTGATGGTCAGGTCACAATACAGCAGACAACTGTGCCACGCTGCCGGTTTGGAAGGGTAGGCTTTTGTCAGGATACGCAACGAAGAGCGGCTTTGTATATAAACAATGGGGTTTTAAATTCGGATATACGTATGCCAGAATTAGATTCGGCACTTATTAGTGACAAGTATCGTTGTGGAAACTAGGGGTGGGACGAATATTCGGCCCATATGCCGAATACTTTTGATTTTAGCTGAATACTTTGCCAATCATTGGCCGAATAGCTGTCATAAAAACAGGATTTGGAAGGGAAAAAAATCAGATTTGGAAAAATTGTTTGCTTGTAATTAGTAAAAAAAAAATCGAGATGAATTAAAATAAGTTTATGTGAAATATACTATTTCTTATCACTTTCAGAAATATGCTTTTTTAATCAGTGATTAAATATCTTTAAAAAATTACAAAACCTATTAAATCTAAACAGGTTTTTTTTATTTTGAACATTGACAAATCAGGTGTTGATAATGATAGGATGACAAAACTTTAATGAACACCAATCACCTCTTAATTTTATATTAAATAAATCTATTTTTTTTATTTAAAGATTTTTACAGAAAAAGGTTTCGTGTATTTTAAGTTCAAATTTAATTGACTATAGATTTAATATTTATTATTATTAGATTTTATATTTAATATTATTAGATTTAATATTTATTATTATTAGATTTTATATTTATTATTATTAGATTTTATATTTAATATTATTAGATTTTATATTTATTATTATTAGATTTAATAGAATTACTATTCTATAGGAAATACAAATATTATACTACATATACGTATGATCATTTTACGTCCTAAATCTTTACCTCAAGTACATGGGTTGTTTACCTGCTATAAAGAATTTTAAAGGAAGTTGTTATTCGGCCTCCGAATATTCGGTATTCGGCCTCAAAGTCAACCGTATATTCGGTATTCGGCTAAATCACTATTCGTTACACCCGTAGTAGAAACTGCAAAAAAGCAATTTAACTTGAAATTCTTTAAACTTGGTTATGAAATTTTATTGTAATTATACAAGAATCATAATACATACATAACTGTATCATCATATGATTTTGAAGGGTAGGCTTTCCTTTTAAAACATTCACGGAAAGGTATATAGTGAACAAAGTGATTTTGAATAAGTTTAAATATAAAAAAATATTTGATATTATCTCTCGGGAAATATTAAATCTATTAATTCTGGAACCTATTCGTGACAAGTACAGCAAAAGGACAATCACATATGTAGTTTTTTTTTCATTCGAAGTTTTAAAATAATATACGATACTTTAAAAAACAACTTGAAAGTCAACTACGATTTTACATTACTTAATACAGTATCATGGAAATTTGAAAATACATTTAAGGTTCCTTTTCTAGGTATCAATAATAGCACTAAAAAAAGACGCGCTTTAAAAGTCAATGATCACCTTTCCATTTGAGAACTCTATTTTTTACAAAATAATCTAGTTTATGGACCATAATCTAAGTGAAAGCAAATATGAGAATCCGGTGCTAATGGCTACAAAGCACGTGCAAAATGTCTTTTTAAAAAGAAAATTTGGCGTATCTAAGAGGGTATAATAAAGGTGTTGTTAATGATGGTCCATCCATGCGCATCAACACCATATTTTAAGAGTCATTGGTTATGTTTTCAAATGGAATGAGGATGTGTATACTGCGTATCCGAAAGAAGAACGATATATGAAAATACCTTGAAATTTGATAAGTTAAATTTGCTTGAAACAAAGCAACTTGCTTTAATATACAGGGTGGTCACACATTGTCGAACAATGATCATTGTTTAGCTGTTTCACTACAAATAATAAACCATTTTTTTAGTATACTTTCACTATTTTTTTTGTGTTGGTACTAAACCAACTTGGAACTTGTTTAAAATACAAGCGAAGTAGTTAGGGCAGGGCCGTCCAAAACATCTGTGGGGTCCGGTGCGAACTTAGCAGCGGGGCCTCACTTTATCTTTATCATTCCAGACAAACTTATGAATAAGTTTGTCAGATTTATGAAGAATTTTTTTTTATCAAGTACAAATACATTTGGCAATCAACTACAAATGTCTGATGCGACTACATATTTATTAGAGAACGTAAAAATTTGCATTACTTTGTGCTTTCTTTCTAATTATAATTTATACGCTTAATGTCATATCGAACATGAGCAGATCTATTTGTCACGAGTTATTTGTCGGAATTGATCCCTGTAACAGCTTAACATGGTTTTTATATCCTGATATCTCATGTAGCTGATTTTAAAAAGTTTCGCATCAAAAGAAAGCGGGCCCCTCTAAAAGAGAAGGGCCGTGGCAAGCGTCGCATACCCCTAACGACGGCCCTGAGTTGGGCAATAATAAGGTTTTATACTAAATGTGATGCAGCGAAACAATGACCATTGTCCAACAATTTGTAACTACCCTGTACTTTGCAAACTAGCTTGTTTTTTCGCTAATTTTGAAAATTAACTTTTTAATGAGTTTGAACGGTCTTGAAGATTAAATTGGGACCTAATATCTATCGTTGATTTTAATTTTGAATATATATGAGTCTTCACAAATAGTGTCCAGTTTCACTTTTCGGGTCCATTTTAAGCATATCCTTACATATTGCAGTAATGGGGCCGTGTCTGCAAAAGGAATATTTTTTTTTTAAATTGTCTTCATGAGCATTGTTTAAATTGTTCAGACTGTTGTTTTTAGAACTTGTCGGTTTATATTTGCAAGTCAGTCAATTCTTTGTTACTTCATACATTTTGAGAACAGTCACGTTATTGAACTTAATATTATCTTAATTTAAACAAGGTGTATTTATAACTTTACAAAAATAAAAGACTTAAAGCTTATATAATTTTTATAAGAATTATTCACGTAAGGAATATGAAATTAAGTACAACAATGTTAAAATAACTAGACTTTCCTCACCCCTAACAAAATTACTTTTAATTATTTAGACACTTAAATGATATTAAACAAAAATATTTTACTTTTAATTATTTAAAAAGTTAAATGATATTTAAAAAAAACATCATCTGATGCATTGATACCGACTTAAACTTGTAGTTGACTTCTACGCAAGCGTTACTCATACATCCGTTTCATGCTTGATTTTTGTGTCGAGGTCATTCAGATGCACTAGTCTCGCTAAAGAAGTTTCATTTAAAAAATTGCAATTTAAAGGATAACTCTTCAAAAGGATTTTTCCCAATTTCATCAACAACCCATTTTTTTAAAATAGCGTCTATTCTTTGATATATAAAGCATCTCTATAATAAGCTAATAAAAAATTCTTAATTTTAAAAATCCAAATAAAATAAATACCAAATATATAATTCAGCAACGGAAACAATTTTTTAAAGAAAGCATTAGAAACAAATAATAATTACAAAGAAAAAGATGGTGTTGCTGCTAGCATTTAATAGCTTTTAAAAAAATTAAAGTTATATTTTACTTCACAATAAATGTTAATATTTAAAAATACTTTTAGTATGGTAAACGTTTTATAGAATGTTACTAAAAGTCGAATAAAGATAACAGTAGAATATCATACTATAAGAAAACTTATCTAAATATGAATTTTTTAATGAAATGATAGTTAGCAAAAAGTTTGTTTTCTATAAGAAATTTGCATACATTGAATACTATAATGCGCAATTACAGTTAACTTTTTAAAGAAATAAATTAAGATAAATTCTCCACAAAATGAAAACAAGTATTTAAATTATTTGTTTAAACATGAGATTTTTACAAGCTTTTCACGAAAATCTGTTTATACTTTCTTAACGCTTGAATAAGTATACATTTTTAATGTTGGAAAGATATACAAGTCTGTGAGATAAAATGCAAATGTCACAATTACCATAAAAACGAGATATTAATTTTAACTCTATGATTGTATATATACATTTTGATTTATCTGCATCATTGCACCAAGGATCTAATATCCGATAATGCCAGAGTTAATTCGTTAGACGGATCAACTGTTAATCGAATAATATATTAATTTGGTTGTAAAACTGGGAAGCATAAGGGCAAAATAAAGGAGGCGCAAAGGGTGCAATTGTGATACCAATTTTAGTGCAATAACAACTGGGATTCAAATAACAACGAAAAACCGACAACTTATACAACTATTCGTTGGAAGAGCATACTTTAACCCTATAAGCATGCATTCTCTGAATCATTGCACCAAGGTCAAATATCCTATGATGCCAGAGTTAATTCGTTAGACGGATCAACTGTGAATCAAATAATATTTTTATTTGGTTGTATAACTGGGAAGCATAAGGGCAAAATAAGGAGGCGCAAGGGGTGCAATTGTGATACAAATTTTAGTGCAATAACAATTGGGGTTCAAATAACAACGAAAAACCGACACCTTACACAACTATTCGTTGGAAGAGCATACTTTAACGCTATAAGAGTTAAGAAAATGTCAAAATTGTAAAGTAGTTTTCTCTGCAAAATAGTGTACCTTATATTTCTAATATATGTAATTAATATATATATTTTTTAATTTTAATTATTTCGTTGGAATGAATTTGATTTTTGAACATTTCACACTACATCAAAATTAGATATATTATTTTTTCATAAATTTTAGTTAACCCCTTCTTCTACTTGTCCCTTCAATTGTTGTGAATATTATCATGAAAACAACTATCCGATGGCTGTGACCTTGACCTTAGAAGGACAAAAGTCATATAATGCTACTCAATAAAAAAATCGCCTCTGGTGTAAAAATTCGGCTTGTTTCTTCGGTTCATTTCTCAGCCTTCAGACATTAAATATGTCTCCCGTGTATATCAGCATTATAGTGCGATAAAGAGTCAAGCAAATAAGAATTCGAGAATCGGATTAATTTCCCATAGATAAAAAATATATCTAGGTAAATAGATTTCATTAACTAAACAGATGGGGTTCTGAGGCATTTGCAATCAATAATATATCAGATAACAGATCCCACAGCAGTTTTCTTTAGCTAAACCCACACTACCGCAATACTACTAGAGTCTTCTACAGCCTTGAAAGAGAACAAAACTTTTTCTTTCGAGTAGGCGTTACTCTCGTTGGGATTACACCCTACACATCAACGAAAGGCATGCACGCCGAATGGCATTCATTAACCCACTCTGCTTCCACGCAGTGTTCTTCACACTTCGAAGAGCCACAGCAAACAAGCTTTGGGGTCGAAATTGGGATTTATCAACGGATTTTCACCTTCCCTGGGCGGAGCCCCGTTTACAGCAGACGATAAGATTCATCGCAAAAACCGGCAGGTTGTCATTCAGAAGCTATAGTCCCAGCTAAAAAAGTCAACAGAAAACCTTAAACAAAATTGTGATAATCAGTGGCGAATTTAAGAGAAAGAGCACAGTTGGCAAAACTTTAGTTTTTAATTATTACGTTACGCACCCTTGGGTTAGGGGTTTATCATGCGAGACTTGGCGAGTCATGGGGGGGGGGGGGGGGGTCTCAGAGCTTGTGCGACGTGAAAAACTTTATAATTTTTATTTTTGCAATTTCTTTCTGAAATTTTAATACAAGTCACTTTTACAGACGTCACTATATTTCTAATGGGTTAATTTTCGAGAGTCATTGTATAGACTCTCCACAAAATAATAATCTTAAAATCTATTGAAATATAATAAATTTAAAATCTATAATATAGTTCATAGTGTCCCCCCCGCTGCTACATTTTCAAAGGGCCATGCGTCTGCTAATCTACTGCTATGCGGAGTGCAATACAGCACATATAAGTACTATCTTCACGGGCCTTTTCGGTAATCGGGCCCTCTACTTTAACAAGGAGTGAGCCCGTCGAAAAAGGGTGTCTTTCTACACATGCAAAAGGATAAGGGAATCCAGAGATAAAATTGCAGTGAAATATGCTCTTTTTTTTTAATTTCTGGAGATAAGGGGGCCCCAAAGGATCCAAATTAAGAGTTCACAGATGGCAACCGTCTATTTGCCGTCTGTTAAATCCGCCACTGGTGATAATGCAAGTTTTTTTTTTAAGTTGTACACTAAAGGTTTTGTGCAGAGAATCTGAGAAATGCTGAAAACCTGAATAGTTTTTAACACTCTACAAATAGTCGCGCCTGCTCATGGCACAAAAGTAGTCGCGTGTCATCTGTGAGATGCCTCTTCTAATTCTTGATGCAATAATACTGATTATATACCATTAAACGTTTTAAAAATATGTAAATATAATGCCATAAAAAATATATTTTAACCCTTTCGCTACCAAAGTAGTAAAAAAAAATGGGTGCCTAAGGTGTCAGATTCTTTTAGTCTTGATTTGATTTTGAAATTATTCAAATTTATCAACAAGCATCGAAATTTTTATACATTTATTTTTCGATGACTTTCGTGCGTGAGTTGTATGTAATTCACGGAGCGTTGAGTAAAATATGGTTGGTTTGGCTTGTTTAATTAACACTAGAGCTGTACAGCAGGCTATTGGCGATAGTTCGGGGCCTACCTCGAAGGAAAGACCCGTTAAATATGGGCGGTGGCAGCCCAATGGTAAAATATCCGACTTGCTAACAAAAAATAACCTATCCATGGAAAATACGGGCCAAAATAATTTTTTTTGTCTAGGAAGCCATGCAGAATGGATAAGACTTCAATTTTATATCAAGTTTTTTTAAGCTGATTTGGGGTCGGTTCCCAGCTAAAAACAATTAGCAGAAAACCATTATTTATTTATTTTCAAATTCCTTCTTTTCTAAACTTTACACATTTAAAAAACTATAAGTGTTCAGCAGGAAACGAGCGCTTTTCAATTGGTTTGTTTGCATAAAACTACTGTGTTAAAAATAAATGTATTACAATTTTTGTTAAGTTTTTTTTTTTTAGCTGGGTGGGAACCACTATTATGTCCCAGTGACGAACATGCCATGACTTGCAGGTTAACGTAAATTCCGAATATCTGTGAACGCCCATCTGGCCAGGATAATGCTTTATTATAATAAATCGATATTATTGCTAATAAACTTAGTTATTTACAAAAAATAAAATGTTATTTTTACTTTAATTTATGTATAATAAATTGACATTTATACGAATGCAATAATACTGATTAGAACGCCAAATTTTAGGGCTTTAAATCTCTCAGAAAGGTTGTTATAATAAACCACAGTTCAGATTACATAGGGAAGACAAACTTTCATATACAGTTAGAACCCCAATTATCCGAACTCCAAATATCCGGATACCTTGGAACATTATTATGCACACAGCAACATTAATGTTTAGTTGATTCGGCAACTTGGATAATTAATAATGGAATTTGACCATTTTCGATTAAAAAATATATGGCTTTGACTATGTCAAATTCCATTACTTGAGGCTTATTCGGGCAAGAAAAATGCAAATCATGTCCTCTAAATAATAAATTGATAGAAAATACGTAATAAATGGTGTAATAATGAATAACCGAGAAAATATTGCATTTACATGTTATATGCATTTTAATTCAAAAATACTAAGTGTTAGTCTAAAAAATACTAAGTGTTAAAATTGAGTTCCCATTCTAATCTTCTACATTCACTAGCATTTTGACGTGGAAATTTGAGTTAATTAGGGAAAAATCCGTTAAATTTGAAATGAAGACCCCTTAAAAAAGATACGCCATTTTCAAAGGTCATCGAAAGTGACTAGCAATTTCAGGAGATAATTTTTTTTTATGCTCTGGTGATTTTATAATGCAGGAATAAACATTAAATAAAATTTATAATAAATAGTTTAGAGTTGCAATTTGGATTGGAATTTAATTTTGCAAGGGTGTAAATAAGAGGAAACCAGAATTGTCACGGTTTTTTTTTTATTTATCCACGATATTTATATGTATTTTTTATGTAATATTTTATATGTAATATTTAAAAAATGCGTTGGAGTCTATAGAAGTTTATTGAAGTATAAGGTTTTGTTTTTTTAAAGTATGCATTAACACATATGTTAGGAATGTTGACAATGTTTATAACCAATTACCCTAAAATTTAACAGTATTTTAGTTAAATATCTCAAATTAACCTAAAATAACACTTATAGTCGCTGAGGTAGACAAAAGTAATCAGAATACTCTGCTTAAATAGTGTTCTTTTTATAGTTCTAGTCAGTGGCGGATTTAACGGGCGGCAAATGGACAGTTGCCGCCTGGGCCCCCTTGTCTTGGGTCCATTTGAGGCCCCCTCAACTCCAAAAATTAGTAAAGGGAGGTAGAGAAATAATTGTTTCTTTTATTTTTAACATATTTTTATTTTACTAAACATTTCGCTGAAATTATCTGTTTGGATTCCTTTATCCTTATGCATATGAATAGACAGGTGCCCCTTCTTCAACGGGCCCGGGCCCACTCCTCTTTACAGGCCCCATTATCGAATAGGTCCGTGCAAACAGAACTTGTGCTTAAGGTTCCTGAGCAGCCCCCAAATCATCTAAGACGCGGGGGCAGGGCACTGCTTTTGTAAAGAGGCTAAACGTGGGGCCTCTTACCAGACGCAGGGCCCTGTGCGAAGGTAGCTACGAGAATCCATAGTTCGTGGATTCTCGCAGCTACCTTCTCTAAAACATGCTATTGAAACCATATTGTGGTTTGTCTCTTCTAGCCATGACCGCATAATTTCGTTAATCTTAAAATACTTCATTATAAGTTGTCAGTTTATTCAAAACAAAACCATATCCCATGTTTTCAATAATGGTTTTAAATGTATTGCTTTTGTTGGTCCGCGAAAACACCTGCTCTTTGATTATTATCTAAATTTCTCGAAAAACAAGCGAGCGATTTGTTTTCTTTTTTTACGAATCAACCCATCACCCCAGGACGTAGACCAGTCGGCTCGTATCGCTCTTTTTATTTTTATTCTGAAAATAGATCAGACACCCTTTCTTTTATCCAATGTAACTTTTACATTAAAATGTTGTATTACGTAATCTATAGGCGCCGAGTCTGAGTAAGCATATTTGGCCTCGTTTTATTACTCTTTGAGATTTCCGGTCGACCCCCCCCCCCCCCCCCCCCAATAATCTGAAATCCTTTAAATGTTGGGAATTTCGAGTTTTAAAAAATCCCTGATTTGGGAAAATTTCCCTCCCTAAATCCCTGGTTTAGAAAAAAAGAGGGGGGGTTGTGGAATTATATACTTGTGGAGGTTTAGAATGGACTACACTACAACTACATTGCCCCGTGAGGTCGTAGGGGACTACTTGAAAAAAAATCCCTAATTGATGACATCGAACAGCTTTCATTTCACAGCTTCTTATTTCAGAGTAAGGTAAATTTAGGAAGCAATTTTTTTAATACTAATAACAAATGTAGGAGGTTTTGTACATCAGTATATTTTACTGTTTTGCAATGTAGCGAATTAGTGTAAATACTAGGAAAATACGGTTTATATTAAGTCTAATTTTCTAATGGTTTTATTGCATCAATTGAATAATTATATATTCAACAATTTATTATTTATTTCATTTGCTAATATTTAAATTGATAATTTATATTTATTCAGAACATTGTCCAATTAAACTTTTCTTGTACACAATAAACTCTGACTCATGCAAAATCGTATATATTTTTTATATTGCTAACTTTTTATGTTTCCTAAAAGCAGAAAAAGTTTAAGTTTGAAAACTATTTATAAAATTATCAATTTAAGTAGCTGAAATAAACATATTTTCAGATATTTATATGAACATCTACAACACTTCGTTAAAAATCTAAAAAGTAGATATAAGAATAATGTTAAAAAAAAAAAAAATTAAATATTACTTTTGGTAATTTCATTTTCGGTATTTCTCAGAATGTGGTACGTTTTCTTGTAAAGAAAATTAAAACTGGACAATGAGGCATAAAATACGGCATAAAGCCATATTTACGAACTTTTATTGTAAAATATTTTATTTGTTTTGTTAAATTAGACGAATCAAGTTTATTTAGTTACAAATATCGGAAAGTTCTTTTTGCGAGATTACAACACAGCACAATTGATGTAATGGGCTGCGAAACAGTTGCGCTGTCATCAAAATGTGAAATAATTGCGTCGAGCAAAATATTAATTTTTGTTAATATTATAGAAAATGATCATTTAGGAACAAACATTCAAATTGTGTTTTGTCACACACGTGCTTGTAGAATTTGAAGAGTTCGTGGGAAAAACCGCAAATAACTTTTTCTTACTACATTGACTGATCTCAGTGGCGGCCCGTGGTCAAAAATGTTAGTGCAGCCGAAAACATGTAACTCCCCCCCCCCCCCCCCCTCACCTCGCCTTTTTCACAACCATACACGAACGGACATTCTTTAAAATTTATTACTCAAACCAAAGTTTCCTTTCAACTTTTATGAAAGATAACATGTAAAAATAATAGAAAACACTTACTTATTTTTTGAAAATAAAATCAATCCTCCTATCAAACTTGCGAATCGGTAAATTTTAATATTAATTTAAGTAAAGAAACAACAACACACGTGCAAACTTATCGAAAACTATTTCCGTTTGGAGAGATTCTTCGAAATTCGTTTTCATCCACCCCGCCTCACCGATTCAACAATGAACCAATCATTTATTCGAAATCCGTAGTACAGCTAATTTGAAAAAATCCTTTTGCGCTACGTTTGTGTCGTCACATCCTCCATTTTAGCGTGCTGGGGAAGTCATACTACGTAAGGTTGCCATGGCAACGATGCAGCCGATTTCGAACTTCGCTTTTTAGCTGCAATTTTTATTGAATGGAGTTTTTGTTTTTTCTTCTCCTGAATTTGTGCATTACGGAAACACGCTTGCTATTTATCGGAGATTTTTTTTTACTTAGAGTTGAAATTTAATCTCCAATTCTAATATTCATTTAAGAAAATTAGTAAAATATATAATTTTAGTTTTAAAATATAATAAAATTTGGTGCAGCCCGGCTGTACTTGCTGTAGTGGGCGAGCCACCACTGATGACTGATCTACAGATTCCAAACTTTGCTAGATAAATTCAAAGGATAAAACGTGTTTTGGATAAATAAAATAGTTAAGTTCTATTAAAAATTCGGAAGCAAGTTCAAAAGACGTAATAATCCTATTTTTAGAAATCTTAGAAGAAAAAAAACACGTTTTTTGAATGTTTGCTCCTAAATTATTTATTAGAAAACGGGCCCCCTTCGAACATTTTTGCCGCCTGGGCCTTTTGTCTTAAATCCGCCACTGGTTCTAGTGAATGGATCAGCAGATAAAATAACTTTAAATATATATGCACAATATACAAAAAGAATCCATATATAATTAAATTTTACATGAAATTTCCAACGAAAAGTTATAACAAAAATTTATAAAAATCTACGTTCCGATTAAAATATTAGTTCATTGTAAAAAAAAAAACTTAAAAATTGATAAAAAAAAAAAGTTTTTCTATTAAAAAATATGTACCAATAAAATTTTATTGCAAACGATAATATAATTTCTACAAAAAATATTATACAAGCATTTGTTTCTTTTTTTTTAAATATATACTAAAGAAAACCGAATTATAAGTGCAATTTTTTAACAAATACTATAGAGAGCCGTTTCGAAACAATTTATCATGAAGTTTATTAAATGATGTAACGTAATATATACAGAAAATGTCCTCCATTAAAAAATATTTTAAGTCATACTAATAAAGAATGAAATGGAAGCTTAAGAGTGAATATTTTTTGTATTGCTAAATAAGGCATGCGCTGCTTCAGTATAAAATGACGATCATTCTAATGCAACTTTGAGCTGTCCAGCCTACTGTTTAACAAAAGTATAAAATATGTACAAACGTGGACTACACGATTGCTTTTGATTACATGAAATGCTTATTTAAGGGACCCAACCCAATTTAATTTCGGATTGCAATGCAACGCGACTGGAAAAGAATTCTCGAATATTAAAAGAAAAATATCTTTTGGATGGTTGGCTGTTCCGCATACATTAACTATAGGAAGCGCGTTCATCAATACGGCTCAGCATGTCATCAAATCATGTAGAATTCTAGCTGTCGGCGTTTAACCGCGCTGCTAAGATTCGCGTGAAACTAATTGGAGGTATTTTGTGAAAACGGGTTCATAATATCACGTGGTTTTTTGTTCGGATGCCTTCCAGTAGCCCACAGCATGCGTTTTGACAAGTACCACGCCGTGTTATCATTAGCATACTTAAATCCTTAACTTCAAGAATAGATTCTTTTTTAAATAGGTCATTTAATAGTTTCATTTTGTTCTAAAGAGCAAATACTTAAGTTAGACTACAGTTTTGTAAACATATATATTTCATATTCGTTATTCGTATATCCACGAAACTTGTACTTTTCAATACATCTAATCGATGGCACAACTAAATTTTACATTAAGCATTATTTTGACTATAATTTTAGTAGGTTAAATATTTATGTAAAAAAATAAATTGCCAGCAATAAAATAGTTTGCAAACTACCTTTTTTCTGACTTTGTCATAGTATTTTGCATAAATAATTTTGATGTTACATTTAGAAAATTTGAATTTTGTTTCGATCAACAAAATAAACAAAGTTTCTTTATACCCCAAAAAATGTTTGAGATTCCCAAAGAAATGTAAGAAAATTCATTACTGAATTTCGAATATTTGCTAGCTCAGTGATTCCCGACCTTTAGATGGCTACGGGCCACTGAGTTCAAACACAAACCGCGAACCAACGCTTTGTTAACACAAAATAAAACTAGGATACCAAAAAATAATTGCGATATTAATTATAATTCTGATATTAAATTATAATTTTTTGAAAATTACTATAATTGAAAAATAATTTAGTATAAATACTCAAGAAAATATTTAAAAATAACGAAATTGTGTGTATGTCATACTTCAAACAATCAATGTATTTCAGCTTGCAATAAATTTGTTTCATCAATTCTGATATTCTTTGATAAAATAGAAAATAAAAAATGTATTAGCTATAGCCCTTTAAAGCTGGAATAAGAAAAAATATACATGCATATTTTTTTCTAACAAAAAACGCACTGTTTCTTTGGGGGGAGGGTATTTTGAAATTAAATATAAATGACACAGTGTTAAACTTAATACTTTAATCTCTTTTTTTTTTTTTAATTTTACTTCGTTTAATGGAGTACATTTCTGCAAAACGTTAAACTTATGGGTGATTTAATTCAAGTTCAAAAGTCAATTTGTTTGAGTATACGAAAATAAAAAAAAAACTTTGCTAGTTTGATGCATAGTAAAATATATCAGCAGAATCGCGATTGACAAATAAAGGTTATATTTTTGGCTAAGCGCTATAATAAAAAAAATATGCAAGTGTAAAAATAAAATTCATTTTTATCCCAATTAAATGCATAATTTTTTATCTAACAATTAACTTATGAGTGTTTTTTATGTATGTAAAAGGAATAAATCTCTGACAACGCCTATTTTTTTTGTTAGAGCGAAACATCTAGGAAATCGGACGATAACGTCAAGAACTATTTTGGACCCTCTTGCGGACCACAAGTGGTCCAAAGGTCGGAAATCTTTGTTAACTAAAAAAAAATTAAGTTCATTGTAAAAAAATGAACTTAAAACATTATAGTTATATTTGAAATCACAATTAACAATAATGTTGCTTTATTTTTAGCAGCTTATTTTAAGAATATTTATATCCATATTTGATGGAAAGATTGAGTAAATTTCACTGAGTTTAGTGGGTCACAAATGCAAATAACTGAGCATTCAGCATACAAAATGTAAAGTTATTTTACATTACTAGTAAGATAACAGATAAAATGTGTCCTAACAGCAAGAATTAATACAGACATTGAAAATCAAGAATTTGAATAATATAAATTTAAAAAAAAGTTGTTAAATCATTAAGGGTTATTTTGACTTTTAAACAACTTCAATTTTGGAAAAAGAACAAATTTATATCTGCCATTGGTGTCTTAAGATATAATTTAATCTCATTGGAATTTTTTTATGTTGCATGAATCTAGAGATATAAATTTTTAATTTTATGTGACATGTATGACCAATTTGTTTGTAAATGGGTCATACAAGTAACATAAAATTAAAAAATTATATCTCTATATCCATGCAACATAAAAAAAATTTCAATGTGGTTAATTTTATCTCAATACATCAATGATAGATATCAATTTGTGTGTTGTTTCCAAAAATGCAGTTGTTTCCAAGTCAAAATAATTACAAATGTGCTGAAAAATGTCTGAATGTCACACGCATCACGCTGGAATGACAGATCATTATTTGATTACACTGTTGGGAATTATCCTAGTTAATTGTTCCATGTAAAAGTTTCAAGTTCGTAATAATAATTCGAGTAATTAAACTGAAAGTTGTGAAAATCGAATGTAATTCCAAAATGTTAAGACATTTCTCTTATTACTTTAAATAATTAAAAATAAAATTCACAAAATGGAACGGGCATGATAATATTGTATGTAGGCAGTCTTTACAAGTTATTATCTTAGGATGATTGTTTATTTAAATCTCAGTATTCTGTCGAAGCACAATAGCCATTTTAGTAATATTTATGTTTATTTAGTTGGCTGAGAAATTTCTCTTTTATTTAGATTATATTAATAACTTTATAAATGTGTAGTCCCAATTAATGGAGCTCGGTGGGAGTATGATAGGTCATGTTATTATGGTCACCTAAAGTCTATAAATTGCTGGAAAGTTTTTGTGTGAAAGTTTTTCAAGGGTAATTTAAAAAAAAAAGTTAATTCACATTTTTAAAGAAATATTCCTCTTTCTAAATATATGCAATACAGCACACAAATTTGAAGCATATGTTACCAATAAAATGTAGTAAATAAGAAAAAAACGTTTAAAATATTGAGGACAATAAATAAAAAATGACTTTTTACAACAAAAAGTTGTAACTATAGAGATATTAGCCGAACTTTAAACAAACAGTCTATAGATGCATGCGCAAATGAATAAAATCTAATGATTACAATACGAATAATAATAGGAGAAACTTACATACCTAGGAACAAGATTAGTTAATTATAACAGTGTTCACTCTAGAAATAAAATGGGACAGGGGGTTGTTGTCAGTAAAAGAGCACCCAATTGTTGAAAAGACACTTTTTGTTTTTAAAAGGGCACTTTAAAAAAAAAGTTGGGGCGGGTGTGGCCACCTATTGACACAATGGACAAGTGCCCGATGGAATGGGCACTCAATTCTTAGCATGAGTGTAGCGATCTGATCTGGGGGGGGGACATCGCATGCCAAGCATAATCAGCAGTAGAGAGGGAAAATCCGTTGTGATCCTTCAGGTTGTGTGAGGTAGTATCTCAGATGTGGTCCTCGTCATATAATCATGGTTCAAAATTACGAGGCAGTGTTCGCTAGCCTTTTATTTCCAGGATAGATCCAGAACCGCTGCCAATACCAATTGTGCAGGCTGCGATGCTAATTCGCCAACCAAATAAAAAAAAGTTCCCATTTGTTGGTTGCATTGCTAGAGCTGCATATTGGGCTACTAGTAACGGTTCGGAGCAGGAAATACCCGTACAAAACTGATGTCTCTTTATGAAGGTACTACTTAAAATCCAAAATTTGACATTTAAAAATTAATGTTTTCACTAAAGGCTACCAAATTGATAAGTAGCCCTAATCAGACGAAACTGATGAAAAGGCTACTTAAATCCAAAATTTGGTAATAAAATGCCTACCTGGTAACCTCTCCCCAAACCATCTTCTATTTAAAAAACTTAGCATTTCATATGCGGGCATAGGCAACCAATAGGACTTGTTGAATGCCCCATGTTCGAAATTACCGCGGAATCATCGCAATTGTGCAACACGCTTAGTTAGAGAGGCAGAATTTTTTAAAAGGAAGACAGGATTTTTTAAAAAAGGGCATGAGGGCGCTATCGAGATAAAAGGGCGTGGGCATTCAGCATTGTTGTATCCCTACATTTTGTGTAACAAGTCATGCAAAAAAAAAACTTGTCATGTTAGCATATAATAACATTATAATTAAAAAAATAACATTTTGTTCATGGAAGCGCACATTAAAAAAAAATTCAAACCATAATTTTGTGAACATTTTTGCAGTTGTTAATATTTCGTATTCATGTACGAAAGTCTTAACAAAGTGGTACACTTTTTAATGAACGTCTGTTTGACTGTAATTTTCACTTGTTCTTTAGTTAAGCAGTTGCTAAATAAAGGATATAGCATTGCAAATGTTTTACCATCTATAACCAAAAACTTTGATTTTAAAAATGTTTGAAAATATTTCCCATGCCGAATAAAGTTTTCGTTCACTATTTTATTGGACAATCACTGCACAAATTGAAGACTTAAATGCAAGAACAAAGCAGCTCCAGTTTTAAAAATTGTTCAGGAAGAACGAAAAACACCGTTTTTTGCATTGTATAACATAAAAGTACGATTCCTTTTCCGTTATATCTCTATAGCCATTGCCAATCGATAAAGTTTTTTTTTTCTTTATAGGAATAGTGAAAAAGTATAAATAAGAAAAAAAGTGGAGCTATCCAGTTCCTGCACTCGCGTCTATACAATTAAAATGATCAAATGATTTAACCCTCTAAACGTTCAGGGCATCTATAGTCCTCTGTTTTTCTAACAATGCACTAAAATTTGAAATTGGTCGAATTACTCAATGTTTAAATAATAAATTTTAAAAGAATATTTTCCATTTGCCTTATTTATTCAAACTGCCAGACGCATCAGGGAGGTACAAGACCCATATTTATACACATCTTTATCAAAATATAAATCTAAACATTATGTAGCTTAACAATATATTATCAAGAAGACACAATAATATCAAGAGCGGATCTACATTGGGCTAACAAGGCAATAGTTCCTAACTTTTGACATAACTTTATAACAGACACAAACACCATCATAAATTTTTCAATAAAATAAGTTAAGGCATTCTTTAAAAGAATTAGTTTGTAAAACATTCAATAGTTAAAAAATATAGATAAAAAGAAAAACTGTAGGGGATTACGAATTTTTGAGAATTAAAATTGCTGAGAAAATAAATTGTTGAGAATATGAATATATTACTATACTCTCCTACTCTTTGATAAACTTACATCACCAGTATTATTAGTTCATAATTCTCTTAAAAAATCAATAGAAATACAACAATTATAAATTTATTTTGTAAATTTATAACAGTATTTCTTTCTCTCTTGGATCTAAATTTACAATAGTCAACTTTAACTCAATTTGAAAATAAAAACTTTAATATAAAATCAAATTTAAAAAAAAAACTCGAAAATTACTTATTTATAATTAAATTAATAAAATCAACCCCAAATTACTTGTGGTTAAATGAATATATTTTTTTTTTTCAAAAAAAGGGCAAATTCTAAGAGAAACACAAATTAATTAAATTTTAATCACTGATTTTCAACAAAAAAATACTTTTTAAATCCTATAGATTTTATTTTAATTTTCACCCTAACAAAGAAACGTTGAGATCACTAATGAAAATTTACCACAAATCAAAACAAGTGTACAGCGATCAAACTTTCAATGGAATGTCTGAGGATCGTGAAAATTGAATTAAAGTGTTATTTTCACAACGACAACAAGGATCTGTATAATAAACTCTACATAACTAATTTAAAGAAGATAAATAAATCGTTTAAAAAGTGAAACTTCGCAAAGGCCAGTTTCGTTATTAAACCGATCCCAAAGCCGGCTACAGTCCGAGGTAAAACACGTATACAAATTGTAAGAAATGACAGAATTGCAACGTCAACTTACCGGTACACGATTAATTCAATAAAATCACTTGTAATTTTCCATCACATCGTAAAAAGAAACTACAGGTAAGGAACACTCGGACACTTCAGTTTGACAGCAAGCATCCCATAAAGTTTGAGAATCAAACGACAACAATAAATTCAAATATCGGCACAAATAAAATGTCGAGATTACACCTACTGCACAGTCGCAAGTTTTACTTGTCGGCCCAGGTGCGTGCGTCTGCTTGACAGGTAGTTTTCGAACAGGTGAAGATTTTGTGTTTATAGAGGTACCTCAAAACTTTTTTCTGTATCAAAGTGTAGTTGAAAGTAATGACACATGAGGACGCTTTCTTCACTTTTCAAAAAAATAAAATGTTGAGTCTGACGTCACTGACTGACGCTTATAGGCATAGTGAGTTCCGAAGTATTTTATGTTTCCCTTGCTCTGCTTATTAAATGTCTAGAATTAATGGATGGAATATTAACTACGAACAACTATTAATATTATATGATATAATAGGTTTGGTTTGGTTTAGTTTTGTTAAATAACGTCGCACTAGAGCTGCACAGTGGGCTATTGGCGACGGTTCGGGGTCAATCTTGAAGGGAAGACCCGGGAACACATTCACATTCACACACATATTCATACATGCACCTCGTTATTTTAGAACCATGGTCTGATGACGTATGATATAATAGAAAAACTGCTATGTTCGTGGTAGGCATGTTGTTAATGCATTTTAACATAGAAAAAAAAAGTTGGTTGGTTGAATAATATTGCACTAGAGCTGACATTAAGTTATTGGCGATGGCTTAAGGTCAATCCCGAAGGAAAGACCAGAAAACAATGCTTCGGAATTTTGAATCATGGTTACATGAAGAACAGAATTAAAGATGGAGTGAAAAATATGTCATTTCTCTTTAAAGCTGAGTGACAGAGTTGCGAGTTACCTCCTCTTGGTCCACCATCTATTCGGCGTGTAGAGAAAACTGGTGCATGTTAAATATTTCGTGGTCCAAATGTCATCACATTGGTCGTGACGTGGAAGTTTGGAGAGTGGAGTACCAACCTAGATATGGACCTCGACCCAGATATTGATGTTTCTTTTACTGTGTAGACACAGAGCCGGGTTTAGAGTTAGTGGGCCTATAAGCTGAATATGTGGTGCGGGACCCCAAACAACTGGGTGGTACGAAATATCCCTCCAGTTAAACGAGAGGGGAGATTTCTTTTAGAATTATATTTATATAACAAAACTGTACATTAAATAATTTTTGAGTTCTAATTAAATTGGGATACACTGTTTTTTTTGTAAATTTCCAATACTATGTTAAACAATTTCAAAAGTGTTAAGGAATATCAATGTGCAACAGAATTTTGGAACCTACGAAAATTAAAATTAAATATTACACTCGTCTCTGAATTACTCTCAAATGTATTACTCTTCAGAATTTGGTTTGATTTATTGGCACTCGCATGCACTAAATATTAACAAATTTACTTATGACATTGTCATAAGATAATATTATAAATTTTCAAAATATCACTCCAGGCCAGTGGCGTAGGAACTTCTTTTTATCGTAGGGTAGGGGGGGGGGGGTTACAAAAATGTAAAACAATTTTAAACACATTTGGTTTGTGAAAATAGTATGGAGTTGCGAGCTATCAAAATTCAATCAATACGACTACAATTTTAATTAAAAACACAAAATTAGTATTACGTATAAGAGAATAAGAACTACATATTTACTACTTTGCTCATTAAAATGTGTACTTTTTCCCTGGATCTGCTGAAATTGATAAAATTTTCAAATAGTTTTCAAACTTAAACTGTTTCTGCTTTTATGAAACTTAAAAAGTTAGTTATATATTGCAAAAAAAAATATACAATTTTACGTAAACTAGAGTATATTGAGTACATAAATGTAAAATTGGATAGCATTTTGAAAAAATATAAATTTATCAATTTAAATATTATTCAAATGAATTTAGCAATAACGGGCATATATTATAATAATATTGCTGCAATAAAATAATTAAACTTTAAAACTTTACACGGACGGGACTTTATTTACACTAATTCTAAAATGAAATTTCATTTATTATAGGTTGAATGTACCGCAATTTCCAACCAGTTAAGACCAATTTCCGAACAGTGCCAAACATATGGCTATTGATCTCACATTAGACTGTAAAATACGCAATTTACTTAAATTTTAAACGCCCTTGATTAACATATTAATTAAAAGGACTTTCAAAAAGTAATGAAATGTAGTTAGTTTCAAATAATTTATTTAAATGGTCGGGAACTGGTTCATTCACCCTATACAATTTATATATTTCAAGATTGAATGAGCTTCAACTTATTTCTACACATAAACATGCTTAGTGTTGTTATTGACTTAATAGTATATAACAAAAAACAGACATCATTCTTATTAGAGTTATTTCCAATTGATATTGCCAAAAAATAATAGATGCTCTATTTAATTTGATCAAAAACGCAAAAACCGTCAAAAAAAGAGCAAGTTAAAAAAAAAAACAAGTTAAAAAATTAACTGGTAAAAAAGTTATTAATATGTTACTAAAAAGGAACCGGAATAGAGTAACGATTTGCTCCCATTTTCAAAACGGCCTTGGTCGAACCGAAACAAACTTGCTCCTCGATACCTCTCATATCACAATAACGAGCTGGATGAAATATTATTTAATTCGTTATTGGCACATGTCCAAATTTAAGGAACGATTGACAACGATCCAAACTATTTCTACGATAAAAAATATTATTACGATAAAAATGATTTCAGTATCGGAACAATCGATATTGTATAATTTTATCTTACGATTGCATCACGATATTTTAAAGAGTTTAATTCATGTTGGGGGGTTTGATACAGTTTTCGGATGGGTAAGTATTTTTTTTTTTTTTGCTTTTCTTTGTTAAAAGTTTTGCTTTCGTTGGGCGAATGACATCAATTGGGATTAATTTAATTGTGTAGTTTTAATCATTGCCTCTTCACATTTTCGGATGAAGGATTTCAGGTGAGGAATACCCGTGTTTTTTAGAAGGGATTTCATATAAAGTTTCTGGTGTGCTTTTTATGCAACTATCTAGGATATAAATTTGTGTGTTCGTATGACAGAGGGGGGAAATGTCATTGCAGTACGGATGTATGTGTTTTAACTCGGCGCTATTTGGTTAGTTCGAGCGCGTTTAAGCAAATTTCGTTGTTGTTACTGTGTTGAGTATTTCTTTGCCTTTAAAAGATATATTCGCATTGTCTTAAAAAATGTCATGTACATATTTTTGTTAGAAAATAAATAAGTTAAAAAGATTTTAAGAAACAAATTGAATGGCCGATGTAACTAAAATTATATAAATTGTCTAAAAATAGTTGAATAATTAAAAAAAAAATTAGTTTAAAAAGATGGCTGAACGCAATAATTTTTTTTAAAATTTAATGTTTATTTTTGTAATTGTATATGTATTACATTTTCCGTCCTTTTTTTCTAATACTGAACCATATTCTAATAAGAGTAAACTTTTTTCAGAGTCCTTTTTTGAGTGATTTAGGTCGTACACTTATATTCACCCCCCCCCCCCCTTATCTCTGAAAAAATACCTAAGTAACAGTTAAAAGTAACTGTTATTCGTCAATAATATCGTAATAACTACCGTTATTGTAGAATACTGCTGAGCTCATCCCTAGTTTGCATGTAGGTAAGAGGTGCTAGTTTGAGGTAAAAATGACCTCATCGCCGACTTTTGAAAACTATTTTTTTTTTTTTTAGGGTAAGAAAATAGTTTTCGAAAGCCTTTAAAAACATGTTATAAGGTCATTTTAATCTCAAATTAAACCTAACATGTCGTTATCGTGTTTCTGTCTGTGATTAATCAATACCCCCCCCCCCCCCCCACCCATACTCACAGGGGTTCAGATATTCCCCCCCTCCTCCGAAAAAAATAGCTCTATTTTTAGGATTTTTACAGTAATTCAGTTTTTAATTTTTTTCTACTTGGCTTTCAGTGGGAGAGGTATGGACCCCTGACCCCCCCCCCCCCCCTTCCCTCCTACCTACGTGCCTGGATCTCACTAATGGGCACACAAAATGATAGGTAAAGAAACACGATGACGTTTTGATAGGCTTAGTTTGAGATCAAACTAACCTTATCACAGCCTTTTGAAAATTATTTTTTGGGATAGGATCCCCGGAAAATAGTTTTCATAAGCCATCAAAAACATGTTATGAGGTCATTTTTATCTCAAACTAAACCTAAATGACGTCTGGAGATAATCACTAACCCTCATACTCACAGGGGTTCAGGTATTCTCCCTCCCCCCCCCCCTCCCCCAAAAAAGCTCTATTTCTATGATTTTTACAGTAATTCGGTTTTTAATTTGTTTTTTTATTTGACTTTCAGTGAGAGGGGATTTGGACCCCTGAACCCCCCTTATCTATACATGAATGGATCTCACTAATGGGGGGAGGTAAGGATAAAAGAATAGCACCAACGTTTTTCTTTGAAAATGCTAATTATTTTCTTAGAAACTTAACATAACAGCAAAACATCGTAAAAGTAAAACCCAGTTGAACGGCACATGTGTAATCTGTTTTCTTTGCGACTAATAGTCAGGAGGTATGGAAACCAAGCGAATCGTAGTGCATCCAACTTTAAAAAAAAAACCTCGTATTGTTTTACTCTCTGATTTATTTGCGTCTCGAAAGTTTGTTTTCGTATTATTTCGGTCTGTAGATTACGACCACCCAGTTTGGCAAAAAGTTGTCCCATGGGAAAAATTCTCAAATAAAGACAATTGAAAAATAAGTCTATTTTGAAAGATTCACACGGTACTAGGAAAATAAACAGAATACAGTAGAAGGTGTCTATATGCATTGGCGGTTCCGGGGGGGGGGGGGGGATTCCGGCGGGACAAGAGGGGGGGGGGGGAATGCCCCGAACTTTTTCCGGATGTTGCGTCCTCACTTTTTTAATATAGGACTTAAAAAAATTATAAGTCAATTGTTTTATTGGATAACCAAACCAAAGGCCTTCTTCTGACCATTATTCAAAAAGATAAGGTAGAGTTCCCGGGTCCGTCTTTTGAGATAGACCACGAATTGAGCAGTTGTACTGCGACGTTAATTTACCGACCAAGCCAAGGAAACATTTTGTACCCCACCAGCTTCAAAAAAGGTTTTCAATTTCATTTAAATAAGCAGATAATATTTCCTCATTAACACGTTAAATGGCATGTACTGAATTTGATTCATATCCATTTAGTACAAATTTTGAGGATACCGGTGGTAATTTTGTAAATGAAGGTTTAGCTATGGAACAAAATTACCCAAAAGTTTTGAATCGGGACAATGGAAAGTTAAGTGATCCTGCCAAATTTAATTATTTGTTCTAAATCTTTATAAAAAAATCAGTCAGTTGTATTACAAAATTTCAGCGACAATAAAAACATAAGTGTGTGAATATTTTTTTGAAAACTTTCATTGACTACACTTATTATTAATTTATGCAAAAGTCGAAAATAGAGGGTTTTTCAATGCTCTTTTCATAAAAAAAAAGATGAAGATAACAAAATTCCACTTTATTTCAAATGCTTCAATGGTTACACTTAATAACACTAATAACACCAGTGGCGGCCGTGGTCGAAAATGTTAGTGCAGCCGAAGTCATGTAATACCCCCCCCCCCCCTCCCCCCACTTTCCACAACCGTATATGAACGGACATTCTTTAAAATTTGTTACTCAAACTCAAATCAAAGTTTCCTTTCAACTTTTATGAAAGATAACATGTGAAAAAATAGAAAACACCTACTTATTTTTTGAAAATTAAATCAATCCTCCTTTATTTTAAACTTTCGAATAGGTCAATTTTAATATTAATTTAAGTAAAGAAACAACAACACACGTGTAACGAAAACTATTTCCTTTTGGAGATATTCTTCGAAATTCTTGTTTTCCCCCACCCCGCCCCGCCAATTCACCCACGAACCAATCATTTAATCGAAATATCAAGTACAGCAGAGTTGAAAAAATCCTTTTTGGCTGCATTTATGTCGTCACATCTTCCATTTTAGCGTGTAGGGGAAGTCATACTACGTAAGGTTGTCATGGCAACGATGCAGCCGATTTCGAACTTCGCTTTTGGGCTGCAGTTTTGATTGAATGGAGTTTTTTACCCCCCCCCCCTGAATTTGTGCATTACGGCAACAGATTTATTATTTATCGGAGATTTTTTTTACTTACCGTAGAAATTTCATCTTCATTTCCAATATTCCAATTATATAGTCTAATTCTAATCTTCATATGAGAAAATTAGTAAAATATATAATTTTAGTTTTAAAATACACTAATAAAACTAGGTGCAGTCCGGCTGTACCTGCTGTAGTGCACGAGCCGCCACTGATAACACAAAATAATGAGTATATATATATATATAATGTGCTATATTTATTATAATTTGTATTCCAATAGTATCAAGAGTGGTCAACAATTTAAATAAATATCCCTCCTCCCCCCCACACACAATTCTTCTTTCCTCTTGATCCTTTCCCCCTCACTTTTAGCACCCAATCACCCCCACTGTCGCACCCTTCGAGCATGAATGGACTATAGTAGAGCGAGTATGACGTCATAATCGTGAAACCAACATCTCAGACCGAATGCCCTCAGACACGTGACTTCTTTCAAAATAATGAATTAAAAAAATACTCGTGATTGGCTGATGAATTGGGAAATGTGTAACATTGAAAATTTATGAATGGAATGACGTCATTAACCACGTGTCTGAGGCCATACATGTTGGCCTCACTTTGATGTTAGCGAGATTACAAAGATATGTTTTCTCTACTATGAAGGATCCACGCTCGAAGGTCGCACCCGCTGTATGTATGTATTATTTTAACAACAACAAAAATCCCAAGAAACACTGGAGAAATGGCGCCAGAAAACTAATTAGTTGAAGCGAAACTTATCTATTTCACAACTTCATAAAGTTACAGTGAACTGTTACGTTTTATTTTTAATACATATTTCAAAATGCTCCATACGCTTCAGTCTTCAAAATTTTTATAATTTGTTTGCATTTTTAAATACATATTAAATAAAAACAAACCTTTTTTTTAATACTTTTTAATAAATTCGGAAATATTTTTTTAAAAATTTGAATGAAAATGTGTTTTTATAAAAGATTTTCTTTAAAAGTCCTTTGTGATTTGATATTTTATAAATAAAAATTTATAAAATTGTAACTAATTACAAAAACTATTACTCTAAGTAAATAACTTAAGCTTGGTATAATATCAATTTTTTATTTACTTAAGTGTAAAATTCTCAAATTTCTACTTTTACCAGAGAAAAAAAATGTATTTAGGACACTTGCAATGTATCATATGTTCTTTCTGTTATCTTTGTTAATCAGCTTTCAACTCTTCTTAAGTATAAATCATACTATGCGAAAAATCGTAACAATTGATTTATGGACATATTTTAGAACTTTTTTGTATATAAACTCTTAAATTTTTATCTTTCGCACTTTTACTAATACCGAACAACGCAGTAATTTTATCTTTTATCTGCCCGTTAATAAAATGTCCAACACATTATCAATTTTATTAAATGTGCAGACTATTTTTAAGTAAGTGTAATATAATAAAACATCTGGGCAAATAAAAGCAATCGCACATGGCAATTTACTGATAAGACTTCAAACTTGCGCTTGTTGGACAACTCAAACCTCCTTTAATCCAACTACTGAATGAGCAGATTTTTGCTATTACTTTTTTTAAAAAAGAAATTTAATTTTCAAAGGTCCGCAAATTAAAAAAAAATTATATAAAAAATACATTTTTTAAAAAATAATTTGTGGGATATTAAGCAAAAAAAATCAACGAACTGAGGATATATTTTAAATACATTTAAACACATGAAGTTAAATTAATAGAATTCTAAATACAGTTTTTCCATGTAAAAAATTTAACAAAACTCTGAGAGTTTCACAGACTAAAATTGTTAGAGAAAATTCAGCACAGGGCTACTAAAATGGTCCAAGAGTTTTCAGGCATGAATTATGAAGATAGATTAAGAAATCCATACTCTGGAACAGAGAAGGGTTAGGTGAGATTTGACTCAACTGTTTAAATTTATCAAACAAGGGTGTGTGGAGGGTTTAGATTTTAATGAGTGATAGAACGAGGTCATGGGTTTAAATTAAACAAATCCCATTTTAATCGGGAATGAAGAAAACGCATTATTTCTATAATAGAGTAATAGACAAATGGAACAAATGTGTTTAAAATAATTTATTTTAACGGTTTTTTTAAACAAGCTGTTGATAAGGCTGCCATCTGTGAGCAGACCGTTAAACTTATTATTTTTTGGCTCTGATGAATGGCGATGGGGGGATGGGTAGGACGGTTGCTCATCCGATAATTATTGCAAAGGCATACCAGTATTAAATATATTTGATATTTTTTTTCTTCAATTTATACTAATAAAGGGGGGGGGGGGGGGGTGATAACGCTATTTGGGCGGCCCGGGTTGTCACAAAAATCTGAAAAAATTGCTATATCACAAATATCCGAAAATGAACTAACTATATATAACACTATATATAACACTAACTATATATAACACTAACTATATATAACACTATATATAACACTAACTATATATAACACTAACTATATATAGCACTATATATAACACTAACTATATATAAAACTATATATAACACTAACTATATATAACACTATATTTAACACTAACTATATATAACACTAACTATATATAACACTGACTATATATAACACTAACTATATATAACACTAACTATATATAACACTGACTATATATAACACTAACTATATATAACACTAACTATATGTAACACTATACATAACACTATACATAACACTATATATAACACTAACTATACATAACACTAACTATATATAACACTAACTATACATAACACTAACTATATATAACACTAACTATACATAACACTAACTATATATAACACTAACTATATATAATACTATACATAACACTATATATAACAACTATAACACTATTTTCCATTACTAGGAAGTTAGATCTATCATTTTGAAACGTTCGTTGGTAAAATGAACGTCGCACTAAAGTTGCACAATAGGTTATTTTGAACGGTATGGTACAGAAGTGCCTAGTCAAATAACCTGGTACAGAAGTACCTGGCCTTGAAGTGTCCCCCATTAGAGTTGGGACATCATCATAACCGTAACCGCAGCTGCTAATTGTCCGATGGAATCTCAAATTCATATTTCTTTAAAAATCATGTGTATGTGTTTTTAAAATATTACACACTCCCTAATTTCTTGATTTCCAATTTATTTAAAAAATTTAATAGATCATATGCATATTTCTTTTGCAACATTCCATTTTTTAAATGAAATGTGTTAAAAATGCGTGTAGGTTAGGCCGGGTCGAAAAAATATTTTTTTCGATATCGTTATTCTAATAGTGCGGAAAGGGTGACCAGTGTGGTCAATAAACAGGCTGTAAAATATTTTTTTGATCGGATAATATCTTCTGCCTCCTCATCGCACTTGAAATTTCGAAATTTGGGTAAAAAATGGCTTTTTTCGCTTATTATAGGAAAAATAATATTTTCCGAAATAGTTATCCTAATTGCACGGAAAGGGTGTCTAATATGATCACCAAACACGATATAAAATATTTTTTCGATCAGATAATATCTTCTGCCTCCACATCGCACTTGAATTACCGCTATTTTTGTTAAAAAGTGCACTTTTTCATGTGATAAAAATATGGTTCGAATACTATTTAATAGATGCACTTACCCAAATACACTTACAGATGACTAGTTTACAGATGTTTGAATATATTCTTACGGTAAAATTCATTGGCAGATCCAGTGAGGAGGGACACAAGGGCCCGTGCCCCCCCCCCCCCCTCTCCAGACAGGCCCACTTCTTTTTTTCCTTATGTAATCGTGGAAGATTTCGATTTATGTAACATATGTTGTGTGATTATTTTAAAGGACAGGGGGATCGCTGCACGATATATTGATTTAGTGGTTGTTGTCCAAAGGTTGTTAATGCTTGACTTTCTGATTTTGTAGGCAAAAACTATGTTAAGTTTTTTACCTACATTAAATCTTCCACGATTACAGAAAGAAAAAAATACTTACAGACGGCTAGATTACAGATATTTGAATTCCTCCTTATGGTGAAATTCATTGGCGGATCCAGGGAGGGAGGACAGGGGCCCGTGCACCCCCCCCCCCTCCCGGACAGGTCCACTTCTCTTTTTCCTTATGTAATCGTGGAAGATTTAAATGTAGGTAAAAAACTTAGCACGTTTTTTGTCTACAAAATCAGAAAGTCAAGCATTAACAACCTTTGGGCAACAACCACTAAATCAATATGGTATGGTGTGCAGTGATCTCCCTCTTCTTTGAAATAATCACACAAAATCTTTACATAACTTATATCACTGATTTTGATAAGAACGTTGTTTTAATGAATTCATCTCTATTGTCAGCCCCACATAAACCTTAGCAGATGCTTCTGTTACTGTTACTAATTTTACATATCGTTCAACTACCTGCGTGTGAGATGAGAAGTGAACTATAAGTCCCATTTTGGGTTGTTTTTATCACTCACAATGAACCAGAATATGTCAGTGAACGGAGCATTGGACGAGGAGTAACAGTGGTAGATGACCAATCAATCATTTCAGTACAGTTATCAGTTTCAAAGTTCAGCTTTGCTGGGAGAAATGAACGCACACCCCTCTCTCTACATCTGCTTTAGAAGGTGACATTCTTACCTTAATTATGAGCCCTGCAACAAGCTCTCTAATGTACGATTTTCTGTCCATCAGCATTATCAGCAAAATGTTCTGAGGATGCGCGGAGTATACGTGGCGATAAATTGCTGCATCAACGACATTTTTTAGTTTTGACTAATATATTTTGATCTAGAGATAGCTATCCAAACAGGCTTATAACCATGTTTTAGGAACGTGTATACTTTATGTCGATTCATGTTGACGTTTAAACTCTCATAACAAACTTAACTATGTGTGTGGAGAACTGACATATAATCGTAGTACTCTGTTCGCTGTGTCATACAGCGCGAATGCGATAGTGTCCTAGGTTTCTTTTCCAATGCTCCATGATATATCCACTGACATATTTTGGTCCATTGTGAGAGATAAAACTAACTCGAAATGGGACTTATAGTTCACTTCCCATCTCACGTACAGGCAGCTGAACGTTATGTGAAGTTAGTAACATAACCATCTTCTAAGATTTATGTGGGGCTGACAATAGAGACGAATTCAGTAGCATAACATTCTGATCACAATCAGTGGTATGATTTATGTGATTATTTCAAAGAAGAGGGAGATCATTGCACACCATATTGATTTAGTGGTTGTTGCCCAAAGGTTGTTAATGCTTGACTTTCTGACTTTGTAGACAAAAAACGTGCTAAGTTTTTTACCTACATTTAAATCTTCCACGATTACATAAGGAAAAAGAGAAGTGGACCTGTCCGGGAGGGGAGGGGGGTGCACGGGCCCCTGTCCTCCCTCACTGGATCCGCCAATGAATTTCACCATAAGGATGAATTCAAATATCTGTAATCAAGTCGTCTGTAAGTATTTTTTTCTTTCTGTAATCGTGGAAGATTTAATGTAGGTAAAAAACTTAACATAGTTTTTGCCTACAAAATCAGAAGGTCAAGCATTAACAACCTTTGGACAACAACCACTAAATCAATATATCGTGCAGCGATCCCCCTGTCCTTTAAAATAATCACACAACATATGTTACATAAATAGAAATCTTCCACGATTACATAAGGAAAAAAAGAAGTGGGGCTGTCTGGAGAGGGGGGGGGGGGCACGGGCCCTTGTGTCCCTCCTCACTGGATCTGCCAATAAATTTTACCATAAGAATATATTCAAACATCTGTAAACTAGTCATCTGTAAGTGTATTTGGGTAAGTGCATCTATTAAATAGTATTCGAACCATATTTTTATCACATGAAAAAGTGCACTTTTTAACAAAAATAGCGGTAATTCAAGTGCGATGTGGAGGCAGAAGATATTATCTGATCGAAAAAATATTTTATATCGTGTTTGGTGATCATATTAGACACCCTTTCCGTGCAATTAGGATAACTATTTCGGAAAATATTATTTTTCCTATAATAAGCGAAAAAAGCCATTTTTTACCCAAATTTCGAAATTTCAAGTGCGATGAGGAGGCAGAAGATATTATCCGATCAAAAAAATATTTTACAGCCTGTTTATTGACCACACTGGTCACCCTTTCCGCACTATTAGAATAACGATATCGAAAAAAATGTTTTTTCGACCCGGCCTAGTGTAGGTGCTTAGTGAGTTTAGTTCTTCTTAAGTGTGATAATGTTTTATAAAACAAGAGTGCTTAGTTATCTATAAAATGCGAGTGCTTAGTGTACTTGGAAGTGATTAGTGTACTATAAAGACTGATGAGTTCTCATTTTTGTGTAAAGGTAAAGAAATTAAGACACTAAAATAAATACACATGATGTTTATTAAAATACCATAATTACAAAATACCAGAGTTCCAGTAAAAAGTCAAAATGTGTGAAAATTCGTCGTAATGATTGCTTTCTTGATAATAGCATAAACAAATCGCATGTAAGTGAAACTGAAATATCCGATATGACCAAATCATATTTTAATGAAAAGAACAATGGACGGTTTGATTATCATAACACTCAATGAAAGTTACTACAAGTAATAAATACATTAGGTATAAAAAAATCCATCTCCCTCTAAATGTTGTCCCAGTTTTCTATTCGCATGTAAAATGCGTTCTCTGGGTCTTATACAGCAAGCTCCCAGTCCTCATGGTAGTATTCCGGGTCATCTACACCGTTTCTCGTGTCTTTTGGAGCGTTTCCTGCGTCCTCTGCAGCGTTTCCCTGTGCTTCTATAGCACTTTCCACGTCCGATACAGCGTTGTTCGTGTCCTCAGCAGCGTTTTTCGGGTCTTCGTCATCGTTTTCTGGCCCACCCCTTCGCAGCGCGCAACGGATCCAGTTGTTCGCTGTCTTCTTAGCTGTCTTCCAGAAGGCAAACCTGCGAGCCCTTCTTGCAGCACGCTCACGCTCACGAACAAGCTTTTCATACAACACCTGTTCCCTATGAACTCTGAAAGTGTAACATGTATTTAAAAAAAAATTACCTCAAAACACATTTCATGAAAGCTTAACTATCTCAAAATAAACTAAAAATGCCTAGTTTTAACCCCTTTTTAGTAGTAGTTTTCCCCGAATTTCTGTTACATTTATTTTCAAGAATAAGAAAATCCATTTTTAATATTTTTTCCATGAATTCGAATTGTCTGCCTATAGGTCTTATCTGTTTTATTTTGCTAATCCTCCTTCTGTTGTATCCTGACCATTGTTTGGCCTGTATGATCTTCTGGAAACCATACGGGTAAAACAATGGTTGATTGGCGACTACGACTAAAAAGGAGTTAACTTCTAAAGCCCTGAATATTTAAAAAAAAAATTCTATTAGTTGCAAATAGTATAAAATATTGGTTAAAACTGTTATTAAAATATTAATTTTATTAATGTTAATATAAAATGTTAGTATTAATAATACCATTACAATGTAAGTATTAATGTTATTGAAATATTAATATAAATGTTATAGAAATGTTAATATAAATGCTATTAAGTATTAGTAATAAAAATATTATTAATATATTAGTATGCTGTTATTAAAATATTAATATAAATGTTATTAAGGTGTTGTCAGTAATGTTAGTTGGCTTTTATATAATTAGAATGGTTGTTAAAAATCCCCCACAACCAATTTAGGGACATGACAGTCATGGCAGATTGAATATACATCTCGTTTATCTTCTCTATTGAGCTGTATTTATATGGAACGAGCCTGGAACTCGTGACCACCCGATAACGATCTCCAGACTCTACCAACTGGACTGACCACTGGAGCATGTCCCATAAATTTAAAAGAATAAAAATGCCATCACCAACCAAAACCTCAAACTTTAAAGCCACAGCCATGACCCAAACCAAAGATACCCTAGGAGATTCTTATTAAACTCACCCAAATTTTAATCAAAAATCAAAATAGTCTCAAATTTCTCAACAGAAAGGAAATTTTTATTTCCATACCGTTGAGACAAGAAGTGCATGAGATACAAACTTGCATATTTCAATTATTCTGAACCAATCACGTGCGTTTTCAACACATTTCTAGTATGGGGATGAGATAATTTTAGAATATATTAAAAGTCAAATATGGGTGAGTTTTGTTGTGAATCTCCCAATTTTAGCATGCAGATTTACTTGAAGCAGTGATTCAAACCTTTCTTGATGGATTGATCGATTATAGAATGAATTTTCGAGAACAACACTGAAAGGGAAAATATTTATTTAGTAAATGGTATCTTCAAGTTAGCATTTAAGTTAGTGTTTCTCAAACTGCTAATCATTACATTTTCAATAGATCCGTATTATTCTAGAACACTATTTGGAGTTCTTTTGAAAGAAAAATTTCATTATTTACTAAAAATAGAATTATTATGTTGTTGTTTATAAATATTTTTCCGTCCCCCCCCCTATAGTTTAGAAACAATATAGTAATCCTTCCGTACTAATTAGTCTAAGTAAAGGACCGTACCTTAAGGATCCTAGGTAAGGTAGGATCCTTCCGTACTAAGTAAGGACAATCCTAATACATTTTGAATCCATCTATTAAATTTCATCAAAAGCTACACATCTTTTAAAATCACCCCCTTTCAGTATGAGAACCACTAACTTAAGATATTGTAAACTTATTAAGATTTTTATATTTAAGGTAATAGGTCAGAAATATACGAGAGAGTTATCCCACTCTCTGACAATTGTTGCAAATAAATTTCAGTGCTTACAGGATCATTCAATAATTGAATACCCAATAGTTTTGACATTGACTTGCTATATCTGTAGGGAAAGGGAGTATAAGTGTACGCAATTGGATAAGTATACGTAAGGACTTTTCAGACATTGGAAATACTGCAGGATTTTTTTGTGACTTTTTACAGTGTTTACAACCGCAGAAGAACACACCATATTTTCATCGGTCTGCTGTATTTTGTCTAGATTTTACAAGAGAAAATATACTTTTATTACTTTTGTATGTAATATTTAAAACTTAAAACGTAAGAGTTTTAGAGTACATAACACTAGTTTACATTATTTTGCTCTCTATCATAGCAAAATACAGTTCATTAGGAACAACAGGCGGTGAGTCAGAATTCTGTGTCTGCACGGTATTAGTATCTACCAACGATTCCGTAAAACACTTTTTAGGAGGACAAGAGTACGCAACAACTATTTGCTAAGTACTCTTGGCCTCACAAAATGTTCTTCTGTTTAACGTTTTCAAGCCCTGTATGTGGACAATCGTTTTTTGATAAACTAAATCCAGTGTGGCATTTCAGAATCCGAGTCAGAAATCTGTATCTGCACTTGCTAGCAACAAGCAGCGGTTCCGCCAAACACTTCCCGGGAGGAGAACAGCTATTTCGCTATTTCCAAATAGAACGACAAAGGCAATTTTTTTAATAAGATTTCCATTTGCAGAACAAGAAGATACTATCACAGCGGTATGCTGCATAAGTGCAACAGGAATTATTTACCAGAGTTAATTTTTTTAAGAAAAAGAAGAAATCTCCATCACTTCAAAGATGTTCCTCCTTGGAAGTTGTGGACAATCGCTTTAAGAAAACTGGATACAGTGTGGCTTTTGCAAGGAGTGGCAATGAGGACTGCTCCGCTTATGAAGGCAGCAGTCCATTTATTTGTGATCGCTGCAAATGCGTACTCTTTAATCTCATTTGCGTACTCTTAAACTTCTAATAGACCAAGAATGCGTACTCTTTAATTCCTTGTGAGTACTCTTAAACTTCTAATAGACCAAGAATGCGTACTCTTTAATTCCTTGTGACTCTTTAACTTCTAACAGACCAAGAGTACGCAAATTATTTTGTAAAAACTTTTTCTGATTCCTATGTGTTTTTTTGTAAGTTGACCAAACTTGGTATGATTATTCATGCATATATAATTTTTTTTTAATATAATTTTGAAGTTGATACCTTTTCCCCCTTCTGAGATATAACCAAAACCCCACTAGTTGTGTACACTTACCCTCCTTTCCCCTACGTTTTATACCTTACAGGGAAAATCTGTGAAATACCCAACTTTGAAACAGTAATGATCTCTCGCGTGTATCTTGGAACTTATATGTAATTCAAACATGCTACAACATACCTCTTCAAATGTTACAATTTACACCTTACCATATGCAAGTTATAACATTTTCCTTTTGTAAGAAGATCGTATTCTCTTAAACTTGACCTATTAACCATTGAAATTAAACTAAACATATCAGTTAAAAAATCAATAACATTTGACAACCTCAAATATAAGGTAAATTAAAATGAGGTATTCTTCCAATGTGATACAGTTATTCAAAGGTTTTAGATATAAAAAACATTATTTTAAAAATATTAAGATATATAGTTACCACGTCTCTTCTATATTTTAATTTCACTACTGATTACAAATGAAGGTCACTGCAGTTGACAGTAAAATAAAATTTCCAGAATAAAAATAACATATAAAAGTATAATAAAAAAAAACCACTCCGAAAGCTTAAGGCTGTTCGTCAGCGAAACCGAAACTGGAAAACGTGATCAGCGCCCTCTACATGCTTGTTTCAAAATGCGGGGTGAATAACCGAATAACTCCGGATAAAAAATTTCTCCTCCGCGGTACAATAAATAGTTCGACTTGAAAATAAAAATTATACACTAATTCTTTCAAATTTCCGCTTTAAACTATCAACTCTAGAAATTTTAAAAGGAATATTCCGTTTCTCGTGTAATTATAAGGTATCTCTTTGCTTTACTTAATACATATTAAAGTACAAAAAATATAAAGACCACACTATAGCCACACATAACCAACCTTGCCCTGGTAATTTGTTTCTCTCTTATGAACTCGTTGAACTATAATTACACTGTAAAAAAAATCCAGTTCAACGTTGCACCATATCTTGGTGCTCTGCAACAATTTACACCATATTATGGTGAAATCTGGGTTGAACCAAAAATCCGTCATCGGAAAAAAGCGGAGATTTCACCAATAATTGGTTCAACCTCTTTAAATGCAACCGAAATTTTCTCTGTCGATATATCAACAAACCAAGGAATCCTCCTCAAGAAAGACAATTGCGAACAAGGCCCTCCGTGTCCCAGTGGATAAAGGCGTTCAGCTATGAATCAAAGGATTCCTAGTTAGAACCCGATCGATGACATTTACAAAGAAAAGAAAAAAGTTGTAATCTTGCAATCGGAGGGTTGCCATCTTCGTTACAAAAATACTACTACTAAAATACTAAAAAAAAACTCGAATTTTGAGTTTTATGCAACGTTATGAGTTTTGATGTACGTTTCACCGGTAAATGGTACAACGTCACACCTTAAAACGGTAAAACTAAGCACCAAATGTTGGTTGCAGATAAATGGGTACCAAATTTTGGTGCAAGGTAGTAATAATTTTTAACAGGTACTTGCAAAATTTAAACTAATCATATTTAAAACTGATTACCTGCATGGAAACAAAAATTAACGTTTTCATTAAATTTGTAACATAAGTACTCGGGGCTAATGTAAGTAAAGCGATAATTTAAAAAAAATTATCACTTCGAATACCCATTCTTTTCATTTTGAAATGTTACTATTAATAATGCCACGTTGGAAAGAAACATTTGGTGAATTGTGTATACAAACTTACTCCAATGGGGGCCACCTGAATTTCTTGAGGCGTACTTGGGTGTCTTGGCTGAGATTTTCCAATAAGTCAGCCGAAAAGATGGAGACCACGTAATAGTTAGTGAGGATGTAATACTGACAGAAGTTAAAGAGTTGAATTGCATTATGGAGCTGTAAGATACAAGGAAGTATATTATACTATTTTAATAAAATTTTACATTTTTTGTGTTTTATTGCAATTAGTAAAATATGAGTACTACTTTAATTTTAACTTATTTTCTCTTACAATGGAGAATCCATAAGCTAGTACCAGGATACAAAGCCCCTCACTAAACAAGTAGTACTAATTTCACTAACAAGTAGTGCATCTAGTACTGTCCTAGTGCATCTAGTACCTCACTAACAAGTAGTGCATCTAGTACTGTCCTAGTGCATTTAGTACCTCACTAACAAGTAGTGCATCTAGTACCTCACTAACAAGTAGTGCATCTAGTACCTCACTAACAAGTAGTGCATCTAGTACCTCACTAACAAGTAGTGCATCTAGTACCTCACTAACAAGTAGTGCATCTAGTACCTCACTAACAAGTAGTGCATCTAGTACCTCACTAACAAGTAGTGCATCTAGTACCTCACTAACAAGTAGTGCATCTAGTACTGTACTAGTGCATCTAGTACCTCACTAACAAGTAGTGCATCTAGTACTGTACTAGTGCATCTAGTACCTCACTAACAAGTAGTGCATCTAGTACCTCACTAACAAGTAGTGCATCTAGTACCTCACTAACAAGTAGTGCATCTAGTACAGAAAACCCCGCACCATACTTGATGAATTAGAAACGGTCGATTTTACTCAATTCTGGGGCTGAGCAAAGGCTCTAAAAGACAAAAATGCTAGTTTAGATTTCTTACTAACCTCACCTCTTTTACATTCCACCCCCAGAATCGAGTAAAATCGTCTGTTTCTATGGCAGCCGCCATATGACAGAATTATGGCGCGGGGTTTTCTTCTGGTGGTATGACAATAATACTATAAAGTTTCTTACCTCAGTAGGTTCCAATAACAGGAGAACAATATCAGAAATGTATTTGTTTTTTTCAATCATTACGTTCAACTCTTTAATGACTTGCAATTCCACGAGTGTTACAAGACGAAAGAGGCACAGTCGGTTGGCTAACACAATCACACCTAGAGCATTCTCTATAGTTATGCTTCCTTCAATAGCATCCGTGTATAAATACCGTAAACAAATGTCAAATGCTTCCTTGGTTGTGCCAGGGAATAGGATCTGTAAAAAAATGTTTGAATATTTGGTCAATTCTAAATATTTAATTAAAGAAAATATTATTATTATTGGATTTAGAAACGAAATCTTGAAAATTAATTTAAAATAAAATTTAACCAAGTTTCCGTAAGACATAGGTACTGAGGTCAAAGTTAATATAGGGGAGAAGAAGACATAGTTAACTAAGGGTACGCAGGGACTTTTCAGACGTTGGCAACACTACATGAAATTTTTGTTGTGACCTTTTAGTGTGTCTACAACAACAGAAGAACACAACATATTGTTATCGGTCTGCTACATTTTGTCTAGATATTACAAGTTTAAATATACTTTTATTACTTTTGTAAGAAATATTTAGAACTTAAAATGTAAGAGTTTCAGAGTACACAATACTAGTTTATATTTTTTTTAGCACCTAACAGAGATTCCGTAAAACACTTCTCGGAAGGACAAAAGTACGCAACACATATGCTGCGTACAAAATTTTTCTTCTCTATTATTTAATATGGGAAGGACATATTCGATTGAATGTGGACCGATATCGCGTTCACTTGGATATCGCGTTCAATTGGATATGCGTTCAATTGGATATCGCGTTCACTTGGATATCGCGTTCACTTGGATATCGCGTTCGCTTGGATTGGATATCGCGTTCACTTGGATATCGCGTTCACTTAGATATCGCGTTCACTTGGATATCGCGTTCAATTGGATATCGCGTTCACTTGGATTGGATATCGCGTTCACTTGGATTGGATATCGCGTTCACTTGGATATCGCGTTTTCTTGGATATCGCGTTCACTTAACGATAGATTATAAGAACTTACTATTTCCAAAGACCTTTCAATGAAGTTCTCGCCAAACATGGCTTTCATGGCATCACATCGTGCAAGCAGAATTGCTCGGTGTGCGTAGCACATGCCATCGTCAACTTCAAAGGCAATATCTAAAAGACACATACGAAGTTTAAATACAAGAGAAATAATAACAAATTTAAATGAAATAAAAAATTATTATATGCAATATAGTGAAATATCTAATCTGCCCTACACTACACTTGGTGAATCTTTGATTGACTTTGAACTCGCAAACTTCTGATCGCGAGTCCGTTAAATTATGACACATGTCCTCGCGTTTTCCTTCTTTGGACGGTGTCCGTTTTTTCCTCCGAGACGCTGGAATTGTTGGTTAATTCAATCAACCAACCAATCAATTCATGTTCTCGAAGGAATAACGCAACCGCTACAGAAAAAACCACGAGGACAAGTTCCTTACCTTTAATCTGGGTAAAGGCAACACCGACTCAAATACAAGGCCTTGCCTCTGATTGGTGACGTCATCACGAGTAGGTTGGATTTCTCCTTCCCCGCTCTGTTTCTTCGCTTGAAGCGCTGGGTTTTTCGAGTAGATGAATAGCATTTTTTCTTTAGAAAATGAACTGTTACGTTGCTTAAACATTATTTACCTTACTTTTGCATTTCATTAAAGATTTTTAAATAAATATACCCAAAAAAATACTCACATTAGCATGAAAATAAAAGTATCAAATACCAAACAAAAATTCTTTTTTGAACTGAGCGTTTATATACAGTTATGCAATTTTATATTTTTGTACCTTTTCTACAACTTTGATCCCTTTTTACAATGTGTCAATTTTTATAGACTTTTTTTCAATTTAAATTGTTTTATATCATTTTTTGCCTGCAATAGTTTTTTAATAATGAATTTGTAGCTGAAGTTAATATCAGTTTTAAAATACTCTCAGAACTATGGCCCGCTTCACATTGATCATCAACAACAAAAAAATTCATTACAATTTATTAATTTCAAAAAATTTTCAACCACAAATGAGCAGGGATCTGTTATTTATAAAAATGAGGTCTTATTTTCTTTCAAAAACAATTTTTGCATAACTATATAATTGTAACTTTTACAGCAATTACAATATCTGCAGATGGGTAAACTAAACTACCTCTATCCAGAGATTAAATTAATTTATATTTATAGTTAAATTTTAAGGTCTTGTCAATAATCATTTGTTTTGAACAATATTTACAATTTATTTTTTTCATCGCCGAATGAGCACAATAGCCGAAAAGGTATACAATAATAGGCATTGAATTTTCAATGCTTTTAAATTCCTCCTCACCAACATTTATGCTAAAATCCGAAACACAAGGACTGTCAGTCAGTCTGTATTAGTAATAACGATTGTATTATAATAATAATTGTATTAGTAATAACAATGTCAAATACCCACTGTTTTTTTTTAAATCAGTGATGTTTTAATCCAATTTAAACCTGACATCTGCATGCTATCAATTTACATCAAAGAACGCAGATTAAATTATAAGCATCACACATACCAGGCGATACCAGTATATATTTTTCGTGGGGGGTGGTTCAGTGACTGAGTGACTTATTCACCCCCCCCCCCCAAATATTACTCCCCTCCCCCTCATTTTTTTTAAACTTATTAATTTTTATTCAAGTAAACAGGAATACGTTGGCATATAAGTAGCGAAAGAGCTACATTTATCATTTATTTTTCATGAAATCATTACCAATATCAGTTATTAACTATTTTTAAAATTAGTAAGTATCACTCCCTAATTATGAAATAAATTTAGAGAACAAATTTACATTTTTAGATTCCTTGTTTAAAATAATATATGGATCCCGTTTTAAAATCTTTTCTCTTCGTCGCCAACATTCAAATGTTATATAATGAAACACGATGACGTCACGCTTATTTTCAGATAAAAATAACCTCAAAACATGTTTTTGAAACCTTTTAAAAACTATTTTCCGGGATAGGACTCCCGGAAAATACCAGGTTTTTCCTCATGCAACTCAACAAGAAGTATTATACAAATTGAAATTTTTCTAGTTTTTTTAAAGTATTTTTATTATTTGTACAGTAATTAGATTTTTAATTTTTTTCTTGACTTTCAATGGGAGGGGTTTGAACCCCCTTACGTACGTAGCTGACACATACCCTGGTGTAATATGTAGGAGTAAAGTCGTCCCTGTGAATCCATTTCTGCGCAACGTCCGATCTTTAGGAAACGAAAACAGCTGAACTTTTGGTTTGTTCCTGTAATTTCCCTGACAATTGGGAACACATATCGTTTGTAAACCATAACTCAGATAATAAATAATAATCGCAGACTAAAACACACGGAATTTTCACCCATTTTGAGAAAAAGAAATTCGCGCTTAAAAAAAAAACAAAGTAGCGAAATCTTCGTTTCGACCAGCTTCCACGGCCTACTCATGATGACGTCAGCTCCGGAAAGGTCACGTGAGGCACGGCCTTGTCTTTGAGTCGGTGTTGGTAAAGGTACGAAACATGTCATCGCGTTTTCTTCTGTAGCGGTTGCGGTTTTACTCAGAGAGTTGTTATATTAAAAGAGAGCGCCTTCAATGCCAGACTCTCGTAAGGCCGCGGTGTCAACATTGAAAAAAAAAAAAAAAAAAAAAAACGTCACGTGGTTTTAGCGCTGCCACATTTGGCGTTCAGACATCTGCAGGAGTTCCAAATTTGGTGCACTTTCTTCTTTTTGGTGAGGCGTTCTGTCCGTATTCAACTTCTTAGCATGTATGTAGGTATTTACTTATTTTCAAACAATTTGCGCTAAATATTTCTCCTCTTCATTAACGAAACGAAAATATAATTTTCTTTGTGTTCAATACTCGAAAAAACGAAACTCTTTATACTTCTTTGGTTTTATTGTTCATATTTTCTTATTGAACTATACAAAATAACAATTGAAAGAACTTCGCTTATGGTAAATTTTTTACATTAAAACGTAACGCAATTATTTCAAAAGTACAAAGTAAGAAAAATATCTTTAATATATCTGTTAAACTCCCTTAAATTGTGCTACTCGTTAAAAAAAACGATATTTAAATACAAAATTAAACACAAAACCATATTACAATACTTCGATCTCGCTTAGTTCTGAAAGTCGCCAAGGCCTGCCAAGTAATATTGTCGCATGAATGAATTAGCATTTCCACAAATCACGTGGTTTCAATGATGCACACACAGAAATCAGCATTTTTATTCCTCTATTTGTATCATTACTCTATGGTTTTACTCCGAGGTGCTAGATTGGTTGGATGATTAATTCTATCAACCAAGCAATCAATCCAGCGTCTCGGAGGATAAACAAAACAGCAGAAGAAAAAAGCGAGGACATGTTCAATCCCCTTACCCGGCTTTAATTATCCATTAATGCGCGATAAAGCGGAATTAAATATAGGCGTATAGACACAAAACTGTATTTTGTTTTCTTCAACTTAAGCACTGCTAAAAATGGTTACCAAAATTTGACCAAAAGTAAATGTAATCCGACTAAATTTTTCGTGCCAAAAAAATAATAATGGGATTGCCAAAATCCCAAAATATTTCGTCGTTTCGTAAAATTTTGGGAAACCTGACGAATAATTGAATGTGAGCCTATCTCACGAAGTTTTCGTCAAATTTCAGAAATATGTTTAATAGTGAGCAGGCCTGGTTCAGTTTGAATGTAAAAGTCGCTCTATTAATTAATAAACATACCCACAAACATCTTTTTTTCAAGGCCCATCTCACTAAATCCTTCTTGAAGTTTTCTGACGTAATCATAGCTGATCTCAGCTTTATGCTCGTTTAACTCTTCACAACTCTTGCTGTATGCCATTTTCTGTGAAAAAGAAGTAAAATTTACAAAAAAGCTACCTTTTATTTTTTTTATAAAAGTCATGAAAATATTTTCTGAAAAACTATAATTTTGCATTTTTACAAACAAAAAAATATGTTTAACAAACTGTCCTTACAAATTTTTTATATTTGCAAAATAATGTTTTGAAAAATAATTGAAAAAGTCACTAATTTCAGTAGACAAACTATTTTAAAAATATTAAAAAAATATACTAGATCCTATTCCCTAAAGACAAATTAAAGTAATATATTTTAAAATACACTGTAGCGAATTTAAAAGAGTTTCTTTAAATAGATCTGAACTTATATCAATTAAAACTTGATAAAAATCATCACTGAAAAAATTGAGTTCAAAGTTTCATATTCATCCAATCTTGTACCAATCTTAATATTTATTTGCAAACTAATTAGTTGTACTTAACGTATAAATATAATTTTGGTGTTGGTAGATAAAAAAAAATTAACTATTTTTTTAAAAACAATAAAATACTTTTGAGTATTTTGATGACTTTGTGTCCCATCCCCACCGTGAATACGAAAATATAGATAACATGTTAATTAAAATCGTATCAGATCACAAAATACGATTCAATTCAATTTAAACCATTTCGAATTATCTCATAAACTATTAATAAAAACGTAATTTATCACATTGAGCTTTTTTTTAATTAGTCCAAAAGGAATTCTTTTTTTTTCGGGGGGGGGGGGGTGATATGTAATATGGATTTTTCTTTTCATATATTGCAAACTGTTTTTATTTTGTGTCAAAATATCACCAATGAAAAATACAGAGTGATCACAAAAGAAAATCACAACTCTGAAAGGGTATATCTCTGCAACCAATTAACTTCGAGCGCTTTCTACTTATTTTTGTGAAGAGGACATTATGAAATTTCAATTGGTTGCGAAGAGATGTCGCTAGGAGCTTTCTTATTACACATTTGATTTCACTAAATTGACGAAACCACCATAACGCCCAACACCTTCTGTTGTATGGTTGTAATCTTAACGGGAAGAGTCACCAAACAACAAAATCTTTTTAGTGCAATGCAAAACGCTTCTCAACGTAAAAAATTAACTTCAAAATGTCCTATTCACAATGATATGTAGAATGACGCTCTAAGTTGTTTGGTTTCGAAGATATGACCTTTCAAAGTTGTGATGTTCTTTTGTGATTGATATTATTTTGCTTCTATCTACATAAAAGAAGAAAGGCATTGCAATTTAAGTGCAGTGAACCAGGATAGGCCAGGGGCCTAAATAGTGACTGCTTTAGTTTACATTATACGTTATAAGCTTACGTTATAGCTTACGTTATATATATTGAGGGTTATGGGTGACCATTTATCTAGGGGATGAAGGGATAAGGAAGAAAGTGCAGTCCATATTCTTTGTGAGGGACAGTACTCTTAAAAGTCATCTAACTATCTTGAGGGTTATAGGTGACCCTTTATGTAGGAGATGTAGGATTAAAGAAGAAACTGTACTCCATATTATTTGTGAGTGACAGTACTCTTAGGAGGCATCTAACTATCGTGAGAGTTACGGGTGACCCTTTCTGTAGGGGATGTAGGAATAAAAAAGAAATTGTAGTCCATATTCTTTGTGAATAACAGTACTCTTAGGAGGCATCTAACTATCATGAGGGTTATAGGTGACCCTTTATGTAGGGGGTGTAGGGATAAGGAAGAAAGTGCAGTCCATGTTCTTTGTGAGGGACAGTACTGTTAGGAGACATCTAACTATCATGTGGGTTACAAGTCACCCTTTATGTAGTTGATGTAGGGATAAGGTAGAAACTGTAGTACATATTCTTTGTGAGTGACATCTTTTCTGATCATGCATTTTAGTACTTGTGGCGTCACTTACTTGAGCCTTTGGTGTTCCAGGACATTCCGATAGGTCTTTGCAGACTTTTGCTTCAGATAAGGGTATTTTTTTATAAGGGCTCAAGGATTAATTGTTTTTCTAGGGGACAGTACAGTAGATCACCGGTTGTAGTTCTTGGTTCATCTGGAGCCTCTCACCACAAGTCATAATTTAAGTTTTATTAAATATTAATAAAAGTTACCCGTAGATCCTTAACGTCAGTGATCTTCGCAATGTCGTCGAAGTTAGTCAGAATCTCGCTCGACCCCAATTCCAACTCACCGGTGTATTGATACCTATAAAATGAATTAGATTTTCGTTTTGTTTTGAAAACTTCATGAAAATGTTAAGGTGGTTAGAAAGTGTATTAATAAAATTATACTTACGCAAGAGATTTCAGGCATGCCTCAAGACTCATTCTTCGAAAGGATGGTAGATCCAGCTGCAAAAGAAAATATTTGGTAAAAATTTTTAATTAAAAATTAAACAAGTATCCAAATGTTTTAAAACACGTCCCACTATTTCCTTGTAAATATTACTTTAAACAATTATTTTGTGCTAACAAAATCCTGTTTGGATTATAAAAACAATTCGTCATACACGTTGTTTTTTTGAACGACTCATGTCTATATTTTGGAATATTGATTAAGCTTCTATCCAATACATTCAAATTGGCGGATTGGTTGCCAAATTTGTGTAAATCGAAAAGCAGAGTTCTTTTAAAAGAATAAGTTTAGTTTAGATCGGGTATCGTTCTAGTGTCTGTACTTTTTTAATTATTGAATTTTTACTGTTACTTTTGGATCACTCTGTGTGGTCTGTTGTACTAGTAGGTGGTTCCCAATCCGTGGTCCACGAAAGATTTTTTAGTAGTCCGTGGAGCCATTTTTCAAATCCATAGATATTCCCTTTTACTTTTTTAAAAGCAGTTATTGCCTGAGATATACTCCGTTTAAAACTAAAAAACAACTAACATTTAAATTCAAAAATTAATTGCTATAAAATAAACGAAACAAAATTGTATCCTCATTTGAACATTTTCATGTGCTTGCTTTGATTATTATAGCAAATACCCAGAAATGAGTTCGACATTTTTTTGTTAAAAAAATATTGTTTTTACTTTGTTATGGCACCATCAACAGTCTACTGATATATTGTATGGATTAAAAGAAATGGTGAAAAAATAATGGAATCCGCCAATTCGCAGTTTAATAATCAATAATATCCCAGTTGGCAAAAAAGAGACAAGTTCAAATATCTCATTATTTAAATGTTAAAATGTAACTTGATATGAACCTTTACTTTATAAAGATTAGACGTTAATACATTTATTTTCAAAATAAATACCTTTCAATAAACGAAATAAAAAAGTACCTAATAATAAAAATAATAAAAAGAATACACTGTAAAAAAAAGTAATAAAATAAATACACTGTAAAAAAAGTAATAAAAAGAATACACTGTAAAAAAAGGTGCTTATAATTGAGTAAATGAACGTACTCGTTTTTCTTTAAGTACAAATGTATTGTAATTGAGCGATGACGTACTCAAATTAAGTAATCGTACTATCGCAAAAATTAGCAGTGTTCTTTAATATTTCTAATCTCAGCTTCTGTTCAAGCCATCTTAACAAAGCGACCTGATAAACTTAAAATAGTTGTTCAGAAGATGGTTTTCCCATTATTTGATGTTGAGTTATTACAATTCAATTATCTTACTTCCCATTCTTTTGGCCCATATTTTTACAACTGCTCTTTTCATTCATTTTTTTGTACATGTCTTTTTCAAAATTCAAACTTATGTATTCGGAGCCACGATAAGCTTCGAATGTGTTCAAAAATGAGTACACTTTGCTTATTTTTGAATACCTATTTTTAGCAGTATATATGGTACTGAAATAATTTTTAACTAGGAGGCTCCGCCAACCCCCGGAGTATTGCTACGCAATCCTCAATATGAACGTAAATCTTACCGTATTATAATCTTTCATCTCCGGCATAGTGAATAGACGCTTGAAATAGGAAGAAGACGAAGCCAATACAAGCCTGTGAACATAAAACAGGTGTTCATCAATGGCAAGGGCGAAATCTGGACCATAGTCGTCTCCCATCAAAGAAGCGATATCTTCCTTGAAAGTAGACGCAGAAACCGGACGCAATGCTGGCTGTTTCGGTTTCTCTGGGCAGAAAGGTATCTGAAATAATTATATACGTATCATAACAGAGTGAGTTAGATCTTTTAATAATTACAAAATACACTGCAAAAAAAAAGGTGCTTAAAATGAATACAGGAACAAACTCGTTTTTTCTAAGCTACTTATGAATTAGACATCACAACGAAATGGATTAATAGAGTTTCCTTGCCCATATTATACCTTTACAGATGTGCAAAAGTATACACTGTAAAAAAAATGCGATTAAAAATGAGTACATAAACGAACTCATTTTTCTTTGAGTAAAATTGCATCGTAAATGAGCGATTAAGTACTCAAATTTAAGTAATCGTACTTTCGCAAAAAACGCGCAGTGTGATTTAATATTGATAATCTCAGCTTCTTTTCAAGCCATCTTAACAAAGCGACCTGACAAACTTAAAACTGTTGTTCAGAAGATGGTTTTTCCACATTATTTGATGTCGATTGCTTAAATGTAAACGGAATTATTATAACTCAATTATTTTACTTCTCATTCTTTTGGCGAACTTTTTTAACATTACTTCTGTTTATAACTTCTTCACGTCGGCCTGGCAGCTTAACGGATAAGGCTCTGGACAGCGGTGCTGAAGGTCTGGGTTCGATTCCCGGTTATTCAAAGTGATTTATGTATGCTAGCATTTGCTCTTTTTATTAGTTTTTACCCTTTGTACTCATTTTTAAGTACATGTCTGTTTCAAAATTGAAACTTACGTATTAGGAGCGATGAGAAGCATCGAATGTATTCAAAAATGAGTACATTATACTTATTTCTAAATACCTATTTTTAAGAGTGTAGAAGGAGCGAATAAATAAATGACTATGGGGTTTATTATTGTTTTATTTATTGAAGGGGGATAACAATAAAAAATTTATGGGGACTGGGTTCAATTACTTCTATACCCAGAATATTTACCAATAGAGAAAATAATGCTAATTAGCAGTTATGTTAATTAGTAATTATCCATTAATTGTTAGTTGTTATCAATTGTTAATTATCAATAATTTGTTATTTACCTAATTCATTGCATAAATTTTTTTAAAATTGTTTTTACTTAAAATTAGGAATAACATAATTTTTATTATTTATATTAAAAATATCTATCTAAAGATCATAAAGTATAAATTAAAGTTAAAAACTCATATAAATAATTTTCCTCAAATAAAAAAAAATATGGCTTCACAATCCAAAAAAGTTACGTCAGATAAAATAACTCGCTGAATATTATAAAACGCTAAAAATATAAGTTGTCAATAATTAAAAAGCATGTTGTAATAAAAAAAGGTTTAAATACTTAAATTTACATGCATGAATTGTACGTAAAAAAAATTCTTTACTTACAAAGTATTTTCAATTTGTCCTAATTTTTTCAAAGTGTGATTTTTTTAAGTGGCGTGAATCTAATTAATTAATTTATAACTTAACTGTTTTCATATAACTATAAAGTTGTGAAAATCGATTTTACAAAAAAATTTTACTCTTATTTTTCAATTTCTTACCACTTTATGCATATGAAGAATATATTAAGAAATAGTTAGACAACCAGAATAAAGACATACCTGAAGAATAGGAGGTGCGACATTTCGCAACTTCTTCAGCCAAAACTTCTGACTCCGACGAGAAATAAGAGCCAAACGAACAAGATTTTCGAAAACGCATTCAATTCCATAGAGAGAGTACGCACTGGCTTCATAATAGCACGCCCCAATTTCCGTTGCCAGTTCTCTACCTTGTTCTCGGCTGATCAAGGGCGTCTCAGGAATCTTCCTAGATAAAAAAAAATGGCGAGTATTTAACTTTGAGTTCTAAAACTCAAAGAGTCAGTTTGATATAATACCTTTTTTGATATAATACCTTTTTTGATATAATACCTGTTTTGATATAATACCTTTTTTGATATAATACCTTTTTTGATATAATACCTTTTTTGATATACCTTTTTTGATATAATAACTTTTTTGATATAATACCTTTTTTGATATAATACCTTTTTTGATATAATACCTTTTTTGATATAATACCTTTTTTGATATAATACCTTTTTTGATATAATACCTTTTTTGATATAATACCTTTTTGATATAATACCTTTTTTGATATAATACCTCTTTTGATATAATACCTTTTTGATATAATACCTTTTTTGATATAATACCTTTGATATAATACCTTCTTTTTGCCGAATACTTTCCTCCGTTAAGGTTCTTTTTATTACAAATCTTTGGAACATCTAAATAACAAAACTAACAATCTGTTTCGGACAGGGCCTACCTTAGGAGTGTGCGACGGGTGCCACCACACGGGGCCCCGCGCTTCTTGGAGGCGCCGCGCTCATCAAAATAAGAATCTTACAGATAAAACTATTTTTTTCTTGCTTTTGACATGAAACGTCTTAAAAAATAAGTTACATGAAATATCATATTCATGATAGAACATAGAATGTCCTTCCGGAAGTTCGGAGAGTACTGACAGTAGGAATCATCTTTACGATCATATATAGGTTTTTCTTACCTTCTGGCAGGACAGCCGGTGCTACAACAAGAAAATTCAGAAAGCTCTGAATTGACGAAAAAAAAATTAATTCCAACTGTAAAATGTTTTATGTACAAAAGTACTTCCGGAAGAACTTTGAATTGTACCTTCTATCATTAATCTCATAGAGGGACCGATTCCGTGACATCAAAATAAGAATTTTACAGATCAAATTATTTTTTTCTTGCTGTTGACATGAAACGTCTTAAAAAATAAGCTGCATGAAATATCATATTAATGATAGAACATACAATGTCCTTCCGGAAGGTCGGAGAGTACCGACAGTAGGAATCATTTTTACGATCATATAGCGGTATTTTCTCCCTTCTGGTAGGACAGCCGGTGCTACAACAAGAAAATTCAGAAAGCTCTGAATTGACGAAAAAAAAAAGTTTAAAAATTCCAACTGTAAAATTTGTTATGTACAAAAATGCTTCCGGAAGAACTTTGTATCTTCTATCATTAATCTCATAGAGGGACCGATTCCGTGACATCGAAATAAGAATTTTACAGGTAAAATGATTTTTTTATTGCTTTTGACATGGAACGTCTTAAAAATTCAGCTACATGAAATATCATATTAATGATAGAACATACAATGTCCATCCGGAAGTTCGGAGAGTACCGCGAGTAGGAATCCTCTTTACGATCATATAGAGGTATTTTCTCCCTTCTGGTAGGACAGCCGGTGCTACAACAAGAAAATTCAGAAAGCTCTGAATTGACGGAAAAAAAAAGTTTAAAAATTCCAACTGTAAAATTTGTTATGTACAAAAATGCTTCCGGAAGAACTTTGTATCTTCTATCATTAATCTCATAGAGAGACCGATTCCGTGACATCGAAATAAGAATTTTACAGGTAAAATGATTTTTTTATTGTTTTTGACATGGAACGTCTTAAAAATTCAGCTACATGAAATATCATATTAATGATAGAACATACAATGTCCATCCGGAAGTTCGGAGAGTACCGATGGTAGGAATCATTTTTACGATCATATAGAGGTATTTCCTCCCTTCTGGCAGGACAGCCGGTGCTACAACAAGAAAATTCAGAAAGCTCTGAATTGACGAAAAAAAAAGTTTACAAATTCCAACTGTAAAATTTTTTATATACAAAAGTGCTTCCGGAAGAACTTTGGATTGTATCTTCTATCATTAATCTCATAGAGGGACCCATTCCGTGATAAACATCACGACTGACATAAATTTGGTCTCGTTCGATAGAGAATTAGGTTAATATAGATAAAAAATAATTGTAATTTTTTTTTTAATAATTCAGACATTTTATGTAGCCAAGTTCTCGAATAAATATTCCATTCAAATAATATGTAGCCGCATCAAATATTTGTAGTTAATAAAAAAATCCGACTAGCTGTTTAAAATCTGAAATCTTATTCATAAATATATGTGGATATTAAAAAGGGCCCGCTACTATGATTACTAAGTTCGCACCAGGCCCCGCGTCTGCTAAGGGCGGCCCTGGTTTCGGAGTTGGTGAAAGAACAAGCCAACGGAAGAACAAGGATTTCTTTAAAAACTCAAAAACATGCTGTTCTTGTTCATTTTTAAGAACAGGTACAAAATAACAGTTCGTTATTTTGAGAGGTGACAGAGGAGTATAAAGAGTTTACACATAGCGAAAATTATTGTAAGTTAATGTAAGTGCCTTACACATTTTAGGGAAAAATAAATGTATTTGTTCTTCATTTTACAGAAAAAAAGGGGGGGGGGGGAATTATTAACAGTATTTAAGTTTTGACAGTTTTTCACGATTTAATCAAATAAGTTAAAAGTGCATAGAGATGCTTTTGCATCTGTTCTAATAAAATAATTTAAATATTAACCAATTTATATTTGCTTTGTTTGCTATTTTAATTACTTTCTTAAAATTTAAATACGATAAAGCATATTTCTCAAATACTTCTGCAATTATTATGCTGCCCTCTATTGACGAACTTGAAAGAAAATCTCAGGTGTAATTGTAATTTTGCAGTTCGCATGTAGGTGGCAGCACGTACGTTCATTGACACCGAGTTTTAAAATGGTCAAAGAAATTAAATAATTGTTGTAACATTGACATTTTATTTCAAACGAATTATCAGAATTCATTTGATTTACTTATGCAAAATATGATTTACTTATGCAAATATCACAGCACGCTACTGTCTTATCCATTTTAATATGCGGATCTCATGATTATGGTTTTAGGGGCCGTCGACAAATGATGTCACACTTGAAGGGGGGGGGTATACAGTTCAGATGGGGTTCATGAAACTGTGACACAATTTGACATGGGGGGGAGGGGATTAGAGGAAGTGTGACATCACACATATCACACGAAAAACAAATCCACAGAAAACCGACACAAAAATAATTTCACGAAAATGAACCATATAACTTCTGGTTTTAATCGATTATGAAGTGATGTACTGAGTTATAATAGTAGTTGTAAAAGGATGTAGGTAAATTTGGCAACAGTAAATTTGGCGGAATCGTGAGAGGGGTCGTTCATATATTGCATAATGGAAATAAAGGGAAGACATTTTCTGTCTTGCATGGATTTATATTCAATTCCTAATTTACAATACTCGTTGTCGTGATTATTTTATGTTGCTATTCTTCTATTTTTGTCACGATTCTGAAAATTGGCGCCAAGATCATGCTTTTCTTTTTGTTTGAATTGTGTCATACGCGGCATCTGGCCAACAGTTTTAAGCGCACACACGTACCGTGCGCTAATGTCACAGACTCCTAACGTCGATTTAAGGATACAGGCAATTGTGGTCTCCGGCCTTCGGCCTCTGACAACACAGGATAGCAGATGGTACCCTCTTTGAGTAGTCGATTATGGTGCTTACAGGCAAACCTTCGAGCCATCGTTTATGACACCTCGCACTCAAATGCTTTGCCTTGTAAAGAGCAACGTGTGTCGAACTACTACTGTTCAAGCACGAAAGAGTTTTTGTTTACTTAAATTTAGTTTTAGCTTAAATTATATTTGTAGTAAAGAAAGGACCTATAAAAAACATAATTTCATGCAAGACAGAAAATTTTTTCCCCCTACATGTGTGTTATGTAATGTATGGTTGACCCCTCGCACGATTCCGCAAAATTTACCGTTGCCAAATTTATCTCCGCTAAATTTACCGGCTCCCGTTGTAAAACACGTGAATTCGCGAGGAATAAAGACAGGCTTTTTCAAATTTGATTTCAATTCTACGTAGAAGATCCGTGGAAGGATAACGTGACATGTGGCAGAGGGGGAGAGGGATATGGTAAAGTGTGACACTTTGTGACATATGGAGGGGGAGAAGAAAAAAATATGGAGAAAAGGTGTGACATCATTTATGGACAGAGCCTTAGGCAAAATGGATGCTGAGCTCCCCAGCTACAAAAGCCAGCAAAAACATTTAAAAAAATGTTTTTTAAGTACTCAAAAGGTTTTAATATGAAAACAAATCGAAAGTGTTGATCCTGATTTTCAAATGTAATTTTTTTTCAATGTATAAGGCTAAAAAGTTCGTAAATCATGTAATTTAGAGGGGAAAAAACGGCAATTTTATATAAAAGATTTTTTTGCTGCTTTTTTTTTACCTGGTAAAAAAGGTACGATTGTTGAGATGACTTTTATATCTCTTTGAGAACTTAAAATATTACCTGAATTGTTTAAAAAAATAAATACTCTTTGTCATTAGAATCAGGGGAAAAAGAGTGCGATTCTGTGTCCTGCATAAATTAGGTAAAAATTGTGGTGATGCATGTATGAGTAAACAGGTGACACTACTTTAACACTTACCAAAAGTTAAGTACTTTAAACACTTACCATGGATACCATAAGCACTTTTAACACTTTCCATGACTTGATTCCAATTTACAAATTCATATCAGGGCCTATTCAAATGAGCAGTCGTGGTTTAATTGTGCAGTCGTAATTTTGAAGTCGGCAGTCGTAAATTTGAAATGGGTATTCGTGAAATTGAACAAATTGCAATTAAAACATGAACTGTGAATGAAAACATGAAAATATATTATATATATTTTTAATTTTTAATTATTTTAATAGATATAGCTTACCTCAATGATTTAGATTTGAAAAAATATTTCAAAATCTAATATTTTTATTAATTTAAAGTTTATGTGTATTTCTAGAGAAATGCATAGATGACTTAAGTCGTTCAGCTCTGTCAGAGAACAGGGAACAACATACAGGCCGTTTTTTGGTGACTGAGAGGCGCCACTCGAGTCCAAAGGGTTAAGAAACAAAATATAACTTACATATAAGGGCTCTTTTGCTTGACGTACTGGAGGAAAGATGAATCATTGTGACGGTAACGAATATCGGTTAAAATATAAATAAGGGCTCTTTTGCTTGTCGTGCTGAAGGATAGATGAATCATTGTGACGGTAACGAATATCAGTTAAAATATAAATTACTACTTATAAGGGCTCTTTTGCTTGACGTACTGGAGAAAAGATGAATCATTGTGAAGGTAACGAATATCGATTAAAAAATAAATTACTTATAAGGAATCTTTTGCTTGACGTACTGGAGGATAGATGAATCATTGTGACGGTAACGAATATCGGTTAAAATATAAATAAGGGCTCTTTTGCTTGTCGTGCTGAAGGATAGATGAATCATTGTGACGGTAACGAATATCGGTTAAAATATAAATTACTTATAAGGGATCTTTTCCTTGACGTACTGGAGGATAGATGAATCATTGTGAAGGTAACGAATATCGGTTAAAATATAAATGACTTATAAGGGCTCTTTTGCTTGACGTACTGGATAAAAGATGAATCATTGTGAAGGTAACGAATATCGGTTAAAATATAAATTACTTATAAGGGCTCTTTTGCTTAACGTACTGGAGGAAAGATGAATCATTGTGAAGGTAACGAATAACGGTTAAAATATAAATTACTTATAAGGGCTCTTTTGCTTGACGTACTGGAGGATAGAAGAATCATTGTGACGGTAACGAATATCGGTTAAAATATAAATTACTACTTATAAGGGCTCTTTTGCTTGACGTACTGGAGGAAAGATGAATCATTGTGAAGGAAACGAATATCGTTTAAAATATAATTTACTTATAATGGCTCTTTTGCTTGGCGTACTGCAGAATAGATGAATTATTGTAAAGGTAACGAAGATCAGTTAAAATATAACTTACTTATTAGGGCTCTTTTGCTTCATGTACTGGAGGAAAGACGCATCATTGTGAAGGTAACGCAGATCGGTTTTGCATCCGACCAAAAGGATTGGAGTGTTAGGACAATAACGACGTATTTCAGGAAACCACTTCGTTATAACGTGCTGATAAGACTTCGGGCTGGACACGTTAAAGCAGAGTAGAACAACATTGGACCTGTAAAGAAATGAGGCTTTAAAGGCCTTTGTAAAATAAAGGAGCTTGCTATACCAGTAGGTATGACTTTTGTTCACAAGTCTTTTCAAATAAATTGTAGTAATAGAATTTTAAGAACAATCATTTTATTTTTTTTCTTAAGAACCTCTATTTTATTCTGTAAGAAATTTAATAAGGTTGTAGGTTTTGATGTAAATACGTTATTAAAATCGTTTCGGAAACAGCGGTCATCGGCAGAAACTTGCGCAACACCTGGAAGTATTGATATTTCAAAGCTCAATAACTTCAGGAGGAATCAACCTATGGGGATAAATCTGTACCTAAGAGCCAGACGAGCCTAAGTCACATTTGGGCAACTTTACAAGAGAGGGAAATCTTATTCTCAACTAAAGCTGTAAACTCTTGTAGCTCTCATTCAATGCTTAAAAAAATATGAATGCATTTTTGATGATATGGTTCGGTAGAAAACGAACTTTTAAGACATGATCTGCAATAAAACAAAAGTCGCTAAATTTGGACTGTAGAAGATATGCCGCGTCGATTCGGTTGGCCATTAATCCCACGCGTGTGGAGAAATTAATCATATTTCAAGCATACGCTGGTCTGTTTAACCGCTGTAATTTCAGTTGTAAATTACGGATTGTGGTGAATAAGAGCTTAAATTGAAGAGAACGACTAGTTCTACAATTTCATTTGACTAGTTGACAATTTGCACCATTTGTGTGCAAATTGTGTGAAGAAGGAAGTGAGACGATTTATTGAAATTTCAATGTAAAGCACACTAAAGTTCAATTCTAGCATAGGAAACTTTAACAGGTTGAAAGAGCAATTTAAGACGAACAAAATGATACCAAATAATCTAAACTAATGACAAGTGCGGAGATATCTAGAGCTTACCGAAGACGTAATAAGGTGCAATCCGAGCAGGCGAACCTATAAATTAGTAACTAAGCAAAGCTTACTATACAGTGGGGAGTGTACCTACCCGAATTTTATTATTTCGAAAAAGTTGTGCGCAAAGTTAAAAAAAAGTACATATATTTAAAATAATAGGGGGTTGAACTATATATATATATATATTATATATAGTTCAACCCCCTATTATTTTAAATATATGTACTTTTTTTTAACTGTGCGCACAACTTTTTCGAAATAATAAAATTCGGTATATATATATATATATATATATATATATATATATATATATATATATATATATATATATATATATATATATATATATATATATATATATATATATATATATATATATATATATATATATATATATATATATATATATATATTGCCACTCAAAATGACTTTCAATTTACCAGATCGCGTTTTGTTGGTATAACCCTTTTATCGAAAATAATCCAGAAACTGAAACTCTGTGCTTTTATCGATACACAAAGGCACCGACACACGTTCAATGCACCTTATAATTAGTGACGTCAATGTTGCTTTCATATAACTTTCTTTATTATTCGCCATATTACTTTCTTTAACAACGTTCTCCCTCCAGGTTAAAAAAAAAAACCGGTTGCTATGCTCCATCTCATATTTCTCGTCTTCGTAGCGTAAGACCGGTTTTAAAACTAGTCTACTATCTGCAGATGTTCACATTTCATAAGAAATTTATAGTTTTGAAAGGAAATTAAAGGCTTTTCAGGCCGTAACTAATTCCATTCTTAATGTTCCAATGCGATTCTACGGGTTTTCCGTTGTAACAACCGTTTGTTTAAAACACGTTGCTAAGGTAAAATAGAAGATTGACAACTTGATCTTGAAGTATGACAACGGTGTCGTCACTTTTAATGGGTTTATTACTTCTTTAGGATTTTAAAAAAAATGATAAACGTTAATATTAACACCTTAGAAGAACAGTCTTCATAAGGCAAAATTTCTCTACACATTTCTTGTCTCGTTAAATATTTCGGCTAGTTTCAAAACGAGATAAATCCATTTTTCCGCTTTTTTTTTTTCTGATTAAGTCATTTATTTTTAGTTTTCATACGTATCTGTCAGTAGGCGAAGTCATAACATTCCCCGGCAATGATATTCATTTTGCGGTGTGAACAGGCCCGTCGCACCGGGGGTACCCTGAAAGTTGGGAATTTCAACTTCTAAAAACTCCAAGTTGAGAAAATTTATGCCTGCAGACAATTAATATTATTAACAAATGAAAGCTAGGGAAGATTTGAAATTGTACAACTTGTAAGATTATATTTAAGTTAGACCTCAGAATGGACACTGCATTGGAATATTGGTGCAACAAATCAATGATTGTGAGATAACTGTTTAATATTACCTAAAATATATATATAAAAAAGATAAAAAAAATGTCGATAAGTTGGAACTGGGAATTTTCAGCACTGTTGAATTGGGAATTTCGAATAGTTGATCTGATAATTTCAAAATTTCAAATCGTTAAGTTGGGAAAATTCTTGTTTCACCCCCCCCCCCCGAATATATATATATATATATATATATATATGCTTTTGTGTAACTGCACTGGGTGTGAATGTAGTGGCTGGTTGCAATACCAAATAACTCGAGATAGATGCGCATAGGCTACTGCACAACAATCGCAGCGCATGTTTTGAGCTACATCCACAGCTTTGTTACAAAACCAAATAGGTCCTACAGCTTGGTTGCAAAAACCACATAGATCCAAAATAAAAAATGTATCTCAAAGTAATACTTATAGAGAACTAAAATTTGGTGACTTGTGTTTATATAACACAAATTTGTAAAAAAAAGACAAAATTCTTCCATAAATAATGCAAATGGTTAGTTTTTGTCTCTCTTGAAAAATTCGTGAACAGTGATATATCTGGTTTAGAAACTAGATGGCTCCTTTTACAGAAGAAATAACATTTTACAGAAGCACAAACCGTCACTTCTTAAAAAGTCTTACTTAATCTCAATACCTGGATCTTGACAGTGAAGATTGTGACACTCATATTTCGTATTTAAAATGGTTTTTAAATTATATGAAAGTGCTTGTTTAAGTTATGTTATATTATAAAGAAATTGCCGTTTCAGTACATTGCTTTGAATACACTATAAAAATAATTTGCTTAAAAAAGAAAACACGGACGTACTTGTTTTTCTTTGAGTACAATTGCACCGTAAATGAACGATGACGTACTCAAATTTAAGTAATCGTACTTTCGCAAAAAATTAGCAGTATGGTTTAATATTGCTCATAACAGCTTCTGTTTAATCCATCTTATGAAAGCGACCTGACAAACTTAAAAAAGTTGTTCAGAAGACTGTTTTCCACATTATTTGATGTTGATTGCTTAAATGGAAACAGTTATTACGATTCAATTATCTTACTTCCCATTCTTTTGCCTCGCCTTTTTAACACTACTTCAGCTTATAACTTCTTCATGACGCTCTGGTCACGGCTCTGGTAGTACAACGGATAAGGACCTAGACTTCGGTACGGACGACATCAAGTAGAAAGGTTGGGTTCGATCCCCGGTAAGTCATGTTTGTAATTGTTGAAGTTTATTGAAAGTGATTTATGTAGGCAAGCAACTGCTCTTTTTATTCATTTTACTTATTTTTGAGTACATGTCTTTTTCAAAAATGAAACTTATGTATTCGGAGCTATGATAAGCATCGAATGTAATAAAAAATTAGTACATTTTACTTATTTTTAAGTACCTATTTTTAATAATGTATACTACAGTGTCGTCACACAAAAAAAATATGCGGGGGGGGGGGGGGAGAGGGGGGTTGGTTGAAACAAGAAATTTTCCAACTTTACGATTCAAAATTCCCAACTTAACAAATCGAAATGCCCAATTTAACTATTCGAAATTCCCAACTTAACAGTGCTGAAAATTCCCAGTTCCAACTTATTGGCATTTTTTATAATTTTATTTTATATATTAGGAAATATTAAACAGTTCTTTCACAAGTATTAGTTTGTTGCACGCATATTCCAATGCAGTGTTCGTTCTGAGGTCTAATTTAAATGTAATCTTTCAAGTTGGGCATTTTCTAATATTCCATAGCTTTCATTTGCTAATAATATTAATTATCTTCAGGCATAAGTTTTCCCAACTCGGGGAATTTTAAAACTTGAAATTCCCAATTTTTAGTTTCCAGATTATTGGGGGGAGGGTCGCGCTCCCCCCAAACCCCTCTGGTGGGACGGGCCTGAGTGTATACATACGAACATTTGTATTTAAATCCCAGTAAAACCCATTCAGTAAAAAACTGCTTTTTGTGCACAAAAAGACAAAATAATTACCGACGGAATTTACGGTTTTGTACTTTTTTAGAATATACAGGAAGATAATTTCAATTTTTTTTATCATTTAATTTATCTACGGTGTTTTCCCTAAAATATTTTTTTAAACGTTTATTCGCGGTTTAGCAATCTTGAACTCAACAATCGATTTTTTTTTCACTTCGTAGAGTTCACGCTGTGAAGTTGAATGACATGATGAATAATGAACTTTAGTTTCCTGTAATCATTTCCAATTGAAATTAAGAAAATGTTTGGGTTCAATAGTTAGTCAAAGTTCGAATATCATTAATAAATTCAAAATTCAATTACGAACCATAAAGGCTAAAGTTCATCTCACATCTGCTATATTCAAATATATATTTGATAAATGTGGACTTATTAATTGTTCTTTGAAAAATTACCGTCTTTCATTATGTTTCGTACAGTCAAATTCCACTGAAATCTAAAATCATTCATGCGAACCGCAAGAGTTCTGAAAGAAGCCGGTTTTAATTATTTTTTATTATGTTCTGGAGATGCTGCCAATGTACAGAAAGGCACGGTTCTTGGTTCCAAGGCCAAGGTCAATGTAACTCAGCAGATTCTGCGTACAAAATCAGTAAACCGTAACGGACATGCATTAAATTTGGAATTTTTGTTCCAAAATGGCCGCGGAATCTGGATTCTGAAAGTCAAAAGGTCAAAAAAAGATTTGTTGTCCAGGGCTTTCTGTGGCAAAAAGATAAAATTTTATATTTTTATTTCCAATAGCTGTATTAGTGGTTTACATCCAAGAGGTAGAGGAACACATTTATGTTTTAAATTAATCGTTAAAAACAGATAAATAATTAAATAAACGAAACGTAAATATAGGATTAAACTTTGCCTTTGCAGAATTCATTTGTTAATGTATGTTCAACGAAAGTAAGATTTTCATACATGCTCCAAGGAACGTTATATAGTCTTCACTCACAAAGGCTAACATGTTGACCTCAGGGTTCAAAATTAGGAAATAAAGATTAGACGTCATTAGCACCAAGCATTTTTTTTTAGTTGCCAAAATGTTCTGATTAAGCGTAATTTAAAAAAAAATTCAAATGGCTTAAGCAGAGCTGCCAACTGTTCCGATATTTTTGTAATCGTTAAAGCTTATTTTGCATAGAATTAGAAGCATGTTCCCAATTGTTCTATAAAAATATCACCGTCTTCCTGACAAAATTGCTGATGTGTATGAGAGAAATTATTGAAAACCAACGTTAAGCGTAAAAAATAACGACTGGATGTAAAATACTGTTGTTCAAAATGAAATTTGTTATAAAAAGTTAGGCGTCAAAAATGATGACTGGTTGTAAAATTACGGTTGCCAAACTGGAATTTTTAGGTGCAAAATACGACTAACGACCGTTCATTTCGAACCCTGGGTGACCTCAGATAAATTTTTGATTATTACTTTTAATTAACTCTAATATCACTTCATTGCAAAACAAATTTCAACGGAAAATAATATATTATCTGAATGAATTTTTTTCAAAGAAATCATTGATGCCAGATGAATACTATGCGACGACTTTTAACACTTGCGTCTTACTCGCCAATGCCAAGTGATTATCTTTGATTGTTAAATGTCATAATTCCCCTGCAAAAATCATAGCCAATTGGTAACAAAATAGCATGTAAAATCGCCTTATCTAATGATTTTAAATGTAGTACTGATAATACTATTGTATCACAACATTGATCGAGATCTTGGCGTCGTATTTTTCAAAAATTCTTAAAATGAATGAGCTTATTTTTTTTTATGCTAAAGCAGATTTAAAACTTAAAAATTTAGTTCAAATTTAAGTTTTAAATTGCAGTGCTTTGGGTATTTTAATTTACAGCATTTTCCTAAACTATTTTGACGCCAAATCGCACTTGCCTCAAATGGATATACAAAACCTATTTTCCAAAAAGCGCTTGGCGAAGTGTTGTTGGTGAAGAAGATTCACGAAACTCCTTTTAGTGCCAACACACTTCACCCTTTCTGTCCCAAATTTATTTTACCAATTGAAGTGGCGCAAGGAATAGCGATGGAAGTCAAAGTCAAACCTACATCACTTTTCCGCCAGTTGTTCCAACAATCCACTCCTCAGTTACTGAGCGTAACCGGCGGAAAAGTCGTGTAAATCTGACTTTGACTTAGACCACTGTTACTTTCACGGGTCAATTCGTTATGATTCCAATTGGTATCACTGGGACTGAAATGTTTAAATTTGTTTTGCTTCATTTCTGATTTTAGGAAAATGGATAGGAGACGCGGCGCTTTGAAATTGAGATATTCATTTAGAAGATATACAACCCTAACTGCTCCAGACTTGGTGTCCGGTATACCAGACATCAACTTTCGACCTCTACACTTTATCAACGGCTTAAAACCATTTTCTACTATTTGCATTAATTGATTCTCTACTTTCTGTAGTATATTTAAATATAAATTTCTTTTAGTTTAGAATCTGGAAACATTGAGACATTGTTGATGATTTGCAAGCGAAAAGATTGTGTAAATTTTGTTTAATTTTAATTAAATAGTTTTTCTTTTTGCAGTTTTTGCAGTGTATTTGGAATGAATTTTGAATAAGTAATGAAGCAATGAATAAATTAAAAGTAAAATTTAAAAATTAGTTTTTTTTCAATAATTGTTATTTTTAAATTTTTTATTTAAATTCTCTAAAATTTTGTATAAAATGTCTTTATTACCATAGATAACCTGATTTTAAAGATAGTGCCGCCATAGCGTTTCTATTACAAGTACCCGCCACTCTGGAGGGTGTTACTACTGCAGTGTTCAAAGATTTGCGTTGCTATGGAGACTTTGCGTTGCTATGGGATCATTACTTTGTATGATGGTATGATTCATTTGATTAGGAAGTATCTTACCTTTGATATGCATACTTTCTATCCTTTTCATGGTCTCCAAAAGTGTCCCACAGCTGCAGAGAGACATTCACACCATCCACATTCATCATTGATCTCCTCATTACCTAAAAATAGAAATTGTATCGTTATAACAAGAAGTAATAAGGAACGCATTCTTTATACGAGTACAACAACTCAGAATTTTATTAATTTTATGGCTGTATTGGAAGGGCCACAAGGAAGAAAAAACCTTTATACACGATTGTAAAAGTGAGTCCATAACGCTGTCCTTCCGGAAGGATGCTGTACGTTCGTTTTATCATAAATCTTTACTCGTTTTAAAAGTGTATTGTTTTTATAAACTACCACATTTTAGATAATATTACCAAAAACTAAAGTGTTCGGCGTCAAATTCAATGAAATGATAGTTATAACCTGCTAAATTTCTATAAGAACAACAAGGCATTATTTTTTAGAATAATTTTTATATTTACACAACTTTCCCAGGTAGTACAACAATATTGCCCGATATTGGGCCAATGTTGGCCAATCACGCTGGGGATTGGTGTATATCGACCGTTCGTTTGCGACATTAGCCAATATCGCCCAATGTTACCATGCCGATACTGAGGATTCAACAAATTCTTATAAACCTTCAAAGTTGTAAATTTGCACTTTATAATAAATAAATGGATAGAGGCAACAAATATACACAATTTTTATGTGATAAATGAAGATTTTTACTCGTTTTAAAGATTTTGTCGGTTTTAACTCGGTGAATCTTGGTCAATATCGGCCGGCGATTCCCATGTCAAATACTGAAGTTTCAACAAATTCTTCTAAAAGCTTCAAAAAACTACATTTGTTAACAAAAAAATGTGCAGAGAGAATAATTTTTCACATTTTTTACGTAATATCTCCAGATTTTTATGCTTTTAAAAGAATTTATATCGACCTGAATCGGTTAATATATTGTTCAGAACGCTCAAGCGAAGCGCATGAGCAGATTACATCCTGTTGTTTATTTTCGATCTTCTGCCATTTTGTGGCCGCAAATCCGAAAAGCCCGGGATTTTTGTATAGGAAGCATCAACTGCAAGTAAATATTTATCATATTCAACCAATTATTTGTTTAACAAAGTATTATAGGTAAAAAAACTGTGTAGTATATTTTTTTTTACAGATTGTTGTTTATTGTCCGGAATTTACAGTAAAATTCACCAACTGTACAATCTCTTAATAGAAGCATCGTATCGTTAAATTTATAAGTTTACAAAAAAAAAAACTTAGATTTTCTTAAACTTATTTATAGAAAAAAATATATTTAATTAATTGTGGTTTTATTGTAGTAGTGGGTTATTCTGATTGAAATATTTTTATAGTTCTCTAAATAAGTAAATTCTATTGAGAATATCTACCAATATAAAAAAAAATTACTAATTAGTTGTTAATTACTAATTATCAAATATTAGTTGAAATAGAATAAATAGAAATTGAATATTAGTTAAAACAATATTAGTTGTTAATTACTAATTATCAATATGTTAATTACTGAAGAAATTGCATAATTTTCTTAAGATATTAACAATTTTTTTTAGAAAATTTTGACTAAGTGGGAAGGGGAACTGCACTTGAGCCTCTCTGTTTCCTACGCCACTGTATCCAGGACTGTATTTACTATCCACTGTATGAAATACTTTCAAAATATTAAAAATTGCCAATGGCTTATATCGGAACTGTATCCAATATTTAATTTTAAATAAGTTCCTTTTTTAAAATAATATTTGGCAGTGGCGGCTCGTGGGGTACAGCCGGGCTGCACCTTAATTTATTAGCTAAAATCAGATATTTTACTAAATTTCTTAAATGAAGATTAGAGTTGAAAATGAAATCTCCGATAAGTAGCAAACCTGTTGCTGTAATGCATAATTCAGGAGGGGAAAAACTCCATTCAATCAAAACTGCAGCCAAAGAGCAAATTTCAAAATCAGCTGTATCACTGCCATAGCAACCTTTACGTAGTATGGAGATGTGTTGCGAGATACAGCTCGAAATGAATTTTCTTACTTTGGCTGCACTTAGGAATTCAATACACTGATTGACTCGTGTATGAATCACAGAGATGGGTAGGAGAACCGAGAATTTCCAAGAATCTATGCAAATGGAAATAGTTTTCGTGATAAATTTACTGTGTGTTATTGTTTCGTTATTTGAGTTAATATTAAAATTGACCGATTCGCAAGTTTAAAATTGGATTGCTTTAATTTTCAAAAACTAAGAAGTGTTTTCTATTTTTTCGCATGTTATCATTTCGTAAAAATTGAAAGGAAACTTTGATTTGATTAATAAATATTAAAGAATTTCCGTTCAGGTATGGTTGTAGAAAATAGGGGGGGGGGGGGTCACATGATTTCAGCTGCACTAACAGTTTCGACCATGGGCCACCACTGATATTTGGTTAAAATGCATTGTACGGTCCCCCCTGGCGACTTTTTTAAAAAGATATATTTGCAACGCTGGCACGTTCTTGGCGACAACCGGTTTTGTTAAAAGATTTCAATTTTCTCCCTGCAGGATAGCTGAAAATTTTAACTAGATTTTCAGGGAAATCAAGGAAGACCGTAGAGTACATTTAACCATATATTCCAGAAATATACCAGGACATGATAATTTTGCTACAATGCATTATATTCCTGAATTCCTCTTCCTGCCGAAAAAAGCCTTACGTACCTTATTTGTTATGGATCACAAAAGAAAATGTAATGTTAGCCTGTTTTACCCTGTTCAGTAGTTATTGTGTACTAGATGGTAATGATAACAACCCAAATTAATCGAATATGCTTTATCGCTATATTGCACAATCTTTGAGTGCATTATTTATTAAATCTTCATTTGGTTATTCAGATGTGTCTTAATTCCGGAATATATTAGTTCCATTATGATTTGAAAGTTCTCTGCAAATTTAAAATGTATTTTAAGCCGGCACATAAAAGTATAGGTACTAGGCAGTTGGCCAAAGCATTTGAAGTACTTGCTAAAATCGATTTAATACCATGTTAAAATTTAATATATTTTTTTATCACTCAAGCTTGTATTTAAGCAATTAGAGTCATGTTATTTTTTTTTTTAAAGTATGAGGAATAAATTAGAACAACATAATATACAGCATTAAGAAACTGATAACTAGATTTATTAAGAAACTGATCACTAGATTTCCTCTTTCAGTTATTTTTGACTTGTTATCTAGCATTTGGTATTTTTCTCTTTCATTTAATATGTGTTATTCCTATTTTATTTTAGCTGAATTTCCACTAGAGCTGCTCACGGATAACTTGAAGATGCTGCATTGATTAAGGGCCCCAAGATCAGTTTTGAAACCCGAAAGTCTGATTCATGAATATAGTGCAGAGCTTGAAACTCATTTCAAGAAATATACTCCACATCCTGTAGCCTGAAGCCACTCGGATGGTAGCTACTAAGTCAACAAACACCCAAACTGGCACCTCGCTCTCCCAAATTTCCACACCATGACCAAGCGCGGATCCAGGTGGGCGGTAAAGGGGAAATTACCCCCCCTAAGATCTAAGATTATATTTTCAAAAGTCAGCTTAGGCAATGAAAAATTTCAAACTAAAATTATTTTTTGCGAATCGTGATATATATGCATTGTTTAACGTTCTTTAAAATGTTCTAATACTCCCCCCCCCCAATTATCCCCCAGCCTTTCCTAAAAAAGAAGAGTAGACGCAGGTATGAAAGAGTGTTCTCATGTCACATCACTGCTATTACCAAAGCTGCGAGTATGGACATTTTCTTGGAATGTCACCCGGGAGCCTCCTCCCTTCTTTGTTAGCGACAGACTGCCCTGAGGATACAACCCATAAAAACTGGAAATTTGGTCCCTAGATTTTGACCTTGAGGATCAATTGCTATGTCAATCGAGAGAAACCTGTTGCAACAAATACCTGAACAATGTACCTTCAGCAAAGCCGGGCCGTAATCACAAAAGAATGGGAGGAGAAGGTTACCCTTTTCAGGCGAGGATAGGGGAGTGAAAACGTCTGTCATAGTGATAAATACGACCCTTGGAACGGGGAGGGGGGGGACACACACACACACACACAATTTTTGTACTCGTGAGGTCTACTTAGACATTTCATTCAGTTGGCGACACAAAGGATAATTGCAGCTCGCTTTTCTTGACACTTGAAATGAGAAAAGAGTTGAACAAGAATTCACAATGCCTCAATTCAGAAATTATTATCTTTGCAGCTTAACGAATTTTCCAAGAAACATCGTATTCTGTATTCCGATCTACATGCTTCGAGGAAGAAAACTATTAATGTTTTAACGAAACGCCTATAATTTTGATCTTCGTCTACCCCCTTGGAATTTTCCTCGCCTTCGAAACAGCCCATCGCAAATGCCGAATTCCTGCCATCAAGTCCTCGCTAAAAGGTAAATGGTGAAAAAAATCAACTATCAGAGAATAGGGTGGCGTTAAAAATTCAACAAGCTGTTAAGTCCAATTCGTCATTTGAAATGTATGTTCTTAGTAACTGGTGTTCATATAGTTGCGGAAACTAGACTTTTCGACAACTATGCAAAGAACTATATTGAAGTAAGTGATTTTTTTTTATATCTTGTATTGCAAAAATAAGCTTTAAAAAAATTAAATCTATTACCAGCTCAAATAAATAAAAATTTAGCAGAGATGAGTGTATATGCTTTTGCTTGAAACATTTTAAATTTGTACTACCTTATAGTATATTAAATTAATAATAAATATTAGTTTAATAATAATCATACTTGCGCTTTCACTGATGCTACATGTTTTGATATCCCATCAGTCCAAAAAGTTTTTTTTTTATTTTATCAATTTAATTGCACGTGTTTCATTAAACAAAATATCTCATGAAAGCATAAATCGATATACTAACGTTCACGTTTACAGCGGAGTATGACAATTAGGGAAGTGGTTTAAAATCAAACTTACGAAAACGATGACTTGCCTTTGTTTTTTTTGCCAGTAGATTAAAAAATCTGTATTTTTCTAATATATTTAAAATATATTAATATATATATTTAATTCTCAGCAAATTCCTCCCTTAAAACACAAAAAAATATTGACCGATATTTATTTAGGGCTCTGTTTTAACTCGACCTTTCTGCATTTCGTATGTCTGTAAATTTGTTTGTCACACAGTTACGACCAAACGCGTTGTTAGATTTTCTTCAAATTGTTCCTTGAAGTCATTCAAAACGACGTATATGTTTTAGTTTGGTCGCGAGGTCTACCTTTCCTAGAAGTACTAGTGCACCAAACTGCATCTAGCTACTGAATTTGATGAAGTTCGATGTAAATATCGATGAATCGGGCACAGTTTGAAAATGAAATTTTGGCTTTAGAATCAAATCACGCGAAATTTGTGAAGGAAAATTATAGAAAGTTGTGTGATGCTTTTCAGAGAATTCTTCATTTAATTTTTGAAAGCTAAAATACATCTATTAAATACAAATACTTAATTTAATTGATAATAGTTTAATTTATAATAATTGCAATCAATCATCTAATTATTGTACTTATCACTTATAAAATTTTGCTAATTTATAATTTTTTTATTAAAATAATTTTAAGTAAAATGTTTTTAGATTCATAATTATTTTTAAGTACAATCATGAGAAAACTTTGTTTCATCAACGATATATTTGTTTCTCATACAAGGTTTTATTTCAATTCTGAAGTGTCTTAATATTTCCTTATTTTCTAGAATTTAAAGGTTATTTTTTAATAGAAAAAAAGAGTAAATATACCTTAGCTTATAAGATATTTTAGTACACCCCTCACCTTACAGCTATGTCCTTATGATTCGGAAATTTCAATCGTACATTAGAATACACATAAATAAATTTTAATAATGAAGATAAATTATTTTATTTAACAAAATGCTCAATAAACCTGGGTCAGAATGTTGAATTCACAGAAGGGTTACACGTTTTTTATTCCCAGTGATACTCAAAATTTCGTAGACAGAGTTACTCAAAGTATGCTTATTTTAATTTCTATAGAGAAATAAATAATTTAATATTTTAAAAATTTATATGAAAGGTGAATGAAAAAAAGTTAAAGTAATCATTTCAAAAAGGTTAAATTTCATTTGTAGTTTTATCAGCAACGGAAAAACGGGGGGGGGGGGGGGGGGGTCGTCAAATTTGGTCTTCATGAAAACACTATACTGTATTACCCCTCCCCCCTAACAATAATCTCTGGATCCGCCCTTGTCTTGGGCCCTAGGAGTGCAATATAAAAGGATTTTTAAAAATTCGAACTCGAACTGCCAACGATTTTTAAAAAACCTTCCCATAGGATTAACATTGAGAACATGTAACAATATAAAATTGAAACAATAGAATATTTTAATATTACGTAACCTATGAGGAGCATTCTGATTGGCTAATGACTAAATATCGCCAAATAAATAAAAACTGTCGCCAAATTAATAAAAACATCGCCAAAAAAATTAAAATTTCACCGAATGCATAAAAAATTTCGCCAAATGAATAAAATATCCCCAAATAAAATAAAATCGTATATGCAAAAATTATATAAAAATGACGAAAATAATATAAAAAAATGATAAAATGGTGAAAACATGATTGGATAACGGGATATTCCTTACTACAACAACTATGAAAATTAAATTTGTCATGGAGAATGGCATTTTCAGCCAAAATTGCATTTATCGTCCATACCACGATTCCCCGGGGAATAATGTGAACGAAATCGTCTGCAGTTAAGAGCGACATTCCCTTCACGGAGTACAAAGGTCAGCGGGCGGAATGGGTTAATAATCGGCTTGATCGATGTGGCCTACCTTTCTTTATATGATGGTATGCCTATAGGAGGAGTTATGTGCCGGAATCGAAAACTGTTGTTGTAGACTCCTCCCCCACGTGGTACAAGTGTCAAATGGGGAATGTGTTTGAGTCCATCGTCTATAGTAGTAGGAAGGGGATAGGGTACGATTTTTTTTAAAAAAAATTTGATTTGGCAATGCAGTAAAAAATATGACTTATTTTTTATTTAAAAAAAGTTAAATATTAAAACAGTGCTGCGCCACCGTCCCCCCCCCCCCCCTTCATATTGATAGGGTTTATCGTACAAAAGAAAAAATATGAAAATCTTGAATTTGGCAAATGAACCTTTTAAAATCGTTTTCGTTTTTTTCTTACATTCTCACCAATTTGTGAAACTTAACGACAAATGTTGACATAGGTGCCTAATAAAAGTTTTTCAGATAATTATTATTAACAATTATTAGAGTTCTTCCTCTTTAAATCTTTGGTATGTTACTAAAGTTTAATATATGGATCAAGGGCGGATCCAGAGATTATTGTTAGGGGGGGGTAATACAGTATAATGTTATCATGAACATCAAATTTGACCCCTTAGTTTGAAATTTTTCATTGCCTAAGGTGACTTTTGAAAATATAATCTTAGATGTTAGGGAGGGGGGGGGGGGTAATTTCCCCTTTACCCCCCACCTGGATCCGCGCTTTATATGGATGGTAATCAACGGGAGTAACGTATATATATCCACGTTATTGTATAGACGACTTCTCCATATTATCTATCTTTAAAGTTCTTGCTGGAACTTGCCAATAAAATTTCGTTTCAAATTAGTACTTTTAATACTGTGGTTCCCCCTGACGGGTGACAAATTAAGAAAATTGTTTATTTCGCTATAAATATTGTATTTGTATCAATTTTGTAACTTATTCCTTCCCGTGCGTAGAACGGGTATTTCAGCTAGTCTATATATATAAAATCCACTGACTGATTGATCACGAGATCTCCAGATCCAGAAGACCTAGACTGCTGAAATGTGGAACACAGAATTCATCTTCGGCCCTAGGGGTGCACTAAGAAAGGATTTAAAAAAATTCGAACTCCCCCCCCCCCCCCAATAATGAGTTTTAAAAAAACCTCTCCATAGAATTAACATGGAGAACATGTAACAATGCAATATTTCCAAGATTGAAACAATGGAATATTTTAATATTATGTAACCTATGAGGAGCATTCTGATTGGCTGATGACTAAATGTTGCCAAATATATAAAAAATATCGCCAAATTAATAAAAACATCGCCAAACGTACTAAAATATGATCATACATGTAAAAATAATATAAAAATGGCGAAATTAATGTCAAAAAATGACAAAGTGGTGAAAATATGTTTGGATAACGGGATATTCCGTACTACAACAACTATGACAAGTTAAATTTGGCATGAAGGTACATTTTAAGCCAAAATTGCTTACTAGGAAAGGATTTTCTGGTAGAATTCAAACTCTAATTGCCAAAAGTAAATTTTCCCGCCACTTATCCACTGATTTATCACTAATTCTCTAACTTTCTGTATACCCAGGAAGATGAAATTTGAAAGAGTTGTTACTTTTATCTTACACAGAAAAAGTAGGCTATCGGGTAGGTACAAGCCACACTGTACCATAATAATTTCTTCATGAATACTTTGGGAAGGTCAGAGAGAGAGCGTGTATAAATGGTCAATCTGGTTGATGCGGCCTACCTTCCTCTACACAATGTTATGTCATTTATCCATGAAGCTAATTTCCCGTAGAATTACTGGAGTGGAAGCATATACTTTATGTCACCAAGGGTGACGATGAGTTATGTGGGCAGAATCGAAACTGTTGTTATAGACTCTTCCGCCACATAGTACAAGTGTCAAAGGAGGAATGGGTTTGTAGTTTTTTTTTTTTTTAATTTGGTTTGGCAATGCAGTAAAAAATGTAACTTATTATTTTTTATTTTAAAAAGTTTAATATTAAAAAAGCACAGGGGCAAAACAAAATCCCAAAAGAGTGCTGGAGAACCCTCCCCCCCCCCCCCCCCCCGTATATTGATAGGGTGGTTTACCGTATAATGAAAATCTTGAATTTGCCAAGTACATCTTTTAAAATCGTTTTCGTTTTTTTTCTTCTTCTTAATTCTCGCCAATTTGTGAAACTTTACAACAAATGTTGACATAGGTGTTTAATAAAAGTTTTTCGCAGATAATTATTAACAATTATAAGAGTTGTTCCTTTTTAAATCTTAGGGATGTTATTATAGGTTAAAGTATGGATGTTAATCAATGGGAGTAACATATCCACGTTATTGTATAGCCAATTTCTCCATATTATCAATCTTTCCAGTTCTTGCTAATAAAATTTCGTTACAAATTAGAACTTTTAACACTGTGGTTCCCCTGATGGGTGACAAATTATGAATATTATTTATTTTGCTATATATATTGTATTTGTATCAATTTAGTACCTTATTTCCTTCCCGTGCGTAGAACAGGTATTTCAGCTAGTAGAATATAAATGTCAAAAACATTTTTAGAAAAGTTACAAATTATATACTACAAAATGTCACCATATAGTAAATTAAAATTACATGTAGACATAGTTCAATTGGCAAAGCACAATTATATTAAATCATGAGGATTTCAAGCAATTCCATTTACTTTTAAACAATGTGTTACATTTAAACCAAACTGATGAGATACAAAACACACTAAAATTAACAGATGAAATCAGAAAAATTGCCAGAGGAAAGACAACTATGTCTCTTCAGTACAGTATTATGTTTTCACCCAACAGCAGTCATGGTTTTTATCCTAATCCAGCTTTGGACATTTCTGATAATAAGATGGTCCAGCTCCTACAAGATTCTGTTCTTCACTGCCATGCTTAATATCACCAAGGTTCTTTGGTTTATTAAAAGCCAGGATCAATTTCATCACCTCAGCATCAGATAAAAGGCCAGCAATTTTGCGCACAACATCGTAATTTAAAGTAATTTTTTTGTCTGCAGGGAAGTCAGGACAATCTATTACAGTGTAGACTGGTACTTCTTGTAGTTTCTTTTCCATTGTTTCTGTCCCAATGTTAGCAGATATGAAGTCAAAGTACAAAGGAAAAGCTTTTCTTGAGAGTATTTCCAGCAATCGGTTGAAGTCGAAATCCTTTCCTTCCGACATGCAACTACCCTCAATCGTGCAGGGTGGGGACTTTCGGCTGATTAACTGCTGCAATGTACGACAAAGCCCAACGCTCTCTGAATCCATTTGTCCCAGCTCCAATTTACACTCACCTGCAAAATCTTGCAATTCGTCATGGATGATCGAATCAACAGTCAATTTCCCAATGGGAAACTCTGATTCTTCAAGAATATAACACTTTATCAAGCATTTAATGCCTTCGAGAACATCTGATATGTCATTCTGGTAGATCTCACGGTCAGACAAATAACGAGCTAGTTTAAATTTTAACCAGTTAAAATTCAGAGACGTCCCGACACGAGCTCCAGCAAAAAGCAAGGTCATAACTATTTCTTCACGTACGCCAAACATAACAGCAGTCATTAGGGGTCTTGAAGTAGTAAGATCTTTTTTATTTATGGGAGAACCTTTCTTCAACAAAAAATTGATAACCTTCAAAGGCTTACGGTTTCGAATAGCCACATCCAACGCAGTCATCCCACTTACATCTAACTTGCCTACATCAGCTCCTTTATCTAGCAGAAGCTTGAAGACACTCATTGGGCAAAAAGTATTCACCACTAAGCAATGTAGAAGAGTGTCACCATGTTGATTTCCCCCATTGACATCTACCCCAGGGACATCAAGCAACAGCCTGATGGCTTCATTTTCATACTCGCAATGGAGCAGAATGTCATGCAAGAGCGTGCTGCCGCTCTTGACAACAGTGTCAAAGTGAGCTCCAGCATCAAGGAGGGATTTTACAACATCCCCACCCAGGGGTGTACGACGGTAAATAGGAATAGGACCTCCTACAAGACAGTGGAAGGGCGAAGGGTGTTTACTACAGTCATGCAAAGACAAGCCCACTTGCATCAGCAATTTGATGTCATTCAGTCCTGCTCCACAAAAAAGTGCGAGACACATCGGGGATTGGCCATCGGCGTCCAGCATCGATACTTTTTCATCCGCTGCAAAAATTAACTTCAGGACATCTTCGTTCAGTCCCCAACGTTGCGAATTGCAAAAACAATGAATTGAGGAGCCATGTTCCTTGCAAGAGTGAAAGGAGCAACCCCTATCCAGCAACAATTGGATGACGTACTTCGAGCGCCTGCTGCGGAGGGCAACACAGAGGGGAGAATATAAATCGTTGTTGTCCACTTTGGCACCGTTATCCAGCAACATTGCAATCACTTTGTCATCTGCACAGTGGTCCAGAGCCACCATCAAGGGAGAATGGTCCTTGAAGTTAATGTCTGCACCATGATCAAGCAGAAGTTTGATGATATCGACTGTACATTTCTTACTCTCCAGTACTTTTATGAGAGGAGTTATATTAATGTTCTCATAAAAATTCCACCGATCCTGTTTTGTATAAATTCTTACTTCGTTGATGGAAAAAGGTTTTTATATAATAATTTCTTTCAATTCCTTAATATTCCAGTCACGAGTCATATCTAAATACCGGAGAACAGAAGTGATGTTTGACATATTCGACACAAATACACGGGTTATTGTATTAGTGTCAATCCTTAGTTGGGACACTTTTACAAAATCAATCCTAAACAGCGATTAGGGATGTTTCCCCATTTGATTTGCACGTTTCGGACTGTATATTTCCAGGAAGCACATCTTTATCTTTTATGTCTAAATACGACTGCCTAAATCATATATTTTTTGTTACTTAATCACAGAACAGTCACTTTTACGCACAAAATTACAGGAATATAGCTAAATAAAATGTTTTGACGTAGCATAATCTAATTTTTCAGGAATCACATTTGATTTGTACATTTCATGCTGTCATTTCTAGGAAGAAATCACATAAATAATTGCTTGTTTGAAAACAAATGAAAATTTCACATGAGTTGAGTAGTTTACTTTATTAGGTTTGGTTTGGTTAATAAACGTCGCACTAGAGCTGCACAGTGGGCTTTTGGTGACGGTTCGGGGTCTATCACGAAAAAAGGAAAGACCTGGGAAAGCATACACATTCACACACACATTCATACATGCACTTCGTTATTTTAGAACCATGGTCAGATGACGAGGAAACACCTGGACTGGCACCCAACGCCTTCAATAGACGTCGGGACTTTGGACCCCGATCAGATTTATCGTGCACCAGTCCAGTATACACGCCGTTAATTTTTGCGGATGTTCTGGACGACTTTTCTAGTATTTTGTAGCGAAGCTGGCAACCCTCCGATCACAAGATCACTACTTTTTACTTACGAAAAAAATAGAAAACACTTACTTATTTTTTGAAAATTAAAGCAATCCTCCTTTCTTTTAAACATGCGAATCGGTCAATTTTTAATGCTAATAACTTAAATAACGAAACAACAGCAGGACCGTAACGGTACTGAAACAACAGCACACAGTAAATTTATAACGAAAACCATTTCCGTTTGGAGAGATTCTCGTAAGTTCTCGGTTCTCCCACCCGTTCCCGCGTTTCATGCACGAGCCAGTCAGTTTATCGAAAACCAAGTGAAGCCCAAACCAGAAGCTTCATTTCGGCTGTACCTTCTCACAAATGCAGTGCATTAGCATGGGGGGAGGGGGAGAATATCCATAGCCATGGCAGAGGTAGCCATGGCAACGATGCAGCCGATTTCGAACTTTACTGGCTGCCGTTTTGTTTGAATGGTGTTTTTTCCCTCCCTGAATTGTGCATTACGACAACAGGCTTGCTATTTATCGGAGATTTTGTTTACTATCGCAAAAATTTTATTTTGAATTGTAAGATTCATTCAAGGAAATTAGTAAAATATCTTATTTTAGTTTTAAAATACACTAATAAATTTAAGTGCAGCCCGGCTGTGCTTGCTACAGCCCATTAGCCGCCACTGACTAAGTGTACAGAAGTGTGTGATATATTTAATATCTGTAATATAAAACTTATCTGTAACTTTACTCATAATGTTTGTAAGAACAAGACTGGCAACACTGAAAATGTATGAAACAAATAATAACTACCGGTTTCTCTGATGCTGTAAGCATTAGGGTGGAGCTAAAAAAATCAAAATTTGATCAATGTAAAGTAATAGTGCGGAAAAGTTGCCTTTCGTATACATTATTCACCATGTAAAAGGATTTTGATAGGAAATAATATCTTGAGGTTCCCCCCTCAGGCCTTGAAATTTACCAATAATATGTAAAAATTGAATATGTTGTAACGCACTATTAGTCCAGTCAGCAAAGGGTTCAATTCGGAAAAAAATAGGGGAAAGCTGGAAACAATTTTAATCGCTTCCAAAAAGTGTTCTGTATGATATATTAATTTTGCACCCCTGCACCACGCCGGCGTTGGCCGCCATCTTGGAAAAATGGCGGCCAAAATCAGTTTTTTGTGATTATCTCCTTATTTTTTAAATTTAGAGAAAATATTTCAATTACAAAATTATTTCCTAAGTAATTTTACACAAAAATGCAATTTACATTATGTTTCTGCGACTCACCATTTAGACGCTAGAGGCGAATAAAGTGGATACTAAATCACCAAGTGCCATGAAAACTCAAGAAACCGCTTTGACCGGACGTCTTTTGTTCCTTACTTTGTTTAAAAACCTCTCAATACCTCATTCGCGCATTATATTTTTTAATTAACTTTTTAGTAATGTATTTCGTATTCATAAAACTAAAAAAAAAATTCAGCTTCAACACAAGTCATATTTTCTATATTATCATTCTATGCAGATAGTTCTAAATTTGTTTATGTACACTCCCAAAATTATGTACTTCAATTCAGTTTCCGTATATATAAAAATTTTAACTACGATTTTTTCTGATATTTCTTTACCTTCATATTATAGTTCGGTACAACAAAGTACGCCTCATGTATTTGACTCCAGCACAGCTGGAGTGCTTTTTCTACATGGTAAGTAAGTATGTGTTGTATGGTGATCTTGCGATCTCACCAGCTTTCAAAAGCCATGCGTTAGTCTGAGTTCATTAACATGGTACAATAATAATAAAAGGCATGAATACAATGTGTGTAGCACTAAACTATCATTATCGACTTAAATTTAACAATTGAGGTCTATTAGGGAAACAAGTCTTGCAAACTATTCCGTGACTGAGTATTTGCACTATATTTTTCCAATGGCATCAATAGCTATTTGCATTACAACGTTAGAAAACCTTTTAATAATTAATTTTTATTGGGCAAAGATTATTTATTGTCCTTCCACACTGTGGGTTTGGTTTGATTAATTAACGTCGCACTAGTTCCACACTATGAGAGTAAACACTGAGTGTAAACAAACGTTTTTTTTTTTAATTATGTCATCATTTAAAAGCGAGGTGAAAGAAAATACTCTAGTATTTCTGTAAAATTCGAAGACATAATGCTAAATTTAAATATTTCCTGAGTTTATAATAAGTTTTTTTAATGTGTGTTTCATATCCATTGGTTAAGTAGGATTTGATCAAGGACACTATCAGAATTTTTTTTAAACAGAAGCAAGCCATTTTGGCGCTCTTCCTCCTTTTGAACAAAGTTATATACTTTTCAAGCAATCAGACAACTAAAAGTAATATAGTACTTATATTCATACTTTGAATGATAAAATTTAGCTCTATGGAAATATATTAAGTTTCAAATAATAATTCAATATCAATATTGGAATTTAAAATGTTATTTGGATTGTAGAAGGGTGTTCCAAGTCGGAATAGTTACTTGGAAATAATTAGGGAAGATTTATTCTTCAACTCTATGGGAGCCCATTGTGAAATCTCTTTCAGAAATGGAAATATAACACTTATTTGCAAAATCCCCTCAGTAAAATTAACTTTATCTTAACGTCAAACAACCATTTTTGTTAAATTATACGTTCATAAGGTATAGAGATGCTTTTAATCAAAGTAAGGAACAAAAGACGTCCTGTCAAAGCTGGTTCTTGAGTTTTCATACCACTTGGTGATTTAGTATCCACTTTATTCCCTTTAGCGTCTAAATGGTGAGTCGCAGAAGCATAATGTAAATTGCATTTTTGTGTAAAATTACTTCGGGAATAATTTTATAATTAAAATATTTTCTCTACATTTAAAAAATAAGGAGATAATCACAAAAAACTGGTTTTGGCCGCCATTTTTCCAAGATGGCGGCCAACGCCGGCGTGGTGCAGGGGTGCAAAATTAATATATCATACAGAACACTTTTTGGAAGCGATTAAAATTGTTTCCAGCTTTCACCTATTTTTTTCCCGAATTGAACCCTTTGCTGACTTGACTAATAGTGCGTTACAACATATTAAATTTTTACCTATTATAGGTAAATTTCAAGGCCTGAGGGGAACCTCTAGATATTATTTGCTATTAAAATCCTTTTACATGGTGAATAATGTATACGAAAGGCAACTTTTCCGCACTATTACTTTACATTAATCAAATGTTGATTTTTTTCGCTCCACCCTAGTAAGAATCATGTAATAAATGCTCCAATCTTTCTTCTAGTATTAGAAATCATCAACATTATATATTACAATGGCGACGAGGATTATCGTAAGTGCATTCATTTAAAACTTGTGTAACAGTTTTTAACTTCATAGAACTATGAGTAAGTTAGGCCTAATCGGAAGCTTGATGACGAATTTCGAATCCGAGCACGATGATTTCAACTTTTACATCGAGCAGTAAGAGCAGTATTTTGTTGCTAACGACGTTGTAGATGAGAAAAAAAAGCAGTTTTGATTTCTGTTATCGGAAACAGTCCATACAAACTGTTATGAAATCTTCTGATACCGAAACTACCTAGCGAGTGCACGTACACAGAACTCACCCAAGTATTAAAAGAGCATTTCAAGCCTGCACCTTTGTCATTGCTGAAAGATTTCGATTCCACAGAAGAAATCAAAAAGCTGGAGAAAATATTTCAACGTATTTAGTTGAGCTCCGATAATGCTAGCATCTACTTGCAGCTTTGGCGCATTTTTGGTGGAGGCAATAAGAGATCGCTTCGTATGCAAGCGCGGATCCAGGTGGGGGGAAAAGGGGAAATTACCCCCCCCCCTAACATCTAAGATTATATTTTCAAAAGTCACCTTAGGCAATGAAAAATTTCAAACTAAGAATTTTTGTTTACGAATCGTGATATATATGCATTGCTTAACGCTCTTTAAAACTACCCAATACTCCCAATACATTTTAAATTTGTACTGCTTTGTAGTATATTAAATTAAAAATAAGTACTAGTTTAATAATAATCATACTTGCGCTTTCATTGATGCTACATGTTTTGAGATCCTATCAGCAAAAAGTTTTTTTTAATTGATCAATTTAATTGCACGTGTTTCATTAAACAAATTCTCATTAAAGAATTCATTCCTAAATCGATATACTAGCGTTCGCGTTTACAGCAGAGCGTGACAACAGGGGAAGTGGTTTAAATTCTAACCTACGAAAACGATGGCTTGCCTTTGATTTTTTGCCAGTAGATTAAAAAATCTGTATTTTTCTAAACATCTCTCTCTCCTCCCTTAAAACACAATAAATTATTGACCGATTGTTATTTAGGGCTCTGTTTTAACTCGACCTTTCAGCATTTCGTCTGTCTGTAAATTTGTTTGTCACACAGCTACGACCAAACGCGTTGTTAGATTTTCTTCAAATTGTTCCTTGAAGTCATTCAAAACGACGTATATGTTTTATTTTGGTCGCGAGGTCTACCTTTCCTAGATCTACTAGTGCACCAAACTGCATCTAGCTACTGAATTTGATCACGTTCGATGCAGTGGCGGATTTAACAGGCGGCAAATGGACAGGTGCCGCCTGGGCCCCCTTGTCTTGTGTCCATTTGGGGCCCCCTCGACTACAAAAATTAAAATGAAGAAAATAAATTATTGGTTTTTTTTATTTTTAAACATATTTTAATTTTACTAAACATTTCAATGGAATTTTCTGTTTGCACTCCTTTATCCTTATGTATTGATATGATCAAACAGGTGTCCCTTCTTTAACAGGCCCGGGGCACTCCTCTTTACAGGGCCCCATTCCATGCAAGGTCCATGCAAACATCACTTACACGTAACATTTCTGAGAAGCTCCCAAATCATGTACGACGCATCAGGGGCAGGGCCCTACTTTTGTAAAGGGGTCAAACGTGAGGCCTCTTAGCAGACGCAGGGCCCTGTGCGAAGGTAGCCGCGAGAATCCATAAACAATAATATAGATTTAAGATTTATAATATTTTGAATAAATTTTAAGATTATTATTATTTAGGAGAGAGGCTAAACAATGACACTCGAAAATTAAACTCAGAGTTTAAGTGCATAGAAATGCGTGAGAAGGGCATATTCTAATCATTATTTAAAATTAAAAAATGTAGCAAAATGGTCTAATCTAAATAATTAAACTAAAGACGTGTTTAGATATTAAAAGATTTTTTTTTTCTTGTTGGTACAAGACCCCCATCCAAAACGCGGGACCCTGTGTCACAGCGCTAAGGGGGGAAGAGTTGTAATTTTATAGTATTCCCCATATGCTATAGAATTATATAACTTATCTAACATGTATGTAAAAGCTCGAATTGATGTTCTAGAGTCTATTTAAAAGCATAAGACAAATCATTGAAAATATTTCATTTAAAACTATGATGTTTGGGTTGAACAGGGCCTGATTTATCATTAGGTACGTTAGTCTAGAGCCAAGAGTTCTCGACTTATGGGCCTCAACTTTTATTGTAGAAACATTGCCTACGTTTTTTTTTTTTTTAATTCGTTGTTATTACTGCAAATTTGCATAATTTTACAGCAATTTTTCCAAAAACGTTATTTCTTGTTTTTTAAAAGAATATTTAACTGTATATGCGAGATTTTTTAATTCTTCGAATCTATTTTTTTGCGAGAGAGGCCCCATCAGTGCTATTGGGCCTATAGTAGTTAATAATTTTTTTCATCAATCCCGAGCATAAGTTTAAGGGGGCCTGGAGGTCTAGAGTCCCTCAGGAAATATTTTGGAGGGGCTGGTATTATAATTTTCCCCTCTTTTTTTCTAAAAAAATACATCAATATTTAAAATACCCATAGTAGGAATAGATAATTTCTACAAACAGCCGACTTGAAAAGGGAGCGACAGTTTCACCCCTTGTATATACGTGTTCAGCGTGCTCTTGGGGTTGGGCGGGGTGTCGTTTTGAAAGGAATAGGAGGACAATGTATTGTCGTAGCTTTGACAATGAAATCGCTGGCACACCTTTTTCAACAGTTTCTTTTCGAAGACGATTTCTATATCATTAGTCACATGTCCACTTTTTAAAGCGCACCTGTAATCAATTCCTTTCTGTGTTCTGGCTTCACTATTCTATGGTCCTGGGTTTCAATAGAATACTTCGTTTGAAAGGCATCCATGCGTCGAAATTGTCAAGACACGTGTCCAGGGCCAGAAAGGAAGGCTTTTCTGGGAATAGTAATGTACAGTCTATTTTGCTTCGTCAATCGTCCTCGTCTGTTTGTAATTACTGATCCTTCGGACAAGCGTATTGGTTGATAAATGCTCTCTGCATTGTGACATGGGCATTGTCATTATATGCTTGCGGAGGCAGTTTTCTATAGATTTTTGAATGGACTACAACTCCATTGCCCCGAGTAATTACCAATGTCCGATGTAATTTACAACAATTTGATGGACAGTTTTCCAGAAAAAAGTTAAAGTAATCATTTCAAAAATGTTAAATTTCAATGTTAAATTCCAGCAACGGAAAAACTTCAAATTATCAAGCAGCTTGGATGGCGAGGGGGAATGGGGGGGGGGAGGTCGTCAAATTTTTTGTTCATGATAACAATATACTGTATTACACCCCCCCCCCCCCTAACAATAATCTCTGGATCCGCCCTTGACCAAACCCTTTTCCCACCCTGCCTTTGCTGGCCTTCTGGACAATTCAAGGCCAGGAACAAACTCACAATACTCTAATTAAGAGATCAACACTTTTATGTGAAGACTATTGTAAGAGGAGTGTGAAAGCAGATTAGTTTTTTAAATGGAATTTAAAGCAAAAGTGAAAAGTGTTAAAATAAAAATGTGATTTAATAACTCTTAGAATGTTATTTAATATTTAAAATAAAACTTGTGCACCAATGAAGGAGGTAGGAGTATGAATCGTTAACCAATTATACGATTGAGTCACTAAGTGATAAGGTTTGTTTAGAAGTGGTCTCAGTGGAATAATTGGAAGTGGTAACTGCAGTAAACTTTAATGTTGGTAGAAATAATTTTCATGAATGTCTTGTTTGTATTCGATTTTGTTAACTGACTTGTTTATTTTATAATTATCCATAGAAATCAACTAAATTCTTAAACTTTTCATAATGAGGGCATCATTAGTCAATAATACAATTAAAGAAGGATCTGTAAACACAGCTTCAGACTTTTCAACTATGGTAAAATTATAAGGAAAATGTCTTAGCTCGGTTACTAGGTGTTAATTTTTTTTTGGTTCCTAAATTACAAATAATTTGAAATTGAAACACAATGTAAATAAAGTATAATTTTTACTTTCTTTACAACAACTGACGTCAAACACAATACACATTTTCAGAAATTTATTTTGCTAAAGATAAATAAGCAACTTATCAAATTATATTATATATACGAGCATATTTAATTTTTATCAATATATTTCATGCTTATTTTATATCTAATAAATCATGCATTCAACTGTTGTTCTACACAGTGGCGGCGATTCGGGGGGGCAAGGGGGGGCGGTTGCCCCCGCACTTTTTTCGGATGTTGCCCCCGCACTGTTTTGTAGGTTGCCCCCGCAACTTTTTTATATTGGACTTTTTAAAACTAAATTACAAGTCGATTGTTTTACTGCATTTCCTAACAAAGGAAAAAGTTTGAACCCCAACTTCCTCACACTACCATGTGAACTTAAATAAGGGAAGGGGGTGGGGGGAGGTTTCAGGGGGTTCAAACCCCTCATTGACAGATTTAATGTGCACTAGTCGCCTCCAAACATTTGGACGATGGGAGAACGGGCTTGCAACCTCCCCGTAAGGAACTTGGCGCTTTAAAGAGCGCCCAATCCCGAGTTCGAATATTAAATCGAGTAGTATATTTTAATAAATTTTGCTTCTAAAGTACCAGTAATTGTTAAATCAAAACAAAACATACATTTGCAAAGTCTAATCAAAGCGATTAACTTTTTTAACCATATAATTTCTATAGTTTTTCTGAAAGAAATAGTTTATAGTAATTTTACTTATGATTACTTATTAAATAGTTTGGTTTTGAAATAGTTTATTTTAGTCAGAAAAACTCCGATTTTAACATTTTTAAAACACAATCCACAAAAGTATATTTGTTGACTTTACTTATCAGCGAATGTTCTCAAAGATGATGGCAAAAACGGGCAGCAAAGATTTAATAGCTTTTTTTTTTAATTCTCAATGCTTTGATTTCCAAAACATCAAGAAAATAGTTTATTATATAATATTTTAATACCGTGTGTAACTACGTATTAAATCTACAGAAAAAAAAACCAATCGGGCCTCTGGCTCTCAGCAGAATGACTCATTCCCAAGTTTTCTCAGTTTTACATATAAGCAGTAGGGAAAACGGCGCCGAATGTGACTTATGACTCTCGTTTGTACAGTCATTTTGGAGTCTACAGAGGAAACTGTATATGACTTATGACTACTCCGTAGATATTTATTTGTTTTTAAATCAGAGGTTGATTTTTTTTATTTAATCAGGGCCATAGCTCAGTCTTTTTACACATCGCAGCCTTCCTTTAAGGGTCTAGTTAAATTGTCTTCGACTATAGCTGAAATAGCCAAGTGATATAAAGGTGTTTTGAACAGTTCATACTTTTTATACTCCTGAAAATTGGACTTTTGTTTTTGTGGCCCTTTTATATAGTATTTCTGAAAGTTATCGTGCTTTGTTTTGCCTTTTTAAGTCAGAATAGCGAAAAAAGAAAGCTTTTAACTTGTCTCAAATCAGCTTTATGGTATGAAAACTTCTATTTTTTAAAATTTATGTTATTAAATTTTTTTACTGTGTATATTAAGTTGGTATACTTCAAATAACACAAAATAGTGAGTAAATACTAGTGTGAATACCATAGCTTTTTTATAGCAATATAATAAAAAAGAATTTTAGCCCCCCCCCCCCCTCCATCCCATTTGGAGGACTTCTTGTTTCCACTTTATCTTGCCCCCCCACTTTCAGCACCCAATCGCCGCCACTGGTTCTACATATACCAACTTAGTAGTATTTTAGATTATAAAAGTACACCTAATGTGTTATAAATGAAATATGTGCTCCAAACTTCAAGGAGTATCCAAATTATTCTACAATACTTGTTGCCTTAGATTTCTTTTTTACAATAGAAAGGAGTCATAATATTTAATTGAGGTAAGTGAATTTGGCCCCAATATTTTATGCCACAGGTGTATAACAATTGTAACAAAAGATAATTTAAATTTCTTATAAATGCTAAAAAGTTTTTAAAAAAGGTCAAATTTGTTTTGGTATTTTAACTAAATTGCTGAAAAGTTTACAAAAACCTGCTTAAATGCAGATATCTAACTATCTTAAGATATTAAACTAACCTACTAAAAATTCTTAAACTTGCTTTTCAATCTAGCATCATTAACCTTGACAAATTTTTTTTCTTCCATTTTAAAAAGTAATTTACTTTGGTGTAAATAACATTTACACTAGCTTGGTGATAAAATTTTAATGTATGAGATGAAGGAATACAAGATATAAATATTTTGAATTGTGTTTCTAATTTTAATTTTTCTAAATGGTAAAGTGTAATACATTTAATTTAGAAAAGTAAATGTAAATATATTTTTAAATAATATTACAGATAACTTAGTTCAAAATTAACTAATTTAAATTCTTTTGAAGAATTATAAATTTGTCTGTAATTTTAGGAAATTTAAAATTTTAATTATTAAATTTTTGAATTATAATTTTATTGCTAGATTTTTATTATTATATAGATTTGGAATACACATTTTTTTATGTTTTAAAGAGAAAGAAAATGAGTATTATAGTCCAATATTTTCCACAGAAGAAAGAATATTTTTCACGCAACAGCTTTAAATTATCAAAAACAAAAGAAACAAATTGTTTTATAAAAATATTTTTTTTAAAAATTATTCATAGTTATTCAGTTCATCAATATTGTAAAACGTTGCTTTCAAATATATCGATTTCGGCTAATGTCGAGTCGATCAATGTAAATCGGCCGCCTTTTATTTAATATTGACAGATATTGCTTTGGCAATATTTGCCAATATTGATAAAAGGTTAACCATTTGACATTGGCCAACCCGACATTCGCCAATATTAGCCGACCTAACGTTAGCCAATATTGGCCAATATCGGTTGAGCAATATTTGCCAATATTGATAAAAGGTTAACCATTTGACATTGGCCGATCCGACAATCGCCAATATTGGCCAATATTGATGTACAATATTGGCCAGTTCAACATTACCCAATATTGGCCAATACCGCTCTACAATATTGGCCAATATCGGTCCGGCAATATTGCCCAATATTGATAAAAAGTTAACCATTTGACGTTGGCCGATCCGACATTTGCCAATATTGGCCAATGTTGCCGAAACTCTCTTTGCCGATATTGGCCAATATTACTGTGCTACCTGGGTTTACGTTTAAATAGATTGCACATAGATCCAAATGCACATGGATCCAAATGCACATAGATCCAAAATGTTTAAAAAGTCATGAATACTGCGAGTTACGTAAATAATTGTTAGTTTACTAATAGAAACAGCTAACATCTCAATATGAAGGGTGATCACAAAATTGTTAGACTATGTTCATTGTTGTACTGTTTTACTACACATTTTAAAATTCCGAGATGACTTGATCAGTGAACTTGTGCAGGAATAACAGATTAAAACCCTAATTCTAATTGGTCATGAAATATATATATATATTTTGTATATTTGTTTAAATTGTGTTTTAAAAATGTATTATCTTGTATTTTGTGTTATCTAATTTTGTATTCGCTTTTGTTAAATTATGTTGCCAACATTTGTAAATGGGCCACGGCCCACTACAATAAACTATGTGGACTATTTTACTACACATAATAAATCATACTTGATGTTATAATTTAACTACTTTGTTTGCTGCTGGTAAAGCTAAGCTACTTGTTTAAAATGTAAGCGAAATAGCAAAAATAATATATTATTGTGTCGATGCAGCTAAATGTCATTCAACCAAGAGATAACCATCTCCCAACAATTGATGAACATCCTGAAAGTGATATGAGCCTTGCCCAAATTGAACTTAAACGCCTCATATACAATTTACATTCAAGTACTTATAGTATTAATAATACACTAAAGTCTTCGAAAATTACAAGTAAATACTTAAGATTTGGGAACAATATGAAACATTGTTACACAATTCAAAATGTTAGTTTATCTATACTTGACGCGCTGTCTTTTGTCTTATCAAAACAAAACTTCCGCCAGGAACGTCGAATAGAGTAAGCAAATTTATGTTTTTTTTAATCTATTTTTATCTTAAGATAAGTTTTCTGAGTCATAAAACAGTTGGTATGTTTTTATTTGAGTAAGTTTCTCTTCAGGTAATTTTATTTTTTTGTAGTTAGTGAGCATTACAATTTACTTCAATTTTAAGAAAGTTCATTTTTTTTAAAGATAGATTTTTACCAATGTATTTCAATTTTTTATATATAAATTTTAAAATATGAATTGTGGTGTATTCTAAAAAAGGAAATGTTGAAATGAATAAATGGTATACTACTATCGAATTTATAGTCTGGTTGATCATGGACATTTTTTCATTTGCATTATTTAAATCAATTTTACCCCTAATAGTCAGTAAATTTCCTTAAATCTCAATGTAAAAAAAATGCTACAAATACTAATACAAAGTTTTTCATTTCTTGCTTTTTAGTGCTTTGCACTTACAATAATTAAAAAACATCGGGAAATTGAACATATTTATTTCTCATCTGAATCATAAATATATTTAAATAGTATAAAAAAAAATATTTAAATGCAAACTAAAATCTTAAACAAAACAAGTGCTACAATTAGGTGGCAACAGTAAAGTCTATTTATTAATTTAGTAGATAGTGGCTAAAATCTATAATCTATTTGACAAACAATTTCAATAAAGTTTACATTCATTTATAGGAAATTATAACATTTCGGTAAGTCATATGATTTTAATAAAAGTCATTTATATTTTTTTCTACTACTTTGAATAAAAAAAAATAATATCCTGTATTTAGTTTCGAAATGAAAGACGGGGATTACTAAAGTACTTTTATAGTTTAATGCATTTTTTTCTGTTTTTGGCATTGTAAAGTTTTTTTCATTGCTTGGGTATTAAATAAATCTTCCAGAACAATGCATTTTTAAATCTTACTAAAAATCTTACTTATATTTAAAGAGATAGATAGATTAAAACTCGTACCTCAAAACATTACATAAATATTGTAAAATTAAACATTTTTATGAATTTAAAAATTGGGTGCATTATTTAAAAAATCTGAAGGTTCCAAGACGTAATATGGGATTTTCTATAAATCAATGGGATTTTCTATAAATTTTTATTTATTTTATCCACTGAGCGGCGAGGTAAATTACAAAAATTGAAAGTTATTTTCACTAAAATTGTAAATTGGTTAAAGTTTTTTGGTGTAAGAAAGTTTAGCTTATATTTACAATACATGTATTTTATATTTTAAAAAATATTTCAATAGGTATAGCTTTAAAAAATACACCAAAACTTTGTATGAAAATTTTTCAACGTAGAGTGTTTTTATGAATTTAAAATGTATGTGCATTGTTGAGAAAATTGAAAAATTACTGATAACAATACTCGTCCAAACCCCTAAAAGGGCTAGAGTACGAAACAGCAGAAGTTCAAACATATCCACTTTGTAGTTTTAGTTAAGATGATCGTTTTGATTTGTGAAAAATTTCAATATCGATTTTTTAAGACATTTGATATTGTCTATTTTGTTTTCAGACGATAATTTTATCTGTATGGAGGGAAAGTAAAAAGCAACGCAGTTATCACTAAATTGCAGTACTGTTTGTGGATAAAATCCTACAAAAATCTGTAATTGCCTGAATTTTATTTTGTAAGAGTTAATATTTTTGAAATTTCAATGCGTGTTCGAATGTGTTCTTTCAATGTGTGTTCAATGTGTTCTATAAAATTTAATATTTAAATATATTAGACTTAGTTTTTGAAAAACTAACTTCAAGAAACTGCATGTTGGAAAGGCACGTGGAGAAAACTCCCACGCAAACTTCGTCCAATCAAATGGCCGGAGAAAACTGCGCAATTAAATTCTGATGACGCTGGAGCGTCGCCATCTTCAGAGAGAGAGAGAGAGAGACTTGTACTATGAACAAATAGGAAGTGTCAGTCTGCTAGGAGCACTTTCCTTGATTTGTAATATAAAATGTAACATCTCTTAAATTAATTAAATCTTAAATTTAGATACACCTGAAGTATTGATTTCTTAGTTTATGCTTGAATTGAGTAAGAGAATATATTTGGATTAAGTGCCTGTTGTGAACGGATAGCTGCAACCACAAAGAATAAGGATAATAGCGTCCTTGGATACACAACAATTGGCGCCCCCGGGTGGGCGACCACTTCCGAAGGGCTATCCAGGTAAGCCGTTCCATTTTTCAAAGAGAGTAAAAATATGGATCTACTCAAACGTTTAAAAACGGATGAGCGCACGGCATACACAAAAGCACTTAATAGGCTTACATCAATTCTAGATACTGAAAGTCCACCAAGCGAGGACTTAGAAATGTCATTTTGTTTCTTTAAACAAAAAGATGACAAATTAGAAATCACTCATCAGGCGTACTTAGATAGTATAGTTGAAGAAAAAGAATTTGAAACGGAATTTGAGAGTGTCGAGAGCTATAGGGAAAAATCAATTGAGATTAGATTTCGTGCCCAAAAAGTGATCGAAAATTCCAATAAAAAGCAATGTAATGATCCCACTGTAAATCCCGCTGTACAGAATTCGGATATTAGTCATAATAATGACGAAGTTTCGTACAATGTACGACCAAACTTTCCTGCAATGCAGCTGAGACAATTTAATGGTGATTTAAGGGAATGGCTTACATTTTGGAATCAATTCCGTAAAATACATGAAAGTAAATGTTTGAGTAATGCGGAAAAGTTCCATTACCTAATTCAATCGATAGGGGAAAATTCTGAACCACGCGAATTAATTGAATCGTTTCCTATTACAAATGAAAACTATCCACTTGCCGTGTAATGTTTAGAAGAACGATATGGCCAAGAAGACATCTTGATACAAGTGTATATTAAAGAGTTGCTGGCTATCGTTTTGAGTAATAGGGATAATAAAAATAAATCCCCTACTACTTTGAGTTCCTTATACAATAAATTAAACACTCAACTCAGAGCTTTAACTTCTCTAGTAACTTCAGACAAATGCGCTGTTATTCTTTTTCCACTCGTGGAGAGTTGTTTGCCACATGATGTTTTGAAGTGTTTCGAAAGAGAAAAGCTTAAATTAGTTGGCCCTGATAACCAATCGAACCTAGATGTGTTATTAAGATTCCCTAAAAACGAGGTGGAAACGGAAGAACGCATAAAAATGGCTAGATCCGAATTCAGTTTGAAGGAAAAGAAACCAGATGGCCAATCGACGCCGATTATGCGCCCGAAAGTCAAAACAAACTATGCAGTCTCCGCGACTGATTTATTGAGTGCTCCAAACTTGGAAGAGCGTTGGCCTTGTGTATTTTGCCACATAAAGAATCATGAAAGTGCGCGTTGTAGAAAAGCCTTTTCAATCCCTTTAGATGAGAAAATAAACCTCATTAAAAAGAATGGTCTCTGTTATATTTGCCTAACTAAGGGCCACATAAGTCGAAATTGCAGATCAAAAATAAAGTGTGATTTTTGCGAGAAAGGGCGACATCTAAAATTTATGTGTCCTGTACTTGACAAAAATAAATCAAACAATTCAGTCATTATGCATACTGATAATGATAATATATTACAAACCGTAGATTCTTTGCACATATATGCGAAAACAAATGTAGATGTATTTCTCCAAACATTAGTTGTAAAATTAATAGGCTGTAAAAAAGATAAGAATGTCCGTCTTATTTTGGATTCTGGGTCCTCAAAGAGTTATGTGTTAAAATCAACTGCTATTGAGTTAGGGTATCAATCGAAAGGTGAACAAATATTTAGCCACTCCTTGTTTGATGGAACTAAAACAAAAGAGAGTAAACACAATTGTTTTAAAATTAAATTGGGAAATCTGAATGGGGAATATTTATGTGATTTAGATGCTTTGGATCAGGAAGTTATTTTAATGACATTCCAAGTGTTAGTACTGGCCCCTGGACAAGAGAATTAGAACTTAAGAAAATACATCTTTCAGATATAGCGCACAAAAGTGTAGGTCCTATTGAGGTGTTATTGGGTTCGGATGTCCTTGGGAAATTGTATACTGGAAAAAAGGAAGTCTTATCAACAGGACTTGTAGCATTACATACCAAACTTGGCTGGTCATTATCAGGGAAAATCCCTTGCGGTCATCATCGAGAGAACTCCAGTATGACTGTGATATCCATGCTCAATCGACAAAATATGTCTATTTCTAAGTTAGCGGATTCAGAAATAATTGGAATTCGTGATCCATTGAAGCAAAGAGGAAACACAACAGGCAGTTCTTCCTCATTTTAAGGAGACGGTGCACGTGTGTGAAGACGGAAGATACGAAGTGAATATCCCTTGGAAAATTGACCACACACCCTTGCCGGACAACTGTGAAATGGCTGTGAAGAGACTGACCTCTACGTGTGAGCAGTTAGAAGAAGATGGATTGCGGGAAAAATACCAGGAAGTTTTTGACGAAAGGAAAAGTGAGGGACTAACAGAAGAAGTTCCAGGGGAAGAACTGTGTATGACCGGACACTACTTGCATCATCGTCCAGTTTTTAAAGATTCAAGTACGAGTTTTGTTGACCTCAATGCGGCTTTGAGAAAATTAGACTGGAAAAAGATACAAAGGGAGTTTGAGTAGAACGAAATTAAATTTAATCCGCCCTCATCCCCATGGTGGGGAGGTTTTTGGGAAAGGCTCATTTGCATTTTAAAAGATCTTTTCCGAAAGAATTTAGGCAGAGCATCTTTAAAGTTCGATGAAGTCTCTACCTTAATTTGCGAGTGTGAGTCGGTCATGAGTAATTGCCCATTAACCTATGTTCCAGAAGAACCTGATATAAGAACATTGACACCATCCATGTTTTTACAAAGTCTCCCAGGTAACGAAATGCCTGAACTCGTCAATACCGAAAAAACAAGCCTCGTCAAGAGAAGGAATTCTATTAAAAAAGTTCGAAAGGACCTAAAACAGAAATTCAAGAAAGATTTTTTAGGTTTTCTACGATCGTCCCATGCCCATCGCCCCGATACCATCGAATTAGGTGATGCGGTTTTAGTGGGTAGTGACGACAAAAAACGACTGGACTGGCCACTTGCCGTGGTCGAAGAGATCTACTCGGGAAAGGATAAGATGACTAGACTCGTCCAAGTTGAGACCGCAGGGGGAGTTCACCTCCGACCGATCCAGAGACTCTGCCCTTACCCTCTTGAAATCCGGAAGGAAGGACGCAGGTCTCTTTGCAGCCTTGATCCCGCGAAAGATGCTCCACCGAAGGATGCGGTTCTTTCTCCCACTTCTCCGGGGGACGGAGGGACTTCTCCGGACAGCGTAGTGAAAACACGTTCAGGGCGCGTCGTGATCCCCCGAAAAGATTTACATATTGAAGTGCATTTTATGTTTTTCATTTATGTATTAATTTGTACTAATTATTTCTCTTTTATCTTTTTTGAGTATCTCCCGAACTCAAGGTGGGGAGGATGTTGGAAAGGCACGTGGAGAAAACTCCCACGCAAACTTCGTCCAATCAAATGGCCGGAGAAAACTGCGCAATTAAATTCTGATGACGCTGGAGCGTCGCCATCTTCAGAGAGAGAGAGAGAGACTTGTACTATGAACAAATAGGAAGTGTCAGTCTGCTAGGAGCACTTTCCTTGATTTGTAATATAAAATGTAACATCTCTTAAGTTAATTAAATCTTAAATTTAGATACACCTGAAGTATTGATTTCTTAGTTTATGCTTGAATTGAGTAAGAGAATATATTTGGATTAAGTGCCTGTTGTGAACGGATAGCTGCAACCACAAAGAATAAGGATAATAGCGTCCTTGGATATTCCACACTGCATATTAAGATAAGCATTTTCCAGTAATGTAAAATAATTTTTTATGATAATTTCATTATTTCATTATTCTATATTTCATTTTTCATTATTTCATTATACATTATTTCATTATTCATTATTTCATTATTTCATTATTCATTATTTCGTTATTCATTATTTCGTTATTCATTATTTCGTTATTCATTATTTCGTTATTCATTATTGCATTATTCATTATACATAATTTCATTGTTCATTATTCATTATTCATTATTTTATTATTTCATTATTCATTATTTCTTTATTTCATTATTCATTATTTCATTATGTCATTATTCATTATTTCATTATTCATTATTTAATTATTCATTATTTCATTATTTCATTATTTCATTATTCATTATTTCATTATTCATTATTTTTCATTATTTTTATTGGTCTATTATTATTTAACTATATATAACTTTAGCTACACTGTTAAAAATAAGTACTTGAAAATAAGTAAGATGTACTTATTTTTGATTACATTCGATGCTTATAATGGCTCCGAATACATAAGTTTTAAATTTGAAAAAGACATGTATTCAAAAAGGAGTACAATGAGTAAAAATAAGTGAATGCGTGGCTACATAGGCTGCTTTACCTCATTTTACGAACTTATCATTGATATATAATACAACATAAATCAATTTCAATCAATAGACTAATAGTAATATCAAATACATGCACAATTACAAACAAGTCCTATTGGAAATCGAACCTTGATCCACAGTACCGCAGTCGAGTGCCTTATCCGCTCCATTATCAGGACTTATAATCAGAAGAAATGTTTAAAAAAAAGTATTCTAAAAGAATGGGAAGTAAGATAATTAAGTTGTAATAACTCAGTTTCTATTTAACAAATCGACATCAAATAAAAAGGAAAATCTTTTTCTGAAATTTCTATTTTAAGTTTAGTTTCATTAATATCGCTTGAACAGAAGCTGAGATTAGCGATATTTCACAACATTGCTACTTTTTGAGAAAATACGGTAACTTTTATTTGAGTAGGTCACTGCTTATTTACGATGCAATTACACTGTAAAAAATGGTATTTAAAAATGAGTACCTGTAGCTACTCGTTTTTCTTTGAGTGCAATTGCATCGTAAATGAGCAAAGATGTACTTAAATTTAAGTAACCGTATTTTCTAAAAAACGAGCAGTGTGATTTAATTTTGCTAATATCAGCTTCTGTTCAAGCCATCTTAACAAAGCGATCTGATAAGCTTAAAATAGTTGAAAAAAAGATGGTATTCGAGATTGTTTGATGTCGATTGCTTAAAAGGAAACTGAGTTATTACAACTCAATGATCTTACTTCCTATTCTTTTGGCACACCTTTTTAACATTTCATCTGTTTAAAACATCTACACGTCGGCCTGGTAGTTTAACGTATAAGGATTTGGACAGAGGTTTCTGAATATTTGGGATCGATTCCCCGAAAGTCTTGGTTGTAATTGTCGATGTTTATTGAAAGTGTTTTTTGAAGGCAGCTTATGTAGGCTAGCATCTGCTCTTTTTATTAACTCTTTTTGAGTACATGTCTTTTTCATAATTGAAACTTATATATTCGGAGCCATAATAATCATCGAATGTACTCAAAAATGAGTACATTATTATTATTTCTGAGTACCTATTTTTAACAGCGTATACTCAAATAAACACAAGTAGGTTTAGATACTCATATTTAAGTATTTTTTTTAACAAAGAATCGAAACAAGAGAGAGGCCATCTTAAAATATATATTTTTAAAATTTATGACTGTTAAAATTGAACTTACCTCTCTACGGTTCCTGTAGTGATCAACAGCCCATACTGTCGGTATATGCGAAGCCAGCAGCTGATCCACAGGGACAGCTGACCCCAACACTCCCCCGCAAATCAGTTTGGTTTTGCCCACCGCAGTATCTCCAACAACAACACATTTCACGACATGATAGTTGTTGTGGATATCATCTCCATTCGAAGAAGACGATGGCATGCTTTCAACTTGACGTCTGAAAACAAAAACAAATGAACATTAGAACAACCTGAATATAACATGCATATTCAATAAAAAAATCGGGTAGACAGTCTCTAAAACACTATAAAAAAGGTACTTAAAAATTAGTACTACTCGTTTTCCTTTGAGTACAATTGCATCGTAAATGAGCGACGACGCACTCAAATTTAAGTAATCGTACTTTCTCAAAAATGAGCTGTGTGATTTAATATTAGTAATCTCAGTTTCTGTTCAAGCCATCTAAACAAAGGGACCATATAAACTTAAAATAGTTGTGCAGAAGGTGGTTTTCCACATTATTTAGGACAAGGACCCTTGGACTTTAAAATATCAACTATTTTTGCGCCGCGCAAGTTTCTGCCGCGATATTAGGACGCATTTCAAAGACGTATTCACGTTCAAACTATGCAGCAATAAAATTTATTAAGATTTTTAAAATATTTATTGCGGTGAACATCGTTCTACCAAAATATCCCAAATCATAAAAAAAATCAAACAAGAAATCCAATTTTCTGAGTCATGGTTACGATTGTTTCTTAATAGGATTATTATATTTTGTATATAGTAAATTTCTCAAAACATATTCAACTTGTTTACCCAGTAGAGAGACATAAAAATAGAATGTAAGTCTGACATGTAGTACTACACATACCACAAAATAATCAGAATAATAAGAAATTAATAAAATATATGACAGTTTTGTTATGTTCATTTCATTTTTACCACACTATAGACACCATGGACATGACGACCTGTGTAAGACGTTATACGCCAAACACATCAGTGCTTTAGTGGCTCCGACACCATCTACCTTTATTAATTTTTTCACGAGGTACATCAAGTTCTACGAAGACCAGGTAGACAATACAATTGAAGGATCTAAAATTCTTCTTCAAGTGGAACATATTTTATATCCAAAACCCACAATATATTGTATCCGTCTAACGCTTCCGTCAATTTTTAGAGGGAGTCAGTTATGGCTTTGAAACTTAAAGAGTTCAACAAACCTCCTAAGCTACTTATAAATTAGACATCACAACGAAATGGGTTAATTGAGTTTCCGTGCCCATATTATACCTTGTACAGATGTGCACTGTAAAAAAATGCGCTTAAAAATGAGTACATGGGCGTACTCGTTTTTCTTTGAGTACAATTGTATTGTAAATGAGCAATGACGTACTCAAATTTAAATAATCGTACTTTCGCAACAATGAGCTGTATGGTTTAATATTGCTAATATCAGCTTCTGTTCAAGCTATCTTAACAACGTGACCTGGCAAACTTAAAATATTTGTTCAAAAGATGGTTTTCGACATTATTTGATGTCGATTGCTTAAATGGAAACTGAGTTATTACGACTCAATTATCTTACTACCCATTCTTTTGATACGCCTTTTTAACATTACTTCTGTTTATAACCTCTTCACGTATCTTTCATAGTACAACGGATATGGCTCTGGACCTCGATGCGGAACTGCTTTTTTTAATTCATTTTTGCTCATTTTTGAGTACATGTCTTTTTCAAAAATGAAACTCATGTATTTGGAGCTATGATAAGAATCGAATGTAATCAAAAAGGAGTACATTTTACTTATTTAAAAAAATATTTTTAACAGTGTAGAAATGCATGTTAATGACATTTCCCCGTATATTGAAACATGGAAAGAATTTCTGCAGACGCTATTTTTGTTAGGTAATGGAACACAATAAAAATGTCAATTGAATCGTTTTTCGGATTTAGCTTGAACACATTGAATCTTAAATATTGAAATATCCATTTAAAAAATACATTGAAAAAAGTTTACATTTCGTCAGATGGATGGAAAACAACTTTTTAGCGCATTTCTACTACCGTAGAACAGGGTAACTTTGGGGCTAGGATGCAACTTTGGGACAGCGAGTAATTTTTGATTTTCGAATTTCTAGCCAATGCCATTCGTTTCGAATTGACGCGAAATCCCCGTTACCAAACCCGCCGTATAATCTGCTACCACGCGGCACTTATTTGCAGCTGTAGTTGCATGACGTCCGAAGGTATCCGGATTTGTTTTCAACCTCATGTTGTCAAGTTTCTAGTTTATGTGTAAACTTTCAGGCGCCTTTGAGAAACAGCAAATACTTAACTACAGGAAGGTATGTATTTTGAGAAGTACATCCTTTGGCATCTATTCATGCGGTAGAAATATTTTTACTACTTGTATTTTATTTTATAACCTCAACATTGTAAATTTCGGTACCGAGCCGAGTATCATTGGGACAACAATAGCACAACTTTGAGCACAACATCGAGTATCGCACCAGAAAAAACGAAGAAGAGAAAGAAGAAGCGATGATGAGAATGTTAAATTTTGCTACAAGACTCTGAAGACAGCGAAACATTTAGCAATTGGAAGAGAAACTGGCACCATCGATGCCAATAATACACAAATGCCAATAATCATAATCATACAAAATACAGCTAAAACCTTTTGTAATATGATTTCAATATTATGTTTGAAGTCTGAAATAAAACTTTTAAGCTTATCATTGTGATAGATTGATTTATCCTAGTATTTCTAATCGATAAATAGTACTGTCCTAAAGTTACCCTACTTAATGGGGTAAGATTCAGAGGACGTTGAGGAGGACGTTCAAGAGGAGGACATTCAGAGGACATGGAGGTCGTTTATTTGGATGCCATTGACCGTAGAATAAAATCATGTCCATATTTGGTAAGATGAAGGTTAACTTTATATTTTACCATAGTCTCAGAAAACTAGCTTAATACTTGTTGACAGAAGTAATAAAAAACACCGGAAAAAGTGTTCCAAAGTTGCTCGATTTACGGTATCTTTTTCATTCTAGAAGTAACGAAAAACTATTTCCCGGTTGTCATCATTGAGAACAATAATAAAGCATCTTACCAAAACTGAAGCAAAGATTACATTTGGAGAAAGCAAGCAGGGGTTGCCCATTGCAATTCCGGAATATCCATCGTTACAGAGCAACTGCTGTTCACTTTCAGCGATTGATTTCGGAAACTCCCGTCTCTGAAAATTCATCAGCAATTTGTATCGCAACCTTTTTCTTCTACCTAGTTGATATTTCAGTGTTAGAAATCTTTCCGGGAATCTTATCAGCTTTTAAAGGAGAGGTCATCTCGCCAAGGTTGATATGCTTTCGTCGCCAATGTTCCTTTCCTTTTTACGTTTCTTTCATCAGCTATTGAACTGTTTCTTTGTCGAACAGATGTCCTCAGTCATCGACAATTTTGCTTATAATATCTCTTCTTATCAAATACTGGTGACAACCGCAGTGTGATGCCTTGAGGATGGCTTAAACGATTTTCTCCAGACTCCAAATATACCTGCATAAAGTGATGGCTACATTTGAGTAGCCAGGATGTAAGAACAGCTGTATGCACTTTTAACTTTCTGAGAAAAACTGTCAAAACTTAAGTATTGTTATACAATAATATTTTTTTTTTGTAAAATGAAGAAAAATGCTACAATTTTTCACTAAAATTTGTATGTTCTCATATGACTGAATAAGTTATAACCTAAATTTTAATTTTCACATAACTTGTATTGCAACTGGAGGAATTCTTTTAACTGGTCTTGAAGATGTATGAGTTTCTATCTTGTTTTTGTTCAAGTAGCAAAATACGATATATCCAGATACCAGCCAATCAGAAATCAAACTATCACTGTCGCTCATGTTCAAGTTTTCTCTATATAGCTACTTTTTCATCTGCGGACTTCTTTTTTGAGTTTTTAATAGAAAAACACGTTTTTTTTGCTTCTTTATTGTATTTTAAATTGAAGCCAAAGTTATAAATTACCCATTGATACCAAAATCTCATTTTTGGATATAAGCTGTTTTGCATCGTTTGAGTCTTATGTCCGGTCCTTTGTGCGAACATAACCAAGCCGAATCTTGAGAGTTCTAAAATGTCTTTCTAATTTACCAAATATTTTCTAAGAATCTTAGAAGTGAATAACAGTAAAGGAAATATTATTTAAAGTTTGTTTTTAAAACTTTAAAAGTCATCGCTTCCAATAAGTGAATTCTTCACAATAGTTTGAGTAATTACATAAGGTAAATTAACTCATCAAGCGCAAACTTTCCAAAACTAAATGTGTTTTTCAAGTTGTTCTAATTGCACATAAGAACAAAATTTATATAAAAATTATGTATTAAAATAGATTCTCATAATCTTTTTTTTTTCAATTGAAAGACAAACATATTTGGTAATATGCGTGCTTGTTAATCACCGAATCCCTGGATTCTTGTTTTTTAGCATTAAGGTAGCTAGCTATTCGTACCTCCATGCGTTTTTAGGGTACGATGGACATGAAATTGATAAATAGTTAAATCAAGAATAGATTATGTAACATTCTACAGATTTTTTATATTTTGCAACCTTAGAATCCCCAGTTTGCCTGGCACCAAAGCCGTCCTCAGGGGTGTGCGACGCATGTACCGCATATGGTCACGCGCTTCTTGAGGGGCCCACTAGAAAATGCGCAAAATGAGAATGTCATAGAAGAAGAATTATGATGTTATTTTTTCGACATGAAATGTTTTAAAATCAGCTACATGGGGTACCAGAATAGAAACATTATGTAACGGTTTTAGGAGGATCCATTCTGATTCTATGACAAGTGGCACGGCTGGCATAAATTTTGTCTCGCTCAAATGGAAATAAAGCCTATTTTTAATTTTCGATACGAAAAAATACTCTTTACGTAACGAATAAATATTTTAATAAATATTCTATATAAATTAAACGTAGCCGCGTGAAATATTTGAAGCTACATTTGTAGTTGATAAAGAAAAAAAATTCGATGAATCTCTTGAAAATGAACAAAATTCTAGGATTTCACACTGATTACCCATTTTACCCCATCTGTGGTTGAAAAACCATATATAAAAAAACTAATATTTTTGGCAATTTAAAATTTAAAAAAAATTAAACATATTCAAAGAGAAATGAAACATATTCAAAGAGAATGTCAAGGAACCCGTTGCATAAATTCACCAAAAATAATTTCATATTAATAACCTTTTAAAAGTGATAAATAGCTTTGAAGGAAGAAATGGCACTTTTCCTACCCGTTTTACCTATATTACAAACTTTTTGAGAACACAAAGCTTAAATGCATAATAAAATATATATGAAACAGTTTTGTCATACAACTTATGCGCTAAATATGAGCCATTAGTAATATAACGCTATTTATACATTAAAATAATATATCTATTCACTAAGATTATAAATTACTATTGTAAATCGGTCAGATTTAATTGTTTTTATAACATTGTAAGAAGAACTTTAATATGTAAATAAAATACACATTATTGTACGATCATATCTTTATCCTAAACCAAAGAAATTGCTTACCAAAGCAACAATTTTGTTTGCAATAAGACTGGTTTCTTATAATCAAAAATCAAATCATGTGTTTTTGTTATGTTCGAGTATCTCTAGCTTCTAGTTTCTAAATTGTTACTGATATCAGCTTATCAGTATTTAGTCACACGCGCGGAGAAACCACAGACAAATTTTCAAACGACTTAGGACTTCGAAATCACTTTTAGTAACACACTGCAAAAAGAAGTGAAAGTTTATTAGTTTCAGTCATTTGTGCTTCTTTGTCATCTGCATTGCAGAATATGACGGTAGTAAATGCAATAAACGACATGCAATGCGGAAATATACAGGGAATTTTCAAAACAACTAAAAATTCCCAAAAAAAATCGGATTCATTCATACATTCATTTGTTTGTTTGTTTGTTTTATTTATTTATTTATTTATTTATTTATTTATTTATTTATTTATTTATTTATTTATTTATTTTAATATTCGTTCATTTATTCATTCATTCATTCATTTATTTATTTATTTCAATATTCGTTCATTCATTCATTTATTTATTTATTTATTTATTTATTTATTTATTTATTTATTTGTTCATTCATTCATTCATTCATTCATTCATTTATTTATTTATTTATTTATTTATTCATTCATTCATTCATTCATTCATTTGTTCATTCATTCATTCATTCATTTATTTATTTATTTATTTATTTATTTATTTACTTATTTATAATATAAAATTTAAAATATTTGCTATCACGATTCCTGTTATGTTTTATTATTTATATCTGCTTTTCCGTAACTTTATATAGAGTTTTTTTTAACATAATTTTCACCGCTTGTAAAAATTCGTTGATTTTTGCACTTTAAATTATTCGAAGTCCGTTTCTTTTCCTTTGATTTTTTTTACCATAATCTTGCTTAAACATATATAAACACTTTAACGGAAAAAAAATACTAAAGATATAATTTATATTTTTTGTAAAAGTTGTTTTTGCTACTCAAAAAAAAGTAAATCAAAATTCTAGTAACGAAGTTAATGTATTTTCCTCGAATTCTTAATTAAAGAACAAATCAAATCAATTAATAAAAGCATTAAAGAAAATTAAACTACGGTGAGGTCAATGTCCAAAAAATCCCCCCCCCCCTTCTTCGGACGGAGCCGCTACTGGCTTAGCAATTTTACAAATTCAAACTTTATCCTATTCTATTGGTTATTAACCTATTATTGCCCCTTAATCCAACCTCAAATACGATTTCATTTTCTATTCATATGTAAATTGCGTATGATAACCCTTTGCGTTCGATGGACAAATTTGATATTTACGTTTTTTTTATAGAACAGTTACATCCCGTTCCTGTTTTTTTCGAAGAGGTATTCTTTAGCGTGTTCTTTTTACGTTTAGGGTAGATAATTATAAAATAAAGAAGATATGCGTGAAGCTGAATGTTAATCTCACTATACCAAAAACGTATTTATTGATTTATGATATTTATCAATTTTTTTTTAATACAGGAGCTGTAAGGAATTCCAATCTGAAGAAAGTTTTAGACCCTCAACATACTTGGTGCTCCTAGATGACAAAAATAATTTCTGTTAAATTTTGTGAGAGAATAAAATTTTAGACTCAAAAGATATGTTATTCTCTTCCAATTTGAAGAACATGGACAAAATTACACTTCGTTATTTTAGTGATTTAATCCTTTGCACTCCAAGAACACTTTGCGATTTGTGTTCTTTCTATTGAACAGTTCTAATTCCAATCTGAAGAAAGTTTTAGACCCTCAACATACTTGGTGCTCCTAGATGACAAAAATAATTTCTGTTAAATTTTGTGAGAGAATAAAATTTTAGACTCAAAAGATATGTTATTCTCTTCCAATTTGAAGAACATGGACAAAATAACACTTCGTTATTTTAGTGATTTAATCCTTTGCACTCCAAGAACACTTTGCGATTTGTGTTCTTTCTATTGAACAGTTCTAATTTCAATCTGAAGAAAGTTTCAGATCCTTAACATACTTGGTGCTCCTAGATGACAAAAATAATTTCTGTTAAATTTTGTGAGAGAATAAAATTTTAGACTCAAAAGATATGTTATTCTCTTCCAATTTGAAGAACATGGACAAAATAACACTTCGTTATTTTAGTGATTTAATCCTTTGCACTCCAAGAACACTTTGCGATTTGTGTTCTTTCTATTGAACAGTTCTAATTTCAATCTGAAGAAAGTTTCAGATCCTTAACATACTTGGTGCTCCTAGATGACAAAAATAATTTCTGTTAAATTTTGTGAGAGAATAAAATTTTAGACTCAAAAGATATGTTATTCTCTTCCAATTTGAAGAACATGGACAAAATAACACTTCGTTATTTTAGTGATTTAATCCTTTGCACTCCAAGAACACTTTGCGATTTGTGTTCTTTCTATTGAACAGTTCTAATTTCAATCTGAAGAAAGTTTCAGATCCTTAACATACTTGGTGCTCCTAGATGACAAAAATAATTTCTGTTAAATTTTGTGAGAGAATAAAATTTTAGACTCAAAAGATATGTTATTCTCTTCCAATTTGAAGAACATGGACAAAATAACACTTCGTTATTTTAGTGATTTAATCCTTTGCACTCCAAGAACACTTTGCGATTTGTGTTCTTTCTATTGAACAGTTCTAATTTCAATCTGAAGAAAGTTTCAGATCCTTAACATACTTGGTGCTCCTAGATGACAAAAATAATTTCTGTTAAATTTTGTGAGAGAATAAAATTTTAGACTCAAAAGATATGTTATTCTCTTCCAATTTGAAGAACATGGACAAAATAACACTTCGTTATTTTAGTGATTTAATCCTTTGCACTCCAAAAACACTTTGCGATTTGTGTTCTTTCTATTGAACAGTTCTAATTTCAATCTGAAGAAAGTTTCAGATCCTTAACATACTTGGTGCTCCTTGATGACAAAAATAATTACTATTAAATTTTGTGAGAGAATAAAATTTTAGACTCAAAAGATATGTTATTCTCTTCCAATTTGAAGAACATGGACAAAATAACACTTCGTTATTTTAGTGATTTAATCCTTTGCACTCCAAGAACACTTTGCGATTTGTGTTCTTTCTATTGAACAGTTCTAATTTCAATCTGAAGAAAGTTTTAGACCCTCAACATACTTGGTGCTCCTAGATGACAAAAATAATTTCTGTTAAATTTTGTGAGAGAATAAAATTTTAGACTCAAAAGATATGTTATTCTCTTCCAATTTGAAGAACATGGACAAAATAACACTTCGTTATTTTAGTGATTTAATCCTTTGCACTCCAAGAACACTTTGCGATTTGTGTTCTTTCTATTGAACAGTTCTAATTTCAATCTGAAGAAAGTTTCAGATCCTTAACATACTTGGTGCTCCTAGATGACAAAAATAATTTCTGTTAAATTTTGTGAGAGAATAAAATTTTAGACTCAAAAGATATGTTATTCTCTTCCAATTTGAAGAACATGGACAAAATAACACTTCGTTATTTTAGTGATTTAATCCTTTGCACTCCAAGAACACTTTGCGATTTGTGTTCTTTCTATTGAACAGTTCTAATTTCAATCTGAAGAAAGTTTCAGATCCTTAACATACTTGGTGCTCCTAGATGACAAAAATAATTTCTGTTAAATTTTGTGAGAGAATAAAATTTTAGACTCAAAAGATATGTTATTCTCTTCCAATTTGAAGAACATGGACAAAATAACACTTCGTTATTTTAGTGATTTAATCCTTTGCACTCCAAGAACACTTTGCGATTTGTGTTCTTTCTATTGAACAGTTCTAATTTCAATCTGAAGAAAGTTTTAGACCCTCAACATACTTGGTGCTCCTAGATGACAAAAATAATTTCTGTTAAATTTTGTGAGAGAATAAAATTTTAGACTCAAAAGATATGTTATTCTCTTCCAATTTGAAGAACATGGACAAAATAACACTTCGTTATTTTAGTGATTTAATCCTTTGCACTCCAAGAACACTTTGCGATTTGTGTTCTTTCTATTGAACAGTTCTAATTTCAATCTGAAGAAAGTTTCAGATCCTTAACATACTTGGTGCTCCTAGATGACAAAAATAATTTCTGTTAAATTTTGTGAGAGAATAAAATTTTAGACTCAAAAGATATGTTATTCTCTTCCAATTTGAAGAACATGGACAAAATAACACTTCGTTATTTTAGTGATTTAATCCTTTGCACTCCAAGAACACTTTGCGATTTGTGTTCTTTCTATTGAACAGTTCTAATTTCAATCTGAAGAAAGTTTCAGATCCTTAACATACTTGGTGCTCCTAGATGACAAAAATAATTTCTGTTAAATTTTGTGAGAGAATAAAATTTTAGACTCAAAAGATATGTTATTCTCTTCCAATTTGAAGAACATGGACAAAATAACACTTCGTTATTTTAGTGATTTAATCCTTTGCACTCCAAGAACACTTTGCGATTTGTGTTCTTTCTATTGAACAGTTCTAATTTCAATCTGAAGAAAGTTTCAGATCCTTAACATACTTGGTGCTCCTAGATGACAAAAATAATTTCTGTTAAATTTTGTGAGAGAATAAAATTTTAGACTCAAAAGATATGTTATTCTCTTCCAATTTGAAGAACATGGACAAAATAACACTTCGTTATTTTAGTGATTTAATCCTTTGCACTCCAAGAACACTTTGCGATTTGTGTTCTTTCTATTGAACAGTTCTAATTTCAATCTGAAGAAAGTTTCAGATCCTTAACATACTTGGTGCTCCTAGATGACAAAAATAATTTCTGTTAAATTTTGTGAGAGAATAAAATTTTAGACTCAAAAGATATGTTATTCTCTTCCAATTTGAAGAACATGGACAAAATAACACTTCGTTATTTTAGTGATTTAATCCTTTGCACTCCAAGAACACTTTGCGATTTGTGTTCTTTCTATTGAACAGTTCTAATTTCAATCTGAAGAAAGTTTCAGATCCTTAACATACTTGGTGCTCCTAGATGACAAAAATAATTTCTGTTAAATTTTGTGAGAGAATAAAATTTTAGACTCAAAAGATATGTTATTCTCTTCCAATTTGAAGAACATGGACAAAATAACACTTCGTTATTTTAGTGATTTAATCCTTTGCACTCCAAGAACACTTTGCGATTTGTGTTCTTTCTATTGAACAGTTCTAATTTCAATCTGAAGAAAGTTTCAGATCCTTAACATACTTGGTGCTCCTAGATGACAAAAATAATTTCTGTTAAATTTTGTGAGAGAATAAAATTTTAGACTCAAAAGATATGTTATTCTCTTCCAATTTGAAGAACATGGACAAAATAACACTTCGTTATTTTAGTGATTTAATCCTTTGCACTCCAAGAACACTTTGCGATTTGTGTTCTTTCTATTGAACAGTTCTAATTTCAATCTGAAGAAAGTTTCAGATCCTTAACATACTTGGTGCTCCTAGATGACAAAAATAATTTCTGTTAAATTTTGTGAGAGAATAAAATTTTAGACTCAAAAGATATGTTATTCTCTTCCAATTTGAAGAACATGGACAAAATAACACTTCGTTATTTTAGTGATTTAATCCTTTGCACTCCAAGAACACTTTGCGATTTGTGTTCTTTCTATTGAACAGTTCTAATTTCAATCTGAAGAAAGTTTCAGATCCTTAACATACTTGGTGCTCCTAGATGACAAAAATAATTTCTGTTAAATTTTGTGAGAGAATAAAATTTTAGACTCAAAAGATATGTTATTCTCTTCCAATTTGAAGAACATGGACAAAATAACACTTCGTTATTTTAGTGATTTAATCCTTTGCACTCCAAGAACACTTTGCGATTTGTGTTCTTTCTATTGAACAGTTCTAATTTCAATCTGAAGAAAGTTTCAGATCCTTAACATACTTGGTGCTCCTTGATGACAAAAATAATTACTATTAAATTTTGTGAGAGAATAAAATTTTAGACTCAAAAGATATGTTATTCTCTTCCAATTTGAAGAACATGGACAAAATAACACTTCGTTATTTTAGTGATTTAATCCTTTGCACTCCAAGAACACTTTGCGATTTGTGTTCTTTCTATTGAACAGTTCTAATTTCAATCTGAAGAAAGTTTTAGACCCTCAACATACTTGGTGCTCCTAGATGACAAAAATAATTTCTGTTAAATTTTGTGAGAGAATAAAATTTTAGACTCAAAAGATATGTTATTCTCTTCCAATTTGAAGAACATGGACAAAATAACACTTCGTTATTTTAGTGATTTAATCCTTTGCACTCCAAGAACACTTTGCGATTTGTGTTCTTTCTATTGAACAGTTCTAATTTCAATCTGAAGAAAGTTTCAGATCCTTAACATACTTGGTGCTCCTAGATGACAAAAATAATTTCTGTTAAATTTTGTGAGAGAATAAAATTTTAGACTCAAAAGATATGTTATTCTCTTCCAATTTGAAGAACATGGACAAAATAACACTTCGTTATTTTAGTGATTTAATCCTTTGCACTCCAAGAACACTTTGCGATTTGTGTTCTTTCTATTGAACAGTTCTAATTTCAATCTGAAGAAAGTTTCAGATCCTTAACATACTTGGTGCTCCTAGATGACAAAAATAATTTCTGTTAAATTTTGTGAGAGAATAAAATTTTAGACTCAAAAGATATGTTATTCTCTTCCAATTTGAAGAACATGGACAAAATAACACTTCGTTATTTTAGTGATTTAATCCTTTGCACTCCAAGAACACTTTGCGATTTGTGTTCTTTCTATTGAACAGTTCTAATTTCAATCTGAAGAAAGTTTCAGATCCTTAACATACTTGGTGCTCCTAGATGACAAAAATAATTTCTGTTAAATTTTGTGAGAGAATAAAATTTTAGACTCAAAAGATATGTTATTCTCTTCCAATTTGAAGAACATGGACAAAATAACACTTCGTTATTTTAGTGATTTAATCCTTTGCACTCCAAGAACACTTTGCGATTTGTGTTCTTTCTATTGAACAGTTCTAATTTCAATCTGAAGAAAGTTTCAGATCCTTAACATACTTGGTGCTCCTTGATGACAAAAATAATTACTATTAAATTTTGTGAGAGAATAAAATTTTAGACTCAAAAGATATGTTATTCTCTTCCAATTTGAAGAACATGGACAAAATAACACTTCGTTATTTTAGTGATTTAATCCTTTGCACTCCAAGAACACTTTGCGATTTGTGTTCTTTCTATTGAACAGTTCTAATTTCAATCTGAAGAAAGTTTTAGACCCTCAACATACTTGGTGCTCCTAGATGACAAAAATAATTTCTGTTAAATTTTGTGAGAGAATAAAATTTTAGACTCAAAAGATATGTTATTCTCTTCCAATTTGAAGAACATGGACAAAATAACACTTCGTTATTTTAGTGATTTAATCCTTTGCACTCCAAGAACACTTTGCGATTTGTGTTCTTTCTATTGAACAGTTCTAATTTCAATCTGAAGAAAGTTTCAGATCCTTAACATACTTGGTGCTCCTAGATGACAAAAATAATTTCTGTTAAATTTTGTGAGAGAATAAAATTTTAGACTCAAAAGATATGTTATTCTCTTCCAATTTGAAGAACATGGACAAAATAACACTTCGTTATTTTAGTGATTTAATCCTTTGCACTCCAAGAACACTTTGCGATTTGTGTTCTTTCTATTGAACAGTTCTAATTTCAATCTGAAGAAAGTTTCAGATCCTTAACATACTTGGTGCTCCTAGATGACAAAAATAATTTCTGTTAAATTTTGTGAGAGAATAAAATTTTAGACTCAAAAGATATGTTATTCTCTTCCAATTTGAAGAACATGGACAAAATAACACTTCGTTATTTTAGTGATTTAATCCTTTGCACTCCAAGAACACTTTGCGATTTGTGTTCTTTCTATTGAACAGTTCTAATTTCAATCTGAAGAAAGTTTTAGACCCTCAACATACTTGGTGCTCCTAGATGACAAAAATAATTTCTGTTAAATTTTGTGAGAGAATAAAATTTTAGACTCAAAAGATATGTTATTCTCTTCCAATTTGAAGAACATGGACAAAATAACACTTCGTTATTTTAGTGATTTAATCCTTTGCACTCCAAGAACACTTTGCGATTTGTGTTCTTTCTATTGAACAGTTCTAATTTCAATCTGAAGAAAGTTTCAGATCCTTAACATACTTGGTGCTCCTAGATGACAAAAATAATTTCTGTTAAATTTTGTGAGAGAATAAAATTTTAGACTCAAAAGATATGTTATTCTCTTCCAATTTGAAGAACATGGACAAAATAACACTTCGTTATTTTAGTGATTTAATCCTTTGCACTCCAAGAACACTTTGCGATTTGTGTTCTTTCTATTGAACAGTTCTAATTTCAATCTGAAGAAAGTTTCAGATCCTTAACATACTTGGTGCTCCTAGATGACAAAAATAATTTCTGTTAAATTTTGTGAGAGAATAAAATTTTAGACTCAAAAGATATGTTATTCTCTTCCAATTTGAAGAACATGGACAAAATAACACTTCGTTATTTTAGTGATTTAATCCTTTGCACTCCAAGAACACTTTGCGATTTGTGTTCTTTCTATTGAACAGTTCTAATTTCAATCTGAAGAAAGTTTCAGATCCTTAACATACTTGGTGCTCCTAGATGACAAAAATAATTTCTGTTAAATTTTGTGAGAGAATAAAATTTTAGACTCAAAAGATATGTTATTCTCTTCCAATTTGAAGAACATGGACAAAATAACACTTCGTTATTTTAGTGATTTAATCCTTTGCACTCCAAGAACACTTTGCGATTTGTGTTCTTTCTATTGAACAGTTCTAATTTCAATCTGAAGAAAGTTTCAGATCCTTAACATACTTGGTGCTCCTAGATGACAAAAATAATTTCTGTTAAATTTTGTGAGAGAATAAAATTTTAGACTCAAAAGATATGTTATTCTCTTCCAATTTGAAGAACATGGACAAAATAACACTTCGTTATTTTAGTGATTTAATCCTTTGCACTCCAAGAACACTTTGCGATTTGTGTTCTTTCTATTGAACAGTTCTAATTTCAATCTGAAGAAAGTTTCAGATCCTTAACATACTTGGTGCTCCTAGATGACAAAAATAATTTCTGTTAAATTTTGTGAGAGAATAAAATTTTAGACTCAAAAGATATGTTATTCTCTTCCAATTTGAAGAACATGGACAAAATAACACTTCGTTATTTTAGTGATTTAATCCTTTGCACTCCAAGAACACTTTGCGATTTGTGTTCTTTCTATTGAACAGTTCTAATTTCAATCTGAAGAAAGTTTCAGATCCTTAACATACTTGGTGCTCCTTGATGACAAAAATAATTACTATTAAATTTTGTGAGATAATAACATTTTAGACTCAATGATATGCTGTGAATTTTCAATTTGAGTTCTCTTTCAATTTGAAGAACAGGGGAAAAATAACACTTCGTGATTTTAGTGATTTAACCCTTTGCACTCCAAGAACACTTTGCGATTTGTGTTCTTTCTAGGGAACAGTTATTTCTCTTGACGTTCTTTTCCACAGATTTTGTTATACTCATAAAGGGAAAAAATCCAAATCTGTTTTGTATTTGTAAGAGAACAAGTTAAAAAAAAAAAAGATTGATGTTCTAAACACAAGTTTATTTTAAAGAACAGGGAAACAAAAGAACTGGTCGTTATGTTGTCGCGTGAAAGGCGACATCGGAGTGCAAAGTGTTAATAAAATATATTGATATCCAAATGATGTTATTCTCTGAAATGGAGTTAGATGAAGAACAAGCTAACGATACACAAAGTTTTTTATATTTAAGAACATGCAGTTCTCGTTCAATTTCAAGAACAGGGAACCAAAGAACGGGTCGTTATTTTGGTGAGTGTTAGTCTCTACTCGATTCCAAAGGTTTAATTAACATAGTACCATAGTTATTACCACAGTTCAATTTTTGAAACTGCCAACCTTCTTATTGCGTCACTCATTTTGTGGACGTTCCCTTCTAGCTTTTTTTTGTCTGTGGCACCGTTCTGGAGAATGGAAGCACTTGAACAAAAATTAAATTGAAATAATATTCAAATTTGTGCATTTGTACTTACATGACATTTAAAGAAGTACCACGGAGGTTTCACGTTCAATTTCAAGAACAGGGAACCAAATAACGGGTCGTTATTTTGGTGAGTATTAGTCTCTACTCGATTCCAAAGGTTTAATTAACATAGTACCATAGTTATTACCACAGTTCAATTTTTGAAACTGTCAACCTTCTTATTGCGTCACTCATTTTGTGGACGTTCCCTTCTAGCTTTTTTTTTGTCTGTGGCATCGTTCTGGAGAATGGAAGCACTTGAACAAAAATTAAATTGAAATAATATTCAAATTTGTGCATTTGTACTTACATGACATTTAAAGAAGTACCACGGATTCTTCACATGGTCGCAACAACGGAAGAATAGGTTAGATTTAAGGAACATCGCTTCAATGTTTAGAATCTACTGCTCTTGTGGATTCCAATAAATGGCTGTACTTGCCTGACAAAGAGGCCCTACCCCCAGATTTTTGTTCCACTTTTCGTTCCCATCGCTGATAAGAAAAAAGGGCGCGAAAAGTCACTTTTTCGAAAGGAAAAATTGTCACAAATAAAAACAACGTTTAGTCAACTTGTTAAAGTCTGATGATTACTTTAATTTTGGCTGAATCTAAGGTTTTAAAGTTTATCTGCTGAGTTTTTATAGGAATATCGTATTAGGAATATATATATTTTTTATTGTTCGATGATAATGTTTTGGTTTAGAACAGTAATACGTGAGAAATATAATTAGTTATATATATTTTTATTGATTTTAATGTGTCATGTTTCATAAAACACTTCAAAATAATGATAATATTTTAATCGAAAATAGATACCTTCTATTTTATATATAGGTTATTCCTTAAAAAAAATTATTGCGAGCTTTATGTTTTATACGTAGCAGGATTAAATAAGAGTTTGAATGAACTTTCTGAGTTTGTTAAAAGATCGGATTTTTTTTACTACAGTTTTTTGCATTTATAAAAGAAAAAAAATGGAGAAATAATTTTAATGCAAACTTCATTCCGAAAAGTTACTACGATTACGTTAACTATATTTAATTGTTTTGATTAATAATTTAGAAAATCCATATCTATAACCATAATAACCGAAATGAATAGAATTAATTTTTTACTCTTTGAGTTTATCTTTGCATTGTAAATTTCACTGTCAAATTTTAAATACAGCACATTACCAAAAATATTCAGTATTTTGTCAAATTTCCCCAACTATCACAAACAAAGAAATTTTAGCATAGCAAAAAAAATCCTTTGACCTATCAATACTGTTTTAATGTTTCAGCTTGGATTATACTACCTAGCAACTTTTAACATTCGCCTCAAATTCGTCATGAGTTTATTTCCATGTCACAGTACGTGTCAGAAGGTTGCGTGAACAAATCACGTCCGGGTCACCAATTGTAACGCGATGCTAATAACTTCTGCATTATGCACTACTTAGCTAGGCTCGGTATTGAACCGAGGAACTTCGGCTTGCTACGCCGATACTCTGCCGGTCAGGCTAAAGTGATCACTCTCGCCTTAGCGGGAGTATCGGGTAGATGAAGTGAACCCCACAAGGGCATTACTTTGATTGGTAAATATCGAAATTAATTTGCCAAATTCATACACGATTGGAGAACCTATTAACATACCATACTATCAAAATGGCAGGTAAAACGCCTAATAAGCGATTTTGATCTAGAACTGAAAATACACGTATGGCAATACTCGATTGGAAACTTCAGATAGTATATGCTATCTATTGTTTTGATATCTATCGCAGATGCCCGCTTATCAGAAAGTAAACATACACATACAAATCGTAGAAATAGAAGTGGAAAAGTGTCATCAAATAAAGCTTAGGGTCAATCGAAGTTCATCTATAAATCTCGAGGCCAGTGCAAAGAAATAAAGCGTTCATGAGGATTTTTTATATAGCACCATATAGTTTAATTTGTTTTTCTCTTATTAATAGGCAGGCCCGTCGCAGTTTGCCCCTCTGAAGTCTGACCCTCCCCCCCTCCCCAATAATCTGGAAACCATGGAAGTTGGGGAAATTTATGCATGAAGAAAATTTATATATAACAAATGAAGGCTAGGGAAAATTAGAAATTGCCCGACTTGTAACATTACATTTAAATTAGACCTCAGACCAGACACTGCATTGTAATATGGGTGCAACAAATCAATGCTTGTGAGAGAACTGTTTAATATTACTTAAAATATATGTAAAAAAAAGACGAAAAATGTCGATAAGTTGGAACTGGGAATGTTCAACACTGTTGAGTTGGGAATTTCGAATCGTTAAGTTGGGAAATTTCTTGTTTCAACCCCCCAGCCCCAAATATTTTTTGTGTAACGGCACTGATGATAGGAGAATACTACACTAGTCTTATAATACGCTCCTCAAATTCGTCATGTTGATTTTAATGCCAGGGGCTTTACTTTGGTACATATTAAAATTCAATTACCAAATTCATGAATGATTGGGGAACCTATTAACAGACTATCAAAAGTACAATTGTAATCTCCTTATCAGCGAGTTAGGATTCAGATAACTGAAAATATTCGGCATTCACAGTTAAAAATGCGTGCTCATTTTTGAAGAAATTTTTGTCATTTTTGACAAATCAGACGCCTATTATAATATGCCCCGATTAAATATTTTGGAAAACTGAGAAAACTCATTTAGTCGTGTTTTTTTACGAAATTTATTTCGTCAAAAATGAGGACGTTTTCAAATAAATATCTAATAATTGAATTGCAATAACTCAGTTTCCATTTAAGCAATCGACATCAAATAATATGGAAAACCATCTTCTGAACAACTATTTTTAGTTTGTTGTTTTGTTAAGGTTGCATGAACAGAAGATGAGATTAGCAATATTAAATCACACTGCTCATTTTTGCGAAAGTACGATTACTTAAATTTGAGTACGTCATCGCTCATTTACTATGCAATTTTACTAAAAAAACAGAATACGTTCATGTACTCAATTTTAAGCACCTTTTTTTACTGTGCAATAACTGAAAAGTTAAATCACTGAACATAATTGCAATATATTAAAAAAATATTTATTTTAGACGTGTATCTTTTATATTTTCTCAGCGCATACCGTTCATTCAAACTTAAACTCTTCATTTCCATTATAGAGTGAAAACTTCATGGTTTAAAATATTAACCATTGAAATATCCAAAATTAACTTTTTTTACCACAGTGAAAAATATATAATTCTTTAACGTCCACGAATTAAAATTAAAATTCTAATGACCTATTTCTAAAACGTTCTTTCAAGGCAACAAGCTTAATATAATTAGCGTAATATAAAACGGTTTACTTTACTTCTACTTTCACAGGCTGTGTTAAAACTAATATCTATTTCTTGAGTAAAAATGTAAAACATAATAGTTATATTTACAAGTACACATCCATGGCGACTGAAAACTTTCGTATCACCAGACATCGTTCCTATTTTAAGAAACGTTTGTATAGTTCTTGGAACACGATTAGATTTCTCCAGTCAACTTTTTCTATCGTGCAGAAGTCTATCAATGAAAATTATCAGATTTACAATCATTTATTGAAAGACGAGACTCACAGCACATGAGTATCAATAAATTGGAGTTTGTTGATAACCCATGTTGTAAGGTAAGCTTCGAGGAAACTTAAAAAAGAAAGAAATCTTTGCTATCATGATAAAGAAGGCTAAAACAGTGCTGTATCGATAAAACACAAAAATAAAACAATATACTTGAGATTGAAATTTCGGGATTTAGTTTTTCTTGTTAAAAATATATGTATTGTATTATATACAAGCCTCGATTTGAGGCGGAACGCGCCGTTACGGTACCTCCCTTAAGGAAAAAAAATTACGATATTTAAAAATATTTATTTAATTACATATTACTCTGTTGTTAGTACGTGTGACTGTCCTACTACTTGTTATACTTCATGTAAAAGGCTTGACCTTAGCCGGCTGACTCATAGTCCTTAGTCTGACTCATCGGCAGTTTTCCTACAACCGGTACCTTGCTATTACCTTCCAAAGTTGTGTTGTTGTTGTTGAGGTTCGTTGCTTTTGAACATTGTCAAGTCTGTGTGAGTGTGATCGATTGTCAAGTGAAATAAGCAAAACGCTAACCTATTTTTTTCTCACTTTAGCAGTAAAAGACTCAAGTACATCATTAATTGTGATGGTTGCTTCATATGTGTGTCAGCCGTTTAGAGGTCTCATGAAGCACTACTCCATCACTTTTAAAGAAGATTCAAATGACCCAACCAGTGACAGCAAAGAAAAAAGTACGTTTGAAGGCCTCCTCAAAAAGTTTACTGAAACTAACTTCATTCTAGACTTGGGTTTGATGGCTGATGTATTGCAAGAGCTCTCGGAGTTAAGAGAAGCTTTGCAACATCGCAACGTTGATCTAAGTTTTGCTAACAAAAAGTTAAAAATTACAGCTGCTTTGTTTGAGGAAAGAAAATCAGTTCACTAATATTACTCATCGATGGCTTAAAAAGCAGCAAACAATTTATATTTTTTCGGAGTTCTTCTCCATGAAAAAGAAGATAGGAAAAAAGAGAAAGACAACCAGCCTTTGAACTCCGAAAAGTTTTTCGAGACACTTAAAAAGTCTATTGAAACAAGACAGCTCAGTGAAAAAGACTTTGAGCTTGCTGATACCATCAAAGTAATGGACGAAAAAAATTTGCCACAAAGTGTCCTAATAAGTTTTGGGGAAAACGAAATGAGGAAACTTCTCTCCAAGTTCAAAAACAATGAAAGGCAATTAATTACAGGATTCCGAGAGTATCTCCACTCCAGAGTGTTCCCGGAGAGGTGTCTCACCATTGAGATCATCACTGAATATTGCAACAGTTTCTAGCCTGTTGTTTGTAAAAATCAATGGACCTCCTCTTCGACTCTTTAACCCAGCTAAATATGTTGACTCTTGGCTTGTGTCTGGACACCACTCAGCAGTAGCCGTTAAGAGCAAGGAGAGGTCAAGAGACAAGAAGTAAGATGAAAACATGTTGAAGTTTAGGACACTCTTTTAGGATGGGCAGACAACTTAAACAATCATGAAATTGTGCTTTTTTTATTGCTTTTATTACTTTACTACAACGCATTTTTGTACTTGTTTTGCAAAATAAAATTTGGAATTAAATAAAATTTTTAAATTTTTGTATAACCAAAGATTTCATTTTTTTCAGAAAAATAATTTGGAACACCCCCACACCCCACAGAAGGCTACAATTCCGGTACCTCTATTTCTGTCTCTCTCTCTCTCTCTGTATATATATATATATATATATATATATATATATATATATATATATATATATATATATATATATATATATATATATATATATATATATTGGGGCTGGGTTAAAAACTGTCCCACCTTTTGCTTAGCTTTTTATGCATGGTGGGATATATTTTAACCCTCCTTGAAAAGTTACTCATAGTCATACAGTTTAATATTTTTTTAAAAAGTTTTTCATTATGTTGGCAATGCTATGCACCAACGATAAATGCGTAAATAAGTGAGAATTTTTTTTATACAAATCAAAACGCGGCAGTAAGTTGTGTGTGATGCTGTGATTAAGGTTCTAGCATTGTGTGATGTAGTGAATTGTTGTCGTTCATAACGGTATTTATTCTTTCTTTTCTTAAAATTTATTATGAGTGAATAAATTGTTTTATAATAAAAAAAACATGTTACTTAATGTTTTATAATAATTTTGAAGCTGTGAACTGGTGGGATTGTACATATCCCATTTTTTATAATAAAAAAAATTCTGTGCAACTAGGGTTTTTATTTTATTTAAAATCGTGTGCCTCAAAGAGTTAAGTAGTATTATTGATTAATTATCAGTTCTTCAGAAAATGAAACTAAAAAGGTTTCTTAAAGCCGTTGTTTTTAAATAGCAAAAATAAAAGCTGGCTAAATGAACTTTTGTGCGTTTTTTACCAAGGCGAGTAATTTTTTCTCTGAGAATCTATTTATTGCAAATCTAATAAGTAATAAAGCATTTTATTATTAACAAACTACGTTTATTGTCAATTAATTATATATGACTATACAATCATCAATCTCAGCCAACGATAATTAGTAAAACAATGGAAATTAGAAAAATTTATTAAAAGAGGACGCGCATCCAAATATATAATCTAAATCCCTCCAAATTTACGCTATTTCATTAAATCAATTATTTTCGACGACATTTTTAGAATTAGTTAAAAATCAATAATGGCGACGAGATAACGACAAATTTGGTCCCAAACCTCTGATAAATTTCTATCAGAAGTATGTTGTACAACTTTTTGTTTCCAAAAAAAAAATACTATAAGCATTTATTGTTCTAACATGAATTATAAAAAAAATCCAATGAAAATTGACGATTTTCACTTTTCTGATTATAAACTTGAGAAAAAATACAAATTATTTATTCAGGGAGTTCCATTTCTTTGTCGACATACATTGCTTGTAAAAGCGATAATGACATTAATTTAAACTAAAATTCCATTTCATTTAAGTAAATATTATTCTTTACTAAAGCTTTGGTAACTAGTACATTGTTTTAAGAAAGCTATAAGTTATTTTCTACACTGTTAAAAATGTCTGTTCAACGATGCACCATATATTGGTGCAAAACAGGGGTCTGCAGCAAATTACACCATATCATGGTGGAATCTAGGTTGAACCAAAAATCCGTTATCGGAAAAAAAAGCGGTCCCCGATAATTGGTACAACCTATTTAACTGCAACCGAAATTTTCGCTGTCGCTACATCTACAAACCGGGTAATCCCCTCCATGAAAGACAGCGACGAACAAGGGCCTCCGTGGCCCATTGGATAAAGCCGTTCAACTATGAATCAGAGGATTCCGAGTTCCATCCCGATTGGTGGACTTGACAAATAAAACTAAAAAAGTTGTGATCTTGCGATTGGAGGGTTGCCAGCTTCGCTACAAAAATAAAACTACTGATATACTAAGAAAGCTCGAATTTTGAGTTTTATGCAACGTTGGGTGGTTCGGCCATGATAAGGATTAGATTTATTTTTAGGCCGACTACCTAAAGTTTTGGAACAACTTTTACCACTAATGGCATCCGTGGTAGCACCGTAAAATGGCGAAACTAAGCACCAAATGTTGGTTGCAGCTAAAGGTGTACCACAATTTGGTGCAAGGTCGTAATAATTTTAACAGTGTATGTCGCATAGTTTATATAAACTCGTCGCAATCCTTTGAAAAGTTTCGATTTTGTTGCTTTATCTCTCTGTGAAACAACAATTCCTTGCTCAATTTTTTGGAGAAAATCCCAATTTCTTCCTAGATCCCCTTCTAGATCTATAATAATTCTCCTCTAATTCTAAAAGGGAGTCGTGGCTTAATTGGGTAGTCGTAAATTAAAATTGGGCAGTAATACATTCAAAATAGGCAGTCGTGAAATTCAAGGATAATTGAATCGTTCAGAAACCTGTCAAAATTTGTTTTTGAACCCGTTTTTGAAATTTGACTTTCTTTACGAAATCGGGATCTTATATGGTAAACACTTTTTTTTGTCCACAATCCATAATTTTTTTTCTCCGTTTTATGGGCTATTTTTCACGGTGAATATTGCATTTAGGGCAGAAACCAGACAAACAACATTAGATAGAATTGAATCACCTGTTGACGGTTTCTGAAATATTTTTTTAAAAAATTGTTACGGAATTAGATTCTAAAACGAAAACATACATTTTTGTGCACAATCTTGTTAATTTCCATTCCGTCAACTGCCAAATTAACTTTAAAAATGTGCATTTTTACAGTAAAAATGTATTTTAGAGTAAAAACCAGCTAATTGCACAATTGAAATTTTTTATATAGGAATAAATATTATAATTTAATTATAGGCAACATCCACTTTGAGAAGATGTTAATTAATACTCTAAATTTTTGTAAGTCAAAATCTATATTAAAATCAAAGATAGAATGTTTTTATTTGTTTCCCGAAAATTTGAATGAGTACTCTTAGCTGGTTTCTAAAATAAACGATTCAATTGCAAGAAAATATCCCAATGCATTCAATATGACCTGAAAGCGAAGGACTTTCGACAAGTGGACTGGCAGATAGAAAGCAATTGGGCAGTCGTAGATTTTGTTTAGATTAGGACCTGTATAGAATTTTTTTTTTTTATAATCTTACATTAAAACTGAACGATATTTGTCCATGTTTAAATAAATCCTAACAAAACACTTGATTTTTATTTAAATTTAAAATTCAAAATGTAAGAGCATGTATGTAAACAAAAAATAATAAGCAATTTTGAATATCGATATGCAAATAACGGGAAAAATTAAACGCATCGTTGAATGAACATCAACATCTGAACGGCAATGTGTAAATTTTTTTTCTCGCAACAACGTATATAAATCCTCAGTAAAATAATTTATATAAATCTGTAATAAAATAATGAATAATGATGAAAATCGCCAATCTCAAATCACGGAGCAAATTAAAACCACCGTTCGATGCACATCCGCAGCCGAATATCGGCAATGTCAACAAGTTTTTTTTCTCACAATAACATATATAAATCCTGAGAAAAATAATCAAAATAAATCCGTAAAAAAATAATGAAAAATTATTTAAATAGCCATTTTCAAATAAACAGTCACAGAGAAAGTTAAAACCACTGTTGAACATTAACAACCGAATATAGGCAATGTCAACAACTGTTTTCTTACAATAACATTTACAAATCCTGATCAAATAAAGAAAATGAATTCGGACTAAAATAATAAAAAAAAAATTAAATAGCCATTCTCAAATAAACAATCATGGAGAAAGTTAAAACCACTGTTAAACATTAACAGCCGAATATCGGCAATGTCAACAATTGTTTTCTTACAATAACATATACAAATCCTGAGTAAAATAATGAAAAATGATTTAAATCGCCAATCTCAAATCACGAAGAAAATTAAAAACACCGTTCGATCCACATCCACAGCCCAATATCGGCAATGTCAACAATTTTTGTCTCACAATAAAATATACAAATCGTGAGTAAAATAATCAAAATAAATCCGCAAAAAAAATTATGAAAAATTATTTAAATAGCCATTCTCAAATAAACGATCATGGAGAAAATTCAAAACACCGTTCGATCCATATCCACAGCCAAATATCGGCAATGTCAACAATTGTTTTCTTACAATACTATATATAAATCCAGAGTAAAATAAGGAAAATGAATCCGTAGTAAAATAATGAAAAATGACTTAAATCGCCAATCTCAAATCACGGAGAAAATTAAAAACACCGTTCGATCCATATCCACAGCCGAATATCGGCAATATCAACAATTTTTTTTCTCACAATAACATATACGAAACCTGAAAAAATTAATCATCAAAATAAATCAGTAATAATAACATAATGAAAAATTATGTAAATTGCCAATCTCAAATAAACTATCACGGAGAAAATTAAAACCACTGTTAAACATCAAAAGCCGAATATCGGTAATGTAAAAAAAAAAATCTCACTAAAACATACACAAATCCTGAGTAAAAAAATCAAAATAAATAAATAAAATAATGAAAACGGATTAAAATCGCCCTTCTCAAATCATGGAGAAAATTAAAACCACTGTTGAACATCAACAGTTAAATATGGGCAATGTTAAAAAAAAAAATCTTACAATAGCACTACAAATTCTGAATAAAAAAAAAAACGCAACTCATATAAAATATTACTTACCCAGCGACATAAGTCCCGAAAGTTCCAAACATCTTGATTCCGCAAAATCAGAAAAAGCACTGGAATATTCAAATCTAGAATTATTCAAAACACAACCACTCTCTATAACGGCCGAGCCAAATATGAACTTTTTCAGAGCTCTGGCTGAAAACCTTTTTTTTTCTTACATTAGAAGAACATTTATTTTTTGTTAATTCTTCTTCAAATGCAAAGCAACAGGTTGAAAATACAAAAAAAAAAAAAAAAAAAATCAATTTAATGTCGGCAGAAAGAAGATCCTCGATTCGGCGAAAAAAAAAAACGTTATCTGGGCAAAAAAAAATTCCCCCTTCCCCTACCAAAAAGACGGCAATGAAATTAAAAAGAAAATTTAATACTGGAGAACGGTATCCACCAGACAAAGGAAACCAAAAGAAAAGCGACTAACATAAGCTACCAATAGCAAGCTGTGGTTAGTTGTCTATGAAGGTGGCAAGAAGTCAACCATGCATAAATCTTCACGTGGGAATTTTTCTTTAAAAATTCCCACGGTTTTACAACAACAAAAAATTAGTTCGACAAGAAAGCGGGATTTCGCTTCGGAAAGTAATTACTTTTTAATATCGTCTGTTTGTATTCTAAGGCGAAATTGATTTTGGAAGTCGAAGTTTTCCTTATACAGAAAGTTATATAGGTTATTATTTTTATTTAACGAAGGTGATATAATGAAGGTATATTAATAACCATTTAATTCTAGATGGTTTCCTTTCCAAGAAATGTTATTACACATTTGCATGCGAGCTGAGTACCGAGATATTTTCGTCTCAGTTTAATTGAGTTTTCATTTTATTTTGCTTTTAATCAAACATACGAGACTACCGCCGCCGCCCCCCCCCCCCCCCTCCCCCTCTTTTTCTTTAGAGTTTGAAAACCTCGTTCCCGTTAAAACGGGTACAGGACAAAAAATCTCAGGCGGAACACTTTTTATTCTTTTAAAAATACTGTAGACATTTTTGAATAAAAGCTACACTATAACTTTATCTCTACACTGTTAAAAATAGGTACTCAAAAATAAGTAAAATGTACTCATTTTTGAGTACATTTGATGCTTATCATACCTCCGAATACATAAGTTTCAATTTTGAAAAAGGCATGTACTTAAAAATAAGCACACTGAGTAAAGAGAGAAGAGGTTAGCCTACATAGGCTGCCTTCATAAATCACTTTCAATAAATATCAACAATTACAACCAAAACTAAACGGGAATCCGGAATCGAACCCACATCTGAAGGCACCGCAGTCCAGCGCCATATCCGTTGTACTACCATGGCGACGTGAAGAAGTTATAATCAGAGGAAATGTTAAAAGGTGTGCCAAAAGAACGGGTAGTAAGATAATTGAATTTTAATAACTCAATTTACATTTAAGTAATCGACATCAAATAATGTGGAAAATCATCATCTGAACAGCTATTTTAAGTTTGTCAGGTCGCTTTGTTAAGATGGATTGAACAGAAGCTGAGATTACCAATATTAAATCACACTGCTCATTTTGAAAAATTACGATTACTTAAGTTTGAGTACGTCATCGCTCATTTACGATGCAATTGTACACAAATAAAAACGAGTTGGTTCAGATACTCATTTTTAAGTATTTTTTTTTTTAAAGTGTAAGTTTTAGTAAGGTAATAGCCGCGCTATTATTTAAAGTTTCTTCAAACTTTAAAGGCCATTTCACCATTATGAATTGTTTCGATACTTTTAACTTTAAATTGATATAAGTTAAAAACTACTTATTATATAATATGAAATAAAAAAAACGTGCTTAAAAATGAGTACATGCACATACTCATTTTTCTTTCAGTACAATTGCATCGTAAATGAGCAATGACGTACTCAAATTTAAATAATCGTATTTTTGCAAAAATGAGCAGTATGGTTTAATATTGCTAATATCAGCTTCTGTTCAAGCCATCTTAACAAAGCGACCTGACAAACTTAAAATATTTGTTCAGAAGATGGTTTTCCACATTATTTGATGTCGATTGCTTAAATTGAAACTGAGTTATTACGACTCAATTATCTTACTTCCCATTCTTTTGCCACGACTTTTTAACATTTTTTCTTTTAACATTACTTTCGTAGTACAACGGATATGACCCTGGACCTCGATGCGGAACTGCTCTTTTTATTAATTTTCAGTCATTTTTGAGTACATGTCTTTTTCAGAAATGAAACTTACGTATTCGGAGCTTTGATAAGCATCGAATATAATCAAAAATGAGTACATTTGACTTATTTTTAAGTACCAATTTTTTACAGTGTGTCTTTAATTCTTGCCGGCCACCCACATGCCTATGATACGTTTTTCAAAATAACAGGTAAGACAATAGTCGACTTACATCCTTTTAAACACCTGCAGTGAACGTGTTAATTTATCTACAGTAAGAATGTGTGTATATATATATATATATATATATATATATATATATATATATATATATATATATATATATATATATATATATATATACATAAAATTAGAGGATTTTAAACATATAACTTATAAACATTAGGTACATATTTTTAAATATATAAACTATTTTCTTTTTGACTAATTTTTTTAGATCGTTTTCTTATTAATAAAAGCAATTACTTTTAAAGTTTATTGTGCTTATAAATAAATAAAAGCACTTACAAATTGGCAAAAAACGAATGGAATGGTAGCGCTTTTTGTTAGAAATTAGTAAAATCCTCAATATTTTAGCGGAATATAACAGGTTGAATGATTGGCCATTTAATTCCCTTTTATAACAGAAGTTTTCTTTCCGTCGCAGGAAATCTCCTGCGATACCTAAGGGGACATCAATGTTAAGGATCTAATGTGTAACGCCGAACTGATATCTGAAAATAATTATAATTTACAAGATAGTTTAAACACAGTTACAAGATTACCTTTCATATTAAAAAAAATACAATCATTTAAAATATGTGGTTCGTTCATAACATTTACCTGATCTATAAGCCTGCCTAACTATTTTTAGAAAGCAAGGCTAACAAATCATTAAAATTGCTTGAAGGTGTATAAAAAAAACCTAATAGTTATATGGAAGAGTACATATATTTTAAATTAGAATATGTAAATATTAAAATAAAATTAATTTATATTTAAAATTAGCCTCTGGACAAAAAATTTCAAATTTATCTTAAATTAGTGTAAAAAACATGTAATATATATTTATTAGAGTATTAAATTTTAAAATGTTCTAAAAATAATTTCTTTTCGTAATTGTTTATTTTAATTAAATAATTGTCTTAAAATTTGAAAACCTTTTTTTCAACTTTTCCGGATAGTTTTTTTTTGTATTTATAAATAAAATATTGAAAATTGTTGACAAACACTTTTATTTTTTAAATAACAAAAAAATTAAAAGGACTTTGATGAAAATATTTAAGTAATTATTATTATTCCTGTTAAGTATGTCTTCTGAACTAATAGCTATTTACTTTATTTTATATTTTATCTACTTTTTTACTTTTTAAAAATTAGAATTGTACCTGTAATATGCATTGCACATAATCAGGGGTTTTTTTTTTTGCTTGTACGGAAATCGATTAATAATATGCTCTTTTTTATAAAAATATTTATTTATTCTATTCATAGTCGTGTATCGGTGAAAAGAGACAACACACAAAATAATACTCTAAATAAAAAAATATTTTTTATTGCATCTTCAAAATTAAAATTATTATTATTAGTTTAAAATTATATAACAGAATAAAATACCTTTACGTAATCGTAAATAACGTAATTGAAAGGTTTGCTGCAAAAAGGATGTAGCTCCAACCTAGGGGAATTTGGAGTTACATGTACTATCTTGTTGTAAAAAAAACTTATTCGTTTGGTGCCAGAAAGATATAACTCCAATCATTAGTTCTCGCGTTACTCAATAGATGACAACGCAACAGATGAGCCAGACGTTACAGAGAGGGGGTATAATGATTAAAAATTTAATTTTCTGTTTTTAAAGCCAAGTTACATGTTATATTTCAATTGAAGTTTTTTTTAAATAAAATAATATTATAATAAATTGTATTTTTTTTTGTGAAATATTTTTCATAGCGGTAAACAGAGCATCTATTTGGTTGCAAGAAAGAGGTAGCTCCAACAATTCAACATGTGCCACATCATCTGGAAGATACATTTTTGAGTGAAAATACTGTCATAATATGTAGGAACAATTAAGAAGATTGATCAAAAAGAATATCTTCACAGAACTTGGAATTTTGAATTTTCAAGCGTTTTTTACGGCTTTTTGCAAACTTGAATAATTGGAGCTACCTCCTTTTTACAGCAAACCCCTCAATTGTTATAATGAAAAAATTTTAAATGGAGGAAAAGACACTTCATTGAAAAGACAAAATCATTATTTTGTTATAAATTCATGCAGTGTTTTACAAATAGTTATAAACACTAAGTATTTAAAAATAATATTTAAAAATTAATATATAAACCAATTAATTATCCTTCAGTAACATGTTGTTTTAAAAAATCCTTCATACAATTAACAGATACTATAGCATGAATATTTTATTACGTAAATAATTTGTTTTCGCAGAATACACAACTAAAGTAAATAATTTGCTTTTTTAAAGTTCTCATTCGATCACTATAACCATTGTTCATTTTTAACTACTATCAAATCAACAATTCTCGTCTGATTTCCTAAATAATTGTTTTTAATATTTACAGTTTTACTCCACGAAAAAGCATATTAAGGAGAAAACGTCACGATACAAGCATTACTGATTCTAGTCGTTTACGGGTATTTGTAGTTGTGTAACATATATTTTAAAGAAATTGTGATAAGTCAAGTAATTACGTTAAGTTATTCAAATATTTAACTTTTGCAAGAAATAAAAATTAATTATTTAATTTTCATCAGAACTATTTTTACTTTTTTATATTTACGTATAAAGTTTTTTTTTTAATTTTTTATATTTACGTAATATGTTTTTTTTAATATATTTTATAATTAAATATTTTAATAAAATCATTTTTTAGACAAATACAACAATACCCTGTATTATAATGTACACCTGCATTCAAATTATAATCAAAAATTTATTTTTTGAAATAAATGTAATGTGATTAAAATGTTTTTAGGTTGAATGTGTGTGTGCCCAATTTCTTTTATAATAAAAATGTAATTAAAATTATATTATACAAACAAAGTTTATTTCTTCATAATTTCAGAAATAAATTGAGCTTGGTTTTAATGTGTATGCATAATTATCTTTTTTAAACATAATATTTCTTTATAATTTGCTACAATTGAATATATTTCGATTGGATCAATTGAAAAAAAATATTATTATATTATTATAGGGTTCTATAAGATAAATACTTAACATATCAAAACAAGAAAGTATAATTTCTTAGATAAAAAAAATTATAATCAAACATTTATAATCATTTACAATCATTTAAAAATTTATACTCATTCACAAATTTACAATTATTTAAAAATTTACAATCATTTATAAATTTACAATCATTTACAAATTTACAATTATTCATAAATTAACAATCATTTACATATTTGCAATCATTTAAAAATTTACAATCATTTCCAATGTTTCAAATATTTACAATCTCTCCGCATACAATTCATTATAGCACAATTTTGGAAAGCAAAAACTCTAATCTTAAATCTGTACTATATTCATAAAACAAACAAAAACTTGTTTTATGATTTATTAGATTTTAAATACATTTTGCCTCCAATATAATTATTTAAAAATGAGAATTTATGTGAATTATTGAATATAATTTCATAAAAGGACATTATTATTTATCCTTTGGTAGAAAAGAGTACCAATTTCGAAATTTTTTACTTTAACAACTCTCTGTCTTTAAATCAGTGGCGTAGCCAGCATTGGGTTACTTTGGGTAAGAACCCCCCCCCCCCCCCCCCCCCCCCCCCATAGCCAAGTTAATTTTTATTTTATTTTTGAAAAATAACATGCAAAAAAAAAAAAAAGAAGATTTTTTTTCTCTGATTTCTATAGAGAAAACACACGTCGCATTTCCTGGTCTACCCTACATGTATCTCCTGCTCCTTTCCCTTCTGTCCCCTGAAGGGATGATTTTAAGGAGAACAATGGTGAAACAACCTTGAAGACCGAAAATTCGACTTTTTGTGGGGGGGGGGGGGCGATGGGGTAGTAGGTCTGTATGATTGTCTTGCTTGTTTGTACATGTAAAAGGATACTTTTCTTAACACTTGAAATGGGGCGGCAGTTGAGCCGGAATTCACAGTTCATCAATTCAGAAATTAGGTATTGTATTTAAAAAAGTAAGGTATTTTCCTTGACTCATTCATCCCCTACGTGCAGGCACGTCGCGTCGCGCCGTGGAGGTTTGAGGGGGTGTCCGACCCCCCCCCCCCCCCCCCAATAATTTGGAAACCCTAAAAGATGGGAATTTCAAGGTTTAAAAATACCCGAGTTGGGAAAATTTATGTCTGAAGAAAATTAATATTTTTAACAAATGAAAGCAAAAACACCAAGGTTATTAAGGGAAAATTAGAAATTATCCAACTTGTAAAATTAAACTTAAATTCGTGTGTTTGGTTTCAGAGTTCACTGCACACTTTCGACCGCTAAGGCTCTTTTGACGCTAAGGCTCCAGGTGGAGTTGACTAATGTAGTCTGTAGCCGAGACAACGCCAGTGGCGGAACTGTTTTATAAATTTCATTGTATTTTTTATTGCGTCAAGCGAAAAAAATTTTAACCGTGGCATCGTTTCCTTAAAAAAAAATCCCACATTTTAAATATATAATAAATTGTTTAAATTAAGGAGCAATGTTTTCAGATTTCCAGCAGGCGACTAAAAATGGTCGCATCTGCTCATTCTGTTGTTCGTTATTGTCAAAGTTATATTATATGTTTTAAAGTTCATATTATCATTTAAAGAATTTTTAAATATATGGCGTTGCACTTTACGCAAACGTCACACAGTGTTCTTTTTATTAAAATAACTTCTCTTTTAATTGTGTTAGGTGCGATTGTCTAAATCAAAATCCTCTCCTTTTTATTCGAAAATCACTTTTGTTTCCTATAACCCTATTGGTTTTGCCTTCCACAATGTAAAATTTCTTTCAGGTAATATTCAAAGCGCCATGGAGCTTCGAATATATGGGACTGGCGCGTCAGTCCCATATAAATTTATAGTCTCGTGTCTAGGATTTTTTTTTGTTATTTTGTTTTGTTTTGTGATTAACCAATCACAAAATTGTGTAATGTTGACGCTGTGCGTGTCCTGTGTGTTTTTCTATAAATATTTTTTTTTTTAGTTTTTACCAGTTTCAAATAGAAACTTCCAGAACTTTCGATGGGTTCTTTTATTTAAATCACCCCTCGGTTAAAAAAAATTCTCGGACTTCGATACGATTGCTACGAAAAATCTTATGCGCGAAGGACGCAACTTTCAGTATCTATTTTTTTTACCTAATTTTATGTGATATGTGTTTCGTTTTAACATTAACTTTGGAGGATTCTCTCTTTGAATACTTCTAAGTTTATTGAATTTATTTATAATAATTTAAATTCCTGTTTTCGTGCATTGATTAATTTAGAATTAAAATGGTTATTAATTAAAAAAAATTATAATTTAATTACTACTTGATAAATATGGTCATATTGGTATGTAGATACTTTTTTATTTTTGAATATTACTTTATGTTTTATGTTAAGATTAGCAATGGCTGTTGGGTTGACACAACTGCCGAGTCCCTTTCACTCCCACTATTTACAGATCATGCTACATTTTCAGAACATGGTTGTATTTGTTATCCCCCCCCCCCCCCTTATGACTTCCACAATAAAATTATCCTATAAAAAGTTGATAAGTTGGAACTAGGAATTTTTAGCACTGTTGCGCTCAAAATTTCCAATCGTTAAGTTTGGTTAATTAACATCGCACTTAGAACGGACACTGCACTGGAACATGCGTGCAACAAATGTTGCGTGCCACAACTTTGGTTCGGGTCTATCTCGAAGAAAAGACCTGGGAATAATGCCTCGTATTTTTTAATCATGGTCAGATAACGAGAATAACACCCGAGCTGGTATCCGTACCCGACGCCGTTAAGTTGGGAATTTCGAATCGTTAAGTTGGGAAATTTCTTGTCTCAACCCCCCCCCCCCCCAAATTTTTTTGTGTGACGGCACTGCCTACGTGTTTTAAGCTTTTAATTTACTTCTTAATTATAATTTATAAATAATATTTAATCAATTAAAATTATTAAATATAATTTTAATTTAAAACTACTGCTTAAATTAAAAAATATCATAATTTAAATTTACTAATTTAAAATTACTACTTAAAAATTATTATGATTAATTAAAATTACTAATTTAATATTATCAATTAAAATTGCTAATTTAAAATTTTTAATTAAAAATTATTAATTAAAATTGCTAATTTAAAATGATTAATTAAAATTAATAATTTAAAATTTTTAATTAACTTTTATTCAAATTATTAACTAAATTTTATTCAAATTATTAATTAAATTTAATTAAAATTATTAGTTAAAAAAATTTCAAATCAGGTATTAATAAAAAATATATATTTGGTTTTGGTCGGACCAAAAATAATTTATGGACCCCCCCCCCCCCCCCCCTTCGGACAATCCTGGCTACGCCACTGCTTTAAATTAATAAAATTATAAGAACTATAACAACTTTTACTAGTTCACTTTTCTCTATAATTATTTTCGATGTTATTAATACTTACAAATTTCAGTTTATAAATAAACATTTAATTGTTTTGAAAGAAAGATGTTTAGCACATTACCAATACTCCGTCCTCAATGCTTCCAATTGATACATTAAAATACCATAAGTTACAATTAATCCAAGAACATTTAGCATAAATCCTTTGTGAATTGTAAACATTTCCCAACCGGTCACTGCGAAATTCGAACCTTTAATGTTTTCAACGAGAAGGTTGAACATCATCATCGTCTTCAAATCAACCGAAAGTTCAGAAAATACGTCTGGACACTCGATGATTATCTGCTTTAAATTGACCCCACTCTCATACACTTTTGAGCCACTGCCCGTTAGCACAAAAAACGTTATTAAGGCAGTGACAGACGACCAAACCTCATACGCTTGAATAGCTGGAGAACTGAAGCTCTTGCTATTAGCAAGAATCATGCTGATGGTTTTCAGAAAAGTACAAATAATCATGCTAAATGCAAAAAATACACTGGAACTTAGGGCAGTGTCCAGTTCATGTACAGTCTTGGCCATATCAGAGAAACAAGAAACGTAATACGAAACTTTTTGTCGCGTGAGGCAATTCTTCTTCAGCTCATGTTTCAAGTTCCGACTATATTCGTCAATAGTTTTATGAAGCGTGTTATATGAATGAACGCATATTAAAAGTGTGGTGTAACATGTTGCCGAGCAGCTGCCATACGTAAAATTGAGTGAAAACAACACTATCCACGCGCATTCATGGACGTAAGAGCTATTTTTAGTAAAATCCGACTTGAGCACTTTCACAGCGTTATCCCATTTTTGATAGAAGTGGTATTTTACTAGAGTGAATACCAATCCAAAACCAAATGTTATCAGAATTAAAATCTCTATTTTGATAGTCTTACTTCCAATGCGAGCTCGACGATTGACCTTTGTTGAAAGAGCACAAAGATTCCGAATGGCGCGGCGAATTTCCTTCCGCCGTATAATAAGTATCCACATATTTATAAATCCACAACTGCAGTACACATAAGTACTGAAGTATGACATTGCTGTGGGTAGCAAACGGTAAATATAAAAGCAACACAAGACAAAACATAACATCTTTATAATAGTAATTACGATGCACCACAATTTGATTACGCTATTCAGCTTGCTTTTTCTGCGGAGGGATGTCATCGTTGTAGGAAATCCTAATATTATTCCTAGTCGAAAAATGTCATAGAATGAACTGTTTTTGACTAATGAAGTGATGGATTTATTTATGTCTTCTTGGTGAGGTTCATACCTCTTTGATAATAGTTCTTCCTCCCCGGCAACCCTAATCGGTAGCATATTTATAACATTGACGGCAAGTTCAGAATGTCGGTAAGACATAATGTATGTTTATATTAAAGGATTTTGTTTCCAGAAAGAAATATCTTTAGCAGAACTATACACAATTTAAAACTAGGTACTCAAAAATAAGTAAAATGTACTCGTTTGTGGATTTCATTCGATGCTTATCATAGCTCCGAATACATTAGTTTCATTTTTGGAAAAAGACATGTACTCAAAATTGAGTAAAATGAAGAAAAAGAACAGTTGCTTGACTGCAAAGGCTGCCTTCATAAATCACTTTCAATAAATTCAACATTTCCACGACTTACCGTGAATCGAAGATGGCTTGAGGCTAAGATGGCTTGAACATAAGCTGATATTAGCAATATTAAACCATACTGCTCATTTTTGCGAAAATACGATTACTTAAATCTGAGTACATCATCGCTCATTTACGATGCAATTGTACTCAAAGAAAAACAACTATGTCCATGTACTCATTTTTAAGCAAATTTTTTTTATCTACACCACTATTCTATTTTATTACTTTATACAAATATACACTAAACACATAATTACGTACGCTTGACTTCAACTTTTAAATGGTTGTACTCAAATCAAAAATCGTAACTTATAGTGAATGTACTCCGATAGAAGTTAAGAGAAGTTTACTTTTAATAAATGTCTAAGTTCTTGATATTTCACGTTAGTAACAAATAAATAACCGATTTCAAAATTTATTCTTTAAAACAATTAAACGCAAGTGATTTGATCTTTATAACAAACTAAAAATATGATGCGCTTGCCCTTATCTATAGATAAAAATATGGTATTTTATGCTCTTGTTAAAATGAAAAGATCTTCAACTCACCGAAGCCTTAGAAAACTTTCATGCTTTCTGACCGTTGAATTTGCTTTTTATATTAATGACATTCAATACACAACACGTTGATGATTTCTATTAAGTTTAAAATCTTTTCAGATTTCTTAAAAAATAACAAGGCGCCTTTTGAATAAAAAATATGAATCAAAATTGTTAAAGTCGTTTAGATACAATATTTACAAAAGCAAATCAACACGTATATACTAACAAATGAAATTTCTCTATTCAACAGCAAGTTATTGATTTTTTAATAAAAATGTGATGCATTTTATGTTTTTTTTATATGTGCACAATTGCACATGCACATTAAAAAAATACTTATTAGTAAAAAAATCAATACATTTCGTCATTAGGAAAACCATATTTTAATATAGAGGTTTGAAATGTTTTTTTTTTTAAATAATTTTTACAAAAAATAAATGCGTTTGTATGAAGATTGATAAAACCGTGCCAACTAAACAGAATAAAATACATTAAAATAATAATTTTTATCGATTTGAAACCTTTATTTAGATGTTTAAAACAAACATAGCATATTTCGTTTATATTCACACATAAAAATGAAAATATTGAAATTTCAATAATAGAAACTTATGTCTCTCTACTGTTTTGAAAATAAAAAAAGAAAGAAATTAAAAATAAGAAAAGAGTTCATATTACAGTATTTTATTGCGTAAAAGGTTTGGATTTGTATGCTATTGTAACTTTTCCCATTTAACAAATCTATGATGATGAGTGATTTTTTTTGTGTATTATTTTCTTTGAAACTCTTACATTGTCTTGTTATTTATCTCAATATTTTTCATATAATAAATATTCGATAATACTTATAGATTTGTAATACACAGCTTTTGTTAAAACTACCGATGTCATAGACATTATCGAATAAAATTATATTTATTCTACACTAAAGAAAAAAAAAGGTACTTAAAAATGAGTACCTGAACCTACTCGTTTTTCTTTGAGTACAATTGCATCTTAAATTGATGACGTACTCAAATATAAGCAACCGTACTTTCTCAAAAATGGGCAGTGTGATTTAATATTGCTAATCTCAGCTTCTGTTCAAGCCATCTTAACAAAGCGACCTGACAAACTTAAAATAGTTGTCTAGAATATCGTTTTCCACATTATTTGATGTCGATTGCTTAAATGAAAACCGACTTATTACAACTAAATTATCTAACATCCCATTCTTTTGAACGCCTTTTTAAAATGCATTCTGTTCATAACTTTTTTAAGTCGCCCTGGTAGTTTAACGGATAAGGTACTGGACTGCGATGCCTGATAATCGGGGTTTGATTCCCGGTAAGTATGGGTTGTAATTGTTGAAATTTATTGAAAATGATTTATGAAGGCAGCCTTTGTTTGCAAGCAACTGCTCTTTTTATTTATTTTCACTCATTGTACTCATTTTTGAGTACATGTCTTTTTCACAAATGAAACTTATGTATTCGCAGCCATGATAAGCATCGAATGTACTCAAAAATTAGAACATTTTACTTATTTTTAACTGTGTTAAATGGATTTTCAGTGTATATTATATTATTGATTTTCTCTTTCCAGAAAAAATAGCCATCGCCAATAGCCCACTGTGCAGCTCTAGTGCGAAGCTAATTAACCAAACCAAACCAGAAAAAATAGTTTTAGCAGAATTACACACTGTTAAAAATAGGTACTCAAAAATAAATTAAATGTACTCGTTTTTGATTACATTTGATGCTTATCATAGCTCCGAAAACATAAATTTGAATTTTTGAAAAAGAAGTGCACTCAAAAATTAGTACAATGAATGAAAAGAGCAGTTGCTTGCCTACATAGGCTGCCCTGACAAATCACTTTCAATAAATATCAACAATTACAACCAAGACTCACCTGGAATCGAACCCAGATCGTCAGGCACCGCAGTCCAGTTCCTTATCCATTGTACTACAAGGGCGACGTGAAGAAGTCGCAAACAGAAGAAATGTTAAAAAGGTGTGCCAAAAGAAATGGGAAATAAGATAATTGTGTTGTAATAACTCAGTTTCCATTTAAGCAATCGACATCAAATAATGCGGAAAACCATCTTCTAAACAACTATTTTAGGTTTGTCAGGTCGCTTTGTTAAGATGGCTTGAACAGAAGCTGAGATTACCAATATTAAATCACATTGCTCATTTTTGAGAAAGTACGATTAATTAAATTTGAGTGAATTATTAGTGAATTGTGATAAACCGAAAATTTTCCCAATTATTTAGGACCTGATAATAATAATTATTTGATAAATTTGAAAGCGGGAAAAAAGTAACACGTTACTGTGACCCACATGTATACCTCCATTCCATGAATAAATAATTATAGAAAATAGAATAAATGTATTAGAAAATAGAAATAAAGGTATTAGATCAATCTAGTATTTTTATAAAACAAACCAGTTTCATTTAACAATGGCCTGTGAATAAAATGACCTATTACCTGAATTGATACGCTTTCTCTACATTAACCTATATTTGACTCCAAAAGTACATGAAACGTAGGAGAAAAATCTAAATATAAATGCGTATTTTCTGATGAGAAATGAAAGACAAGTATTTGAAAAGCACGTATTGAAAATTTCACAAAATTGTAATAAGTAGTTTTCAACTCTTTATATCGATTTGAAAAACCTCTTGGAATGAATTAATAGAACTTGTTCTGAAATCTCTCGAATTTCATTGCCACTCGTTGATCGTTTGCTGCCACTAAAGCACTGTATAGACGTGAGAGTTATTTACTGTCTAAGAGCTGATAAATTATCCGAAGAAACACACCGAACGTTTACACCAGAGGCAATTTTGTTACACTGATATCTAACTGTAACATATAGATTAGGCAAGACATTCTGTTGACTTGAAACCAATAGAATGGGTAACAGTACCCCACTTTCATCGCTACCACAATATTTCGAATATTTTTCATGTAAAAATAAGCCGGCATGTATTGCTTTTGGCTGTGGTTTTTTTTCTATTTTCTTTTGAAACCCACTTTAAAGGCAATCTGGTATTAAAATGGAAAGTCATCTGCAAGTGAAAGTCGGAGTGGTTAAAAAGCAAAAACTTTGTTTGGCAATATGAAAATTAATTCTATAAAGAAGAAAATATAGTATTTGTATATATTTAATATTTCTACAATGCTATGGTATTAAAAAAATCACCACTAAATCAATTAAAAAAATATTGGGGGTACAGTATGTTTGCTTCCACATTGGCTTCAACGCGTCCATAGAAGAAACATGTTTTGAGCCTTCCAGAAGTTACAGTTAGAGTTCAGTGTTTTGTTATCGAGAAGTATTATATGACTTTCCCCTTTGCAAGCAAATATTTTAAAAACTATTTTATGACCACCCTGTATCCTAGTATCCTATCAGTGGCGGCTCGTGTACTACAGCAAGTACAGGCGGGCTGCACCTAAATTTATTAGTATATTTTAAAACTAAAATCAGATATTTTACTAATTTTCTTAAATAAAGATTAGAATCGAAAATGAAATTTCTACTGTATGTAAACAAAATCTCCGATAAATAGCAAGCCTGTTGGCGTAATGCACAATTCAGGAGGGGGGAAAAACTCCATTCAATCAAAACTGCAGACAAAAAGAGAAGTTCGAAATCGGTTGCATCGTTACCATGAAAATCTCTACGTAGTATGGAGATATTCCCCCCTGCTAATGTACTGCATGTGTGGCGAGGTACAGCCCGAAATGAATTTTTCGATTTGGGCTGCACTTGGTATTCGATAAACTGATGTGGCTCGTGCGTGAATCGATGGGTGGGAGAACCGAGAATTTCCGAGAATCTCTGCAAACGGAATTAGTTTTCGTGATAAATTTACTGTGTGCTGTTGTTTTGTTATTTAAGTTAATATTAAAATTGACCGATTCGCATATTTAAAAGAACTAAGGATTGCTTTAATTTTCAAAAAATAAGTGTTTTCTATTTTTATCGCATGTTATCATTTCGTAAAAATTCAAAGGAAACTTTGATTTGAGTAATAAATAATAAAGAAATAAAGAATTTCCGTTTATGTATGGTTGTGGAAAGTAGGGGGCAGCGGGGGGGATTCACGTGATTTTGGCTGCACTAACATTTTCGACCACGGGCCGACACTGTATCCTATTTAAATAATTAAACAGGAGCTTGCACCACCTTCGATGCATCAGTCATCTTAAGGTTGACTGATGCATCGGCAGTGCCGTCACACAAATTTTTTTTTTTGGGGGGGGGGGGTGAAACAAGAAATTTTCCAACTTAACAATTTGAAATTCCCAACTTAACCATTTGAAATTCCCAACTTAACCATTTGAAATTCCCAACTTAACCATTTGAAATTCCCAACTTAACCATTTGAAATTCCCAACTTTAACGATTCGAAATTTCCCAACTCAACATTGCTGAAAATTTCCAGTTCCAACTTATTGACATTTTTCATCTTTTTTTATATATGTATTAGGTAATATTAAACAATTGTCTCACAAGCATTAATTTGTTGCACTCATATTCCGATGCATTGTCCGTTCTGAGGTCTAATTTAAATGTAATCATACAAGTTGAGAAATTCCAAATCTTTTCTAGCTTTCATTTGCTAATAATATTAATTTTCATAATTTTCCCAACTGAGGGATTTTTAGAAATTAAAATTCCCAACTTTTAGGGTTTCCAAATTATTTGCCCCCCCCCCCCCACCCTACCAATGCGACGGGCCTGTGCACAGAGACTGATTTACGGGAGGGCATTCGGGGCACTTGCCCAGGGCCCCCATTTTAAAGGGGCCCCCAAAAATGATTTAATGCTAAATATATGTGAAAAAATTAAAAATTTATTACCGAATTTTTTAAAAATCAATGAAATTTATTTTCATCAATTTTTAAATTTTTTTTAAAAAATTGTTTTGCAAAACTTATATTATATTTTTTTACCCAATTAAATCAATTTCACTTTTCAGCACGTTCATGATGTATGTCACCTTTTGCATTGCGTTTTTCAAAGATATGTGCTTTGGATCACTAGTAAAATTAAATTAATGACCAAGGTCCAAGACCATAAACAAGCTGTGTTTACTAATCTCACGTAGATTTGTCGTTTACAGATACTTTTTTCCTATACCAAATTTCCTAATATTCTAATCATTAGGGATTTGCTAGCTATAAAATGGGTAGAACATACGAATCTGGCTCAACTAAAAATAAGCTAAAAAGAAAGAATAGAACTAGAAACGTATAAAAAAAACTGTTGCAGTATTGATCATTAACGTTAATTCAAGTTCTCAAAGGAAGAAAATTAGTAGTTTAAAAAAAAAATTATATTTGCATTAAAGCTGACTGATTACGTCATTTTGTATTGTGCTTGTGCATAAATTTAGCAGTTTTATTTTGAATTACGTTTAGGGGCCCCCTATTGTTCTTTTGCCCTGGGCCCCTAAGCTTGTAAGTCGGTCCCTGCCTGTGCATCAGCCTCTTTTAAGATTTAATGTCCAAAAGCATAAACTATATATTTTAGATTTCAATAATTATTTAACAACAAGGTGTACATAATATTAATAATGAATTTAAGATTTCTAGGTAAGTGTATAATAAGTTATATAGATTATGAGATTGAACTGCAAGAAAAATGTGTTTAAATAATCGATTATGCTGCCCTCTCTTGTCGTGATTCCGAAGTAAATTAAAAATTATTTTAATTTTGCGACCCTTTCCACTCTGTATAGTTATTGGCGCCGGAACCGATATGGCAGCTACTATACCTACTTTCATCCAAATGATGTGTTTTAAAAGATTCCAAGAAAAATTAACATGTGTCAAATAGTAAAAATATCATTTTCCGGCGCTACTGTCCTACTACGTTTTTAATAACGAAATGCCCCCCCCCCTTCCCTAAAAAATGCAATTGATCGAGCGTTAGCGGGGTTTTGTTTTAACTCGACCTTTCAGCGTTTCGTCTGTTTGTAAATTTGTTTGTTACGCAGTTACAACTGAACGCGTTGTTCGATTTTCTTCAAATTAGGCATGAATATTCCTTGAAGTCATTAAAATCGACAAATGTGTTTTTTTATAGACCCAGAACTAAATATTACTAATTTTTATGGTTCGTTCCGTAATTAAGGAAAAAGTTCCGTAATTAAGGAAAATGGTACCTTAAGTATCTAACTGTGGAGCATCGCGAGTAAGAAAAGTGGAAGGGCCCAAAGTGCAAGAGCATTCAAGCATATCTGTATAATTCAATAGTTAGCAATAAAAATTTTAAGAAAAAAGGCATAGGGGGTAAAACCTTAAAGGAGGGGGGGGGGGCGTTTCGTAATGAATTATAATGTTTTTAATATTTTCAAAAATAGCAGTTTCAAGCTTAAAAACAATTCTGATAATATAAAAATAAGGCATGTGCTGATATTCATGCAAAAATAATTACAAAATGTGTATATAATTATGTTCTATACCGTTTTGAAGCCTTGCTTTTTGTTCTGCAAAAAATTCTTTGCCATTAAAATTTGAATTGGGTATATACTTTGAAATTATATTTCACATGAGAAATCTTTCTATTTCTATAAATACTACTGCCGCTGGCGCAAAACTCAATCGTGTTTCTTTTTCCATATTGTTATTCGCCATCTCGAAACGCAACTCAAACGTTGTCCCATTAGCGACAGTTCGAGATCCGCTACAAACAGCTCAAACCTTCAGTTGGTATTATAGAGGCTTCGATATCGCCGAGTTCGATCCAAAATCGGACACAAATTAATGTTACAATATAATTACACAAAACAAACTTATGGGAATTGTAATTGTGGATTTTGGGAAATGCGTACTCTAGTTACTTCCCAGGTAGCACACGTACATGGGATTCGCATGGGCCGACGTGGGACCCACATGGGATAGCTGGGCTCGTGTGGGCCCATCTGCCCACCATCAACCCATGTTGAACCCAGATGATCAATTTCGTTGAATATAACGCTCAGAGTTACTTAATGGAAGTGATTTTAGTGTTACAATACTATTTTAATAAGTTTTCACTCAAGATAAAACAGTTTAATATTATGATTTCTTATTTATTGGTTATTTCAAAGTGAAAAGGAAATTCACATAGATTGACATGGTTCTATATGGTCCCCCCCTTATGGAAATTCATGGTCTTCCCATTAGATATCCTCGAAGAAGATTTCACTTTTAACGCGCATGCGTACTACGTCAAAGAGACTATAATTCCTGTGCTGGTTCCAGAGTATCATCAAAACAACAACACGTTTTTCCGTGGATTTTTTAAACAGCAAAATATATTATGAACGAAATAGGTACGTACTACTTCATTTAAATTATGTGTATACATTTTATACAACTTATTTCAGATAGATGCCCCGTTTTTTCTTTGTTGGTACTATTTTGAGATTATATTCAAATACCCGCAATGCAAATGCAATGCTAGTTGAAATGTAGGGTTACGATACAGGTGGCTCAAAGCGGTTTCGAGGATAAAATATAGCATTTAACATTTGATAATTTTTTTCTAGAATCTTTTTATGAAAACAATCATTATTTGGATGAAAATATGTATGGCGACCGCCAGACTCGTTTCGGTGCCAATGCGTACATGGTACAAGAGTCTATTGTGGATTAATGTTGTTGTAACCACACAAATTTAATCTAAGTTATGAATTTGCTATTTTTTTACATTGTTATCAAACAAGATTATTTCAGGAACATTTTGTCTTAATCTCTTGCATTGAAACCAATAAAATTATGTTATTCGAATTCCTGTACTATTTCAGAATAACATTAAATCATCTACAGTTGTGTAACAGTAGTGTTAATTAATACAACTAACTATGCTATTTCGACCCTATTTCTATTAACTTGGAAAGAATATTGCATGGGAATGATTAAAAATACACTTGAATGGTAACCCTGTTTTCCCGCCAATTCTGTGGTTCTTTTTGGTAGACCTGCAGGAAGCAATTCTTTGATCAGCAAAACCAATATTTGTTGTCAAGTATGGTTAGCGTAGAATAAATTTTAGAAAAGTGGCCTTGGATTGCTGTTCACCGTAATTTAACTGAATAAAATATATTACCAGAAGTTCCTGTTTATAATTTTTTCCTTTACATTTCAGGTTAGTCTTGGTTCCAAGGAGGGAGACCTCCCAGTGTAGACATGACCTTGAATGCAGCTGAATACACCCCTTTTTCCACTCTACTTGGCCAAGTTTCTCTCCGTCATGGCTCCCACACATGTAAGGTAATATATGCCCTAATTTTAACAACAAAAGACTAGGCCATTTTGGTACTAATAATCCTTTATTGACAGACGATGAGTGATGTTCCTCACCCGAATTTGTTTTTATTTCTCCGAGATGTCAGTTTAATAAACCATATTTTAATCCGTATGGTTTCATAACTAAACTATGGTTTGGCGCAGCTTAGCCATAACTGGCAATTGTGTTCTCTGGCCTCCGATTACTTAGCATTCTGGCTGGTACCCCTTATAGCAGTCGACTATGGTACTTGCATGCAAACCCTGGAGCAGTTGATTAAAACACCTGATTATAATTGTACAAAACACAGTGATAACTAAAATCAAAATGAAGTTTAACAGCTATTAGTTTCACATTGGCTGGATAATTTTATCGTTAATTGTAATTTAAGCACCTTGCATATTTTTCGATTATCACATTTGAAGTAAATAACTTTTTAAAACATCGGTGCTGATGTGAAAATCACAAATAAAAAATATTTACAGTATACCGAAATGTGAAATATATCCAAAAATAAAAACTTGCCTTGAACATACAACATTCCATGGTTAATCTGTCTTTTATGGTTGCCTTAATTTTTTGCCAAATCTGGCAACCCACCTCCAAACGGAAATGGAGTTCTTTGGCAACCGAACCAGTTTTTGTCGATAAGCAACGTTTTAGTCTTGCGAATATAGGATTTTTAGAAAAGCTGCGAAGGCCAAAAGTCGTTAATTGAAAGTAAGAATTACAAAAATTTTCATTTAAGTTACGATTTAAAAAAAAGAAAGAATGCTTAATTTAAAATTCAAATCTTTTGAATGTATTTCAACTATAGACTTAATTTCTTCAGTATTTTGAAAAAGGAATTTGTAAAATGTTAGTTATAAAACTAAACTTTCTATTAAATGTTAAAACTTGCGATTTTTTTTTACTGATAATGTATTTCCATCCCACACAATAAATTTTTAATCCATCCTTATAGTTTCATAATCAACTTAGCGAAATAATAGCGAATTTGAAAAGAAATACTTCTCTTTCTGTTTGCAGTATCTATAACTATACTTATTCCCAGAAGGAGGAAATACTTATGAGAGAAATCGTAATTAGGTGCAACTTAAAAATGCATGTGTTCTATATATTCTGCCCCATAGTTATTATATTTTGGTTTCAATTACTAATTGTATTATCTCCAGTATCTACATTAAAACTATATTTCTTCCCTTAAGCCATTGTACTACGCAAGTCCTATCGCAGTAAGATTAGACTTACATGGTGACACGGCTTAAGTGACGATTTGGTGTTAGATCAGATTTAAGTAATTTTTAATAATCTTGTCACACTCTTGCTTCAAACCTGAAAGCTCAAAATCATTGTGTTTCCAGAAATGGAAAAAACTTTTTTAAAAACAATTGCTTGACGGCAATTAAAGCGACACAACTACAGTCCCATTTTCAAAGTTGAAATAACTCAAACATTATTTTTTGATTATGTCACTTTTCAAGCAAGAATGCAATGTGTTTTGATAATCTCCTTTTTAATGTTATTCAAAATATATTTTTTTTATTGTGATAATTTTTACTTTAAATTATTATATAAAAATGTTTACATTACAAATTTATACAAAAATAATTAAAATGCCAAATTATTCAGAACCTAACCGAATATCTGTTTGACTGTTAAATAGGTGGTACACTGAATATCAGAGCTTCCCTAGTTTAAATGTTCAGGAGGCCTCATTGCATTTTTGGAAAATATGAAACATTCAGATCCAGATGTCTAAAGTGTTTCATAGTTAAGTGTTAGCTGGTAGGGGGCATAATTCCAGTTTGTTTCAATAATTAGATTGCCCCAAATATATACTAAAAAGGTTTTTCCTGTTTGCAATACTAAATTTTGTAAATATTTCTTCAATGAAAAGGTTATGAACTTTATTTTACAAGCCCAATCATGTATGCAAGAAGAAAAACTGCATGGCCGATAAAAACTTTTACAAATCATTGGCATGTCAAATTATAATTTTTTTAAATCCTACATAGAATAAATCTGCACTGCATGCCAAATTTGGAACAGATTGTTTATAAGACCCCATTAGGCAATCTTTTTTTTGGTGGTCGACAAAAGTGAACACAGTGATGATTGAATGCTATAGCTATATTAGGCTTAGCGTTAAGCATTTATCAGAGAACTATTTGCATTATTCTTTTTAAATGAGATACTTGGGGTAAGTACATGATATGTTTTCATACTGTGTCTCGCTGTTTAGAAATGGTTATCTTGACATACACAGTACCTAGAGCGCATATGGCATAGTTCCACAAATATCTCTGCCATGCATGCCATGGTAGAAGGAATACTTTATTGTATTCGATAGGGATATTTGCCTCGTATAAAGGTCTGTAATGTGGCTAAGGATACACCTAAATCCAGTGACTTGGTGGCTAAACGCGATGCTTTTAGTAATCTCGTTTTAAGAATAATCAATTGTCAGTAATTACCTTCAACTTTAATTGGAAAGAAATCCTTAGTTAATTCTATTAAAGTACTAAAGTAATGTGGTTCCAACACCACTGGAGCACATTCGATTACACATTGCTTCTCGGAACGACCATTCATTAAGCCTTTGTCAAAAAACATGTCGTTTCCATCTCCTTTACTTATCTTTTACAAAATACATAAAAGTCGAATCAAGTTTCTATTATTTTACTATAGCATGTTATATTTGTGTGTCAAATCTTGTAATTAATTTTTAAAATCACGCTTTGCTTGACAAAAATCTGGTTGAATATCATCACATACATTAAATTAAGCCTTTTTAGTTGGAAGAGCTGTAGCATGTCTATATGAATAAGTTAGAGTATATTTATTTTAGTATATTAAAAAATCTCATCAATCTGTTCTAACATTTTGTGTTTGATTAGGTTCATTTAAGCTGGTGTACAAGTAGTTGTGAAATTTGAAGTAAAACAACAATATTTGTTTTGGTAGATGTCAAGTTCGATATCAGAAGGAACTGGCAAAGTAACATGATTTTTTGTAAAAGTCATAATTGTATTGTTTTAAAATAAACTGAGTTTAATAAATGTATTTGTCATTTTTAATTTGGTTGACTGCCAAGTGGAGTAAGTCACAAAATAGAGTTATGAGATAAGAATGTTTAAAGTTCGCCCCTCGCTATGGATATAATGTTAAGTGGAATGATATTTAACTCGTTATTGATCAGCCTATTGAAGTAGAACCTACTACAATTTTTCTAAATGATAGTTTAGCTTACCTAGTAGTGGAAATTTTTGTAGTTCATTTTCAGGTTTTGTGACATAACCTCTTGGCAGACAGCAGGCCCATTTGTAGCATTAGATCTTTACTTGTATTTTATTTCAGTTTTTGTGTAGAAAATATTAATCATATTACATTTTAATTATCTACATTACTGAGACTGATTGTAAAATAGTCTCAGTAATGTAGATTATTACATGCAATTTACTATGTTATTATGTATTTGAAACCAATACAATAAGAGAAGCTTATAAATCACATAAGCTTACCAGAATAAAATTTTCCTGATTTCAAAATAATAATTCAATATAGAAAAATTATTAAATACAACTGAAAGATATATTGTTGTCATACTCGTCTCGCAAAAAGTAAGAATATAACTATCTAAATTTTGGATTGGGTATAAGCAGATATTTTGCCCCTTCATCTTAAGTAAAGACGATGTTCTTTTCTGTACCTAAAAGGTCAGGGAAACTGAACAATTTTTATTGAAATTATAAATTTGTAAAAATACTATTCTCATTACTTTGTACTTAATTTTTTGTTGTTGCTGAAACTTTACTTTTACCATCTTTAATATTATTATTTGAAAACTCTGTTAGATCTTATATATTTCTCAATCTAGAATTTTTCAATAACCTTCTAGGAAAAGTGGGGGAATTTTGATCTTAATATTAAGTGGCAATCCTGATTACAATTTAGTTCCACTTTGTATAATTGTTGTTAAAATGCTTACTGTAAATCAAACTGCTGAATTTAAAGAATTTATGTATTTTAAGTCAGTATTTTGATTTACAGCAAGTTAAAAGTACATATCCATACAAGCAAACTATACCAGTAAAGATAAAAAGCAGATTTCTTTCCAGATCCATATGGGTTGCCCATCTGGGGTCACATGGATAACTTATCTGTGAGGTTTCACTACATGGATTCAAATGGGTTTCTTTACTCTGGCCTTTTTATTAGTTTACACTTTACATAAGGGCTAATGATTTAGCCAACGTGGATCACTATTCTAATCTCCTATAATTTCTTTAAATTGTGTAACTAAAAAATCTATTTGGTGTATTTCAATATTACCAATTTTTCAATTGTCATATAAATAAGAATTTTATAGACATTTAACACTTTAAATCGCCAATTTAAATCGAAAGACAGGTTAATTTGAATACATATGTTAATACTACATTATCAAATTAACTTTTTTTTTCTTAAAATTGTCACTAAACAAAGTGTTAAAATATTGATGGAATTCTTATATATATTATGACAATAAAAAAATTGGTAAAATATTAGAATACACGAAGTTCCTTTAGATTCACCATTTCAAGAAATTATAGCCATTTAAATAGTGTTCTAAGTTGACTAACTCATTGGCCTTGTATTGTGTCCTAATCTAGAAGGGCCAGTGTGGAAAAACCCATTTGAATCCATGTAGTAAACCCTCACAGGTCCATATAAATTATCCATGTGGGCCCGGATGGACAGCCCATACGGATCCAGAAAGAAATGGCCCCTTTTGTTCTATACTGGCCCAGTTGGGTTGTCCCACATGAACCCATATGGAATTCCCCATACTGGGCAATATAGTTTATCCATATGGGCCCGGATGGACAGCCCATACGGATCCAGAAAGAAACGGCCCCTTTTGTTCCATACTGGCCCAGTTGGGTTTTCCCACGCGGGCCCAGATGGAATTCCCCATACTGGGCAATATAGTTTATCCATATGGGCCCTGATGGGCAGCCCACGTGGATCCAGAAAGAAACGGCCCCTTTTGTTCCATACTGGCCCAGTTGGGTTTTCCCAAGCGGGCCCAGATGGAATTCCCCATACTGGGCAATATAGTTTATCCATATGGGCCCTGATGGGCAGCCCACGTGGATCCAGAAAGAAACGGCCCCTTTTGTTCCATACTGGCCCAGTTGGGTTTTCCCACGCGGGCCCAGATGGGAAATCCCATCTCGGCCCAGTTGAGTAATCCCACATGGGCCCAAGTGGGAAAACCCCAACTGGGCCAGTATAGAACAAAAGGGGTCGTTTCTTTCTGGATCCACATGGGCTGCCCAGCAGGGCCCATATGGATATCCCATTACCAACCCAAGTGGGCCCATATGGTCGTGCTACCTGGGTTTTTAACGTTCATGCTGCCAAGCGCGATTAAAAGCACAAGTGTGGACATAGCTAATGAGTGTGATAAAGGTAAACGAAGTTACATTAAAACTTATTTACGCTCGACTTTGCGTCAGGTAAGACTTTCGGATCTTCAATTATATCCAGTGAAAACGATATTGCACAAAGTATAAATTAGACAAAATACAGAAATTTGGCAGTGATAACTCGCGAAAGGAATCCATACAGCACGTTAAATTTCTGTGGAGACGAAATTAATTTTAAAGAAATAGGAATTTTTGTTTGTTCTAGTGGCCATTTTGGAATTACGATTTCATAGTCACGTTTCTCAAAGAAAACACTGGGTAGCACGTTGCAATGTCTCATAAGCTATCCATTCACCCACTTGCTATATTTCTTTATCAAAATTCCTATGTAGTTAAAATTAAGTTTTATAAAAGCTAGTATCAAAACGATATTCAAACAAAATAGACGAAACTCGTTTCTGGTTATTGCTGTAATATATATGCAAGTATAAATATGAGAGTTAGAGGCATTCCAAAGCATAAAACTTTGTCACTTTAAGTAAAGCATTAAACTTTGTCAGTTTTTGTAGAGGTCCAGGCTCCTTAGGAATCGTAAACTTGCCATCATCACAAAGACAGGAAAAATGGGCAGACATAGACATTCAATGGCAAATAAGTAAAATTTTCAAAGCATACACAATAGAATTCACGAAAAATGTATTTTTCCTATTATTACTGAATCACGTTACTTACTCATGCAACCACGGCACTTTATATTTTGGTGTTATAAAATTTCAGACTGCCATTGATGTTTCTAATAAAAAAAAGTTGCATTTTCCCGTCCTTCACAATTACGGTATGTCACAGAGTCGCTTAGTCCTCTATGCAAGATTCACAATCTCTCAAAGGTGCATAAGGTAATAAACGAATGTCCCCCTGAGAAAAATTAAGCTATAAATTTTGTACGTAGATACAATAGTCTAACCCTATACATGTATATACAATTTCAAATAAGAAACAAGACTGGAATCATAATGTGAAACTTTATTAAAGCAAGAAAATACAATGAAAATATAAAATAGCCTTACATTGAATAGTTTATATGTAAGCATATTTTAGGAACAAACATTTGAAATATGATAAATAAAATAGATCTAACTTTTCCCAGTTCTTACAGAAAAAACACCAATTATTTTGACAATAATACTATCAACCCAATGATATTAAACCCAATAATAATGCGATGCGTCTCGAAAATTCTAAAATTTGCTTCAATGCATATAAAAACCTTTTCAGTTGATTTGTATAATTCAATGAAACAAAACTAGAATTACGCCACGGCACCTCTGAAGTAACCAAATGCTGGTCATCAATGACCCAGCAAGTAATCAAAGAGTTACAGCTCCCACAAGAATATATAATAAGTTCATTTCAGTATCTCTTTTTAATGTAATCTTTATGATCTCAGGTTAACTCACTCTTCACAAGCTAAAAACATTTAGCATGGTAATAGATGTGATCAACGAGTCATCACATGCGTACCACTTGTTATGCTGCCAGATGTAACATGTAATGACCACCATCTTGATACCCTTTGAGATTCACAACAGCAAACAAACAAAATATAAATTATGCATAACGCAAACTTCAAGATTGCACAGTAAAAAAAATTGTGGTTTCTTTCAGATATTCTTATAGGCAATAATTCAATCTAAAAACGTAACATCAATATAATTTCACACCTGCCAACATTTCAATAATTAAATAAGCACATTTTTTTCACAGCAAATTTGCATATATTATTTTAAAATTACACAAGTTTGTAAATGTGTATCGAGTTATGTTTCAAACAGACATATGGGTTTCAAATCGATACAGAAGTTATGTTTTAGACATACATGTCAAATATGGAAAAACTATTTTATAAAAAATCGTCACCAATTGTTTTATAAATTACTAAAAAATGTTTACATTTTTACTTACAAATATAAAGGCAAACGCTGACTTCACTAAATGTATTGTGTTATAGCCCAGAACTTGATTATGTCATGGTACATCTTTCATGGCCTTTCGAATGAATTCAATTATATCGGAAATGTAAAACGAAAAGGATATGGATATAAGAATAAAACATAAAATAAATCTAATAATACATAATAGATATAATAATAATAATAATAATTTAAGGATGGTAATAAAGTGTTTGAAGATGCCTTGAAGAACTATAGAACAGCATCCCTTTCAGGCTGAAAAGAGTGTAAATATTAAAACTCTTGAATTTTCAATTCAGAAAATGTCAATATTGAAATTTCACACTGCTAAAAATCTGGATCATAAAATGCGTTCTTATTCAATAATATTGTCAATATGCAATCATTCAATTAGCATTGTGATTATATACAATCTATGCTTTTGTAATACTAGTTCAGTCAGCTAAGCATGAAAAAACAGTCAATTCGTATAAAAATAGAGGAAAGCTGGAAATAATTTTAATCGTTTCCAAAAAGTGTTCTGTATGATAAATTAATTTTGCACCCCTGCACCACGCCGGCGAATTCCAAATTTTGTATATAAGGAATTTAGTAAATGTACTATATTGCTTAGTTGTCTTAGAGCACCAAAATTGCTTACTTGTGTAAAAAAAAATCTTAAACCGTCCTTGATCAAATCCTACTTAACCAATTGAAATGAATTACACATTAAAAAACCTATTCTAAACTCAGGGAACATTTAAACTTAGCGTCTACATGCATTCGAATTTTACAAAAATACTAGAGTATTTTCTTTCACAAGTCATATAAATGATGAATTTTTTTTTTAATGTTACTGCTATGCCCAGTGTTTACTCCCATAGAGTGGAAAGGCAATAAAGAACCATTGCCCTTTAAAAATAAATTATAAAAAGGCTTTTTAATGTTGTAACGCAACTAATGATGCCCTTGAAAAATATAGTGCATGGGCTCAGTCATAGAATAGTTTACGTGGTGAACACAACTTGTTTTCCTAATAGACCTCATTTGTTACATTTAAGTCGATAATGATACTTTGGTGCTACACACATTGTATACATACGTCTCTTATTATTATTGTACACCTTTAATGATCTTAGATCAATGCATGGTTTTTGAATGCTGATGAGAACACAAGATGACCATACACCATATAATCACTCAACCACGGAGAGAAAGCACTCCCGCTGTGCTGGAGTCAATACATAAGGCAGTGTTCACTCTAGGCGTTTTTTGAAGGGCGCTCCGCCCTGCCCGCCTGTTTTTCATCTCGATAGCGCCCTCATGCCCCTTTTTAAAAAAATGTTGCCCTCTTTTGAAAAAGTTCCGCCCTTCTTGCCCTTTTCAGTCACGCACAAAAGTCATTGCTTCCCTAGCTGTCTTTAAAAAAGGCATCGAATAAAAAAATTTGTGTGTAAATCGAAATGGACAATTCCCACATTTTTTTTATTCAATTCGGACAACCGAAAAAGTGTCATTCATCGCAAAATTTTCACTTTCTGATTAGTATTTATTTTTTTATGACTTCAAAGTTGGTCTTTTTTAAAGTGTGCGAAATCAGGTAAAAGCGCGCAAAGGAGCTGTGACATACCAATAACCTAAACACCCGCACCGAAGGAGAAACCGAGACACCTGGTACAAGATGTTCGCTAGGTCTCGGGCGGAAGAAGCAAAACACACCGTCGTGACTATTTGTAGCATATATCTTCCCTTCTAGTCCAAAAACTGTGTAGAGATATTGGCTCAATAAAGCCAAGTTGTAATGATTGTGTACAAATAAAACTAATATAACGGACACACTTTATCCTTGCAATTGGGAAGCCAAACATTCAAAACGTGTTTTGTCACATAAGGCGATTCGTGGGGAAACGCACATAACTTTTTCTAAATGCATTTATTGGCTCTTGAATATATTTAAATCTTCACAAAAAGTTTCTATTTTGGCAAAATTTGTTTTAGGCGAATAAAATAGGTTAGTTTGATAGAAAATTTGAAGGCGAATTAGGGGGTGTAATAATTTCATTTTCGGATATTTCGGACAAAACAACGTTTTGAATGGTTGCTTCTCAATTTTGCATCACCACCTCGAAAAGTTCCAAGCAAAGCCCCACAGCATATGTGAAATGTATTCATATTCTGATGAACTTGTATCAGTGACTGACTGATATAAGTATTCAGATAACTGGTCAGAGAATGCTTACATTAAAGAATAATTCTGAACAGCAGTCATGCATCCATGCAGCCGATGATTTATTAAAAGTTATCTCTTAAATACAGGAAAAAATCCAACTACATGTAAATTATGCAGTAAATAAGTCGAATCTCAAAAGCTCACTTGTTAATTTATGCAGGAAAAAAGCTGCACAAACGTGAAGTGCAGTAAAAAATTTACTTCTAGATCTTATCTCAAGCGCCACCTTTTTGTGCAAACAGGTGAAAAACCACACTCGTGCGAAGTATGCAACAAACATTTTACTTTAGTAGATTCACACTCAAGCAGCACTTTCTCTTGCACACAAGAGAAAAGCTGCTCTGATGTGAAGTATGCAACAAACGATTTGCTATCATTGATCCAATCTCAAGCAGCACCATCTACATTCATACAGGGGAAAAGTCACACTCATGCGAAGTATGTAACAAACAATTTGGAAATAAGTCGAATCTCAAAGCTCACTTGTTAATTCATGCAGGAAAACTACTGCATAAATGTCAAGCGTGCAGCAAGCAATTTACTCGTGGCTCTGATCTCGTGCGGCACCTGCTCTTGCATACAGGAGAAGCTACATTCTTGTGAAGTATGCAACAAACAATTTACACACACTCTCTCTCTCTTCTGGATTCGATCTCAAGCGCCACCTTTTTTGTGCAGACAGGTAAAAAACCGCACTCGTGAAGTACGCAACAAACATTTTGCTCTCGTAGATTCACTCTCAAGCAGCACTTTCTTTTGTATACAGGAAGAAAAGCTGCTCTCATGTGAAGTATGCAACAAACGATTTGCTAATGGATTCAATCTCAAGCAGCACCCATAAACTTATTGATTGATGGAAATAAGACTACAGTCAACTATTAAGCATGTGTGTGTGTGTGTTTCTTTCAGGAAAGAAAATAAAAACTTCAAACTTTATGCCCTCTATCAAATGCAAACGTCGAACTTAAATGTTAGATGATTATATGTATATTTAAATGATAATTATAAAGTTATATTAGAAAAACTTGCAAACGGTGAATATACAGGTCTCACATTAAAAAAAAATGCCGATTTAGAACGGACCTATATTTTATATTTAACCTGTAATATCCGAAACAAGGGAATCGAATAGGTCAAGAAAGTTTTTATGTTTGACATTCACTACAAAGGTAAAGAACCAGAAGAATTATTTAGTGTGTTAAATTATTTTAACTTTATGATGTCAAAATTCACACTTTTATCAACCATAATTTATCTCCAAATACAAGGAACGGTCGTCGGAAAGTAACAAGAAGAACGCTTTACCCCTAATATGCTGATCTGTGTTTAGGTTATTGGTACGTCACAATCGGAGCAGCCAATAGAGGAGCGATTCAAGAAGGAGTCAAATTTTGCGATTTTCCTTTCATTATACTTTACAAAGTAATTTTTTTTGGTGATTTTCGTGTGGATATTTAAAATCAGCATGGTTTTCTCATTAAAAAAAAGTAGTTTTTACTCATTTTTAAAAAATGTGGGAATTGTCCATTAAGTAAATTATGACAGTAGAAAAACAAACCACTTTTTAACTGCGTGTGTTATAAAATCGCGATGATTCCGCAGTAATTTCGAGGAAGGGACAGTCCATGAATCTTATTGGTTGCCTGTGCCCACATATGAAATGCTAAGGTTTTTTTTCTGTGTTTTTCTTAAAGAGAAGATGGTTTGGAACGAAGTTGTAAAACTACCCATTTTATTACCAAATTTTGAATTTAAGTAGCCTTTTTGTCAATTTTGTAAGGGTTCTGATTAGGGCTACTAACAGATTTGGTTTTTAGGGAAAACATTCAGTTTAAAATGTCAAATATTAAGGTAATATCTTCATAAAGAAAATTTATTTTGTACGGGTCTTTCCTTCGAGATAGGCCCCGAACCGTCAACAATAGTCCAATATGCCGCTCTAGCGCAATGTCAACAAATAAATCGGAACTTTTTTTTTGTTTGGTCGTGGGTCCGATGTGTGAATGTGTGGCCACCCCATAAATTTTTTTTAAAGTGCCCTTTTAAATACAAGAAGTGCTTTTTAAAAAACGGGGTGCCCTTTTACTGCCAACAGCGCCCTGCCCCTTTTTATTTCTAGAGTGAACACTGCATAAGGCATACTTTGTTATACTGAACTATAATACACATTTGAAGAGACATCAGAAAAAATTGTTGTAATTTTTGTATATACGGTAACTGACTTGAGAAATAAATAATTTTGGCAGTGTATGTCAGGAAATTTAGAACTATCTACACACAATGTTAAAATATAAAATAGGATATATGTTGAAACTGTAAAAATGTCTAGTTTTTATGAATAAGAAACACATAACTAACTTAAAAACTGGTTTTAAAAAAGTATATGCATGCATAAGATATAGAGAGGTTTTTCAACAAAGTAAAGAACAAAAGATAACCAATCAAAGCGGTTTCGAGTCTTCATGCCACTTAGTGATTTAGTATCCACTTTATTCGCTTTTAGCGTCTAAACGGTGAATTGCAGAAAAAAGTGTAAATTGTATTTTTGCGTAAAATTACTCAGGGAATAAATTATGTAATGGAAAAAATGTCTCTATAATTAATAACTAAGAAGATAATTACAAAAAACTTAATTTGGCTGTCATTTTTTCAAGATGGCAGCCTACACCGGCGTGGTGCAAAATTAATATATCATACAGAACACTTTTTGGAAGTGATTAAAATTGTTTCCAGCTTTCCCCTATTATTTTTCCGAATTGAACCCTTTGCTGATTGGCCATACAGTCGTCTAATATTAGGTCAGATTTCGGTTTCCTTCTTCCTTGTGATGATTTTTAAAAGAATTTTTTTTATTTTATTATGAAATATTAATGCTATTTTAAATCTTTTTGGTTTGTAATTGTTTAAAGAACGATAATATCACTGAACAAATGATTTAGGTAGTTGAATACTAATGAACAAACACTTCAATACAGAAGCAATTTTTTTTTAATAAACCCAAATTTAGCAACCATTTCAGCTCTTGATATTTAACTTCTAAATTATAAAATGCTTGTGTCAAATAAAGCATTTTCCATTCAAAGGATTTTTGCCATTGTTAAGTTTTTTTCACTGCTTGGATATTTAAATTAATTTTTTTGTGTTTTATATATTTCTTAGAAAATAATTGTAATTAGATACCGTTAATTTGTACTTCAAACTATCAGATTTTTAAAAAAATATTATACTATGGAGTATTGTAAAGAATTTCAAAATTTGGTGCATAACTGAAAAGACTGGAGATGCCTTGACATGATGTCACGTCCATGACCATCAGAGAGCTAAAACTATTTCATTGAATGTATATTTAATTATATATAATTCTAACTATATGGGTCATATGTGTATTCCTGATCCTTAAATTAGATTTTTTGTCCATGTTTCATTTATTTCACTTATAGAAAAAACTTGCAAAGATAAAAAAGTGAAATATGCTTTTTTTTGCTTTTTTTTGTTTAAGGACAGTAAAGATTTTTTTTGTTTGGGCGAAATGAATATTTTTAATTTCAGTCTTTAGTGTATTATATGGAATTATTATGTGTATTTGATTGCATTACAACTAAATTAAGAGTTATTTCAGCTCAACAAAATGGAATGTAACACTATAACACAATTTTGAAAAACAACAAAAATACTTTAATATTTGCATTTTCTTTAATGTGTGTTTTTATATTTACATTTTTAACTATGTGGTGTAATGTTTTAAATATAAAGCTTGTATGAAAATTTTATTTGCATATTTTTGATGGAAAGTAATAGCTTTAAAATTTTATTATAAAATAAATAGAATGCCCAATTTAAATGTAATTATATCAATTGTTTAAAAATTGCTAAATGAAATAATCCGTTTATGAGCCTTGAAAAGAGGTGCTCAATGCAAATTTAAGTTATAAAGTTATTTTACTATTTTTAATATATTCATTGTTCTTCTTTTCCCTAATGTTTTACTACATACACATTATATTTATTTACAATAAGGTTTTAAACAAATTGCTTAAAATCATATAAAAGGATCACTATAAAAGGAAATTACAATATTAATTTGAAAGCACACTCGATTTATGACATGAATATTGATGATTGAGTAATTTAAATCAAATACTTGCCCCTCTCCTTTTTTAAAAATAACTAAATAACAGTTAAAAATAACCATTATTTTCACTAATATTGTAATAACTACTGTTCTTCCAAAGTAACTGCACATTCATACTATTCAAATAACAAGTATCATAATATTCTATAACAAGAAACTTAAAAGTTATTATACTACAACCAAAAGGAAATTCCAATCCAATATTTTTATTTAGTTTATTATAAATGATTCTTAAGTTCTTATTTTAAAGAGAATTAAGTCTAAACTAATGTACTACAAGAAGTTATTTTTGGAAATCTATATATATAAATGCAAAAACCCCCACTATTCACTTAATTCTCCAACTTCCAGTATACCTATGGAGAAGAAATTTGGCAAATTTGTTCCTTATACCTTAAATAAAAAAAGTAAGCTATTTTTGTTCTGACCGAACGTATTTAAGGGGCTGTAAAACCCCTTTTTTGATATTAATAGCAGTGTTAGTTAATGAATCTCCAGTTCCAAAAGACCTAGAGTGCTGAAATGTGGAACACAGATTCATCTTGGGCCCTAAAAGTGCACCAAGAAAGGATTTTTAAAAAACATTTCCACAGGATTCACATGGAGAACATGTAACAATGCAATAATTCAAGATTAAAACAATGGAATATTTTAATAATATATAACCTATGAGGAGCATTCTGATTGGCTGATAACTAAATATCGCCAAAATGTCGCCAAATATATAAAAAAAATCACCAAATGAATAAAAAAAAATTCGCCAAATTTATAAAAATATCAACAAATTAATAAAAATCTCGCGAATAAAATAAAAATTTCACTAAATGAATAAAAATTTTTGTCAAATGAACTAAAATATGGTCATATATGTAATAATATCATAAAATAGCAAAATTAGTATCAAAAAATAATAATATTAATGTTAAAGTGATGAAAATATAATTGGGCTACGGAATATTTCGAACTACAACAACTATGAAAATGAAATTTGGCATTGACGTACATTTTAAGCTAAAATTGCCTACTAAGAAAGGATTTTCAAATATTCGAACTCTAACTGCCAAAAGTAAAAATCCTCGTCACTTATCCACTGACTTATAACTAATTCTCCAACCTACCGTATATACAGGAACCAGAAAGTTGAAATTTGACAGAGTTGTTACTATAACTTACATAGGAAAAGTAAGCTATTTTTGTATGGGTCGAATTGTTTAATTTTATTTGGAAAACCGTTATTCTACGTTAGATTTGTATACTTCAAATTTTCTTAGAATTGTGAAATTTTGCATTCTGATACGTATTAATATACCAACGAAAAGACTAAATCGAGAATTTTGCAAGTGGAATATTTAGAAATCGGTTGCAATTTTTTTTCACGGAACAATAGTTTTGGAATTTTTGTGATTGTCCTAAAATTGTGAAATTCCGCATGCAGGTAGGGTTTACATACCAACAAAGGAAATAATATGAAAATCTAGATTTTAATACGTGGAACCATTAAAAATTGGATGTGAATTTTTTTTTAACGGAACATTACTTTTTGAATCTTTGAAATTCTTTAGAATTGTAAAATTTTGCGTACTGATAGGGTTTACTATATCAACATGGGAAAAAAGCTGAAAATCTAAAATTTGGTAAGTGAACCTTTTAAAATCGTTTTCGTTTTTTTTCTTCTTAAAATTCCTGCCAATTTCTAAAATTTAACGACAAATGTTGACGTAGGTGTCTAATAAAAGTTTTTTGGAGATAGTCATTATTAACAATTATAAGAGTTGTTTATCTTTAAATTTCTGAGATGTTACTAAAAGTTAAAATATGGATGTTAATCAACAGGAGTACAGTATGTATATCCACAGTATTGCACAGCCAACTTCTCCATATTATCAATCTTTCCAGTTCTTGCGGTACCTTGATAATAAAATTTCATTACAATTTAGAACTTTTAATACTTTGGTTGATTGGTGACACATTAAGAATATTATTTATTTTGCTTATAAATATGGTATTTGTTTCTATTTTGTAACTTATTTCCTTCCCATACAAAAGAACGGGTATTTCAGCTAGTTGAAATATATTAGGCAAATAAAAATCATAACACTTTAGCACTAGTATTAAAGTTAGGATTATTATTGTTTGAAAACTAAGACATCTGGTCTCCTTAATTTAAATGTCATTTGATTTCTTTTATCAATTTAGTGTTGAATTCACTGTCTTAATTTTACATTGATGAGTTCATATTACTTACCTTTCATAAGATTATCCTCCTGGTCCAAAGAAACGAAACCTTCGTCTACCACTGGAATTACCTGCAGCTGATGCAGTGGAAGTTTTTGCAGCTGGTGCTACAGATACTAATACTTGCTTCTGATAGAACAAAAGGTACCTGTAAATACATACCAAGAAAAAAATAGATTATACAATTAGGCTAAGGATACCTTCATTAAACAACACAAATCTGGTTAACAACATCACACAACTTTTTAATACTCTTTAAAAAAACGTGTATCAAAAGGGGGGGATGTTTAGCGATTTCATTATCATAACACTGACAACCAGTTATTTCAATGTATTGAATGTTAAGAAATTCCAGACATTTTAAATAACTTTTCGTGACAAACTGGCCTTTAGGGAGAGAGAGGTTAGGTTTATCATGTGAACTTGCATTCATTTAAACCTCGCAAAGTTATCCAAGATTCTTGGCACACAAAATAGACAAACCCATGTGTGGAATGTTAAGAAATGTCAATTCTGCTATAATAATGTTATTGTTAGACATCAATCAAGTTTTCAAATATTTTGAACCTAAGTTAAAGCAAACCAAATATTTTCGATCTTGATCTTCACGATGTCTTTCACGCTAATCTCATACAATCTTAAATGTGAAGTGATTTTTTTTGTTATATCATAGGCAATTGATGGCATATAAAAGCGGGCATATCACGAGCCTGGTATTGGTTTTTTTTACATTCGTTACTTAGCGGTTCTAGTTCGTTTTTGTTTGGCTGCAGCTATTTCTTTGATTACAAAAAATGTAATTGAATATTTTTATAGGAGCTTTTTATTGCTCTTATTTTTGTTAGTCTTGTACTTATGTATTGTTAAAGAATTTCTATATTTTCAAGAATTTATCTTTATTGAACAAAAGAGGCACTTGCATACGAGATGAAGATATTAAACATGCTATCAGACTACTAATATCAAGGGTTATGGGTGCAGCCAGCAGCCCACAGCAAGCTTAACCACTAGACTGTTTTGTAAAAAAGGAAAAAACCAAAAAGCTGTACGATGGGGGCCGAGCCAATAGTTCCAAGTTTCGTGATAACCCAATGCGTGATTAGCAAGTTTAAAAGAACTATTCGATGGGGGCCGAGCTTCAAAAACCTCAGCATGACAACAAAGCCTTAGTGTATCTACTAAAGGAAATTTCAAGTGTGTGCTTTTAAACATAAGAATATGGAAAAGTCCAGATTCAACAGTGTTATTGAATTACTAGGTGCTCACAACTGGTCTTCATGGAAGGAAGATATAAAAGTTGCATTGATGGAAAAAGGCTTATGGTCTTTCTTTGATAATACCGAACCTCTTGTTGAAGATAAGGATCTATCAAGAAAGGAACTTCTTGAGTATAAACAACGGAAAGATAAAGCCTATGCCACAATCTATTTGAGTTTGGAACCTATGTACAGGACACTCATTTCTGGAACTGCGGATGGTCCAGAAGCCTGGAAGAAACTCAAGGACTATTTCGAGCCAGCTACAAGAGCCCATGTGGTTCAACTATTCGATGAATTCTTCACCCATGTGGTGTGCGCCGATTGAGCGATAATTCGCCAAGTCTGTCTTCGCACCCACCTCTAGGAGGAAGCGCACTTCGAGCTTGAATCACGAATCTGTCGGTACGCAAAGCAAAGCTCTGTTAATAAATAAATTCCATATCTAACCTTTTGATTCTATTAAAATAAACCTAAGTCACCTCAATGGTGACCCACAAACGTAAATAAAAAAAAAATAGCGATTCCTGATCGAAAAAAAAAATCAAGGATTCAACGGAGTTCTTCTAAAAAGCCGCTGCAGGGAAACCAATATGATCATAACGGGGGTTCAGTTCGATTCCCTAAAACAAGAAGCAGCGAAATGGAACTATAACCACGGATAAGCTGATATGTTTACAAAGTTGATGGTGATACGTCATGGTGATACATCATGGCGATACGTCGTTGTGGTTCATCATGGTCGAGAGCACTTTTGAACTGGGCACACCCAAGGCAATAATGGATGCAAAAACCATATTCAACTACATAGTGTCACATTTACCTCGGGAAACAGCGTCACTGGTTCGTGACGTTTTAATAAAACCAAATCAAGAAGATCTGTACCTTTTGTAAAAAATGAACTCATAAAGAGAACTGGTGAGTCATCGCAACAGGCCATTCGAAAACTGCTAACCGGTGAACAACTTGGAGATAGGAAACCGAGTGAGTTACTTCGGACCATGCAGCGCCGTGCTGAAAATCAAAAGGTTCCGGCAGACCTGATGCTAGAACTATTCTTACAGCATATGCCGGTGTAGATGCAAACAGTGCTGGCGGCTATTACACCACTCACAGTAGATAAAGCAGCTGAGATAGCCAACAAAATGTTGGATATCACGCCAGTAGCGGTAAGAGTTTGCTCTGCTCCTTCTCAGAGTTCCATTGAAACTACGTTATTGGGAGAAATAAAAAAATTAAATTTGCGTATTGACAATATGTCACGAAGTAGGTCTCCTAACCGCAATGGAAACACAAGGTTTAGGCAGCGGAGTAAATCTTTTAATAGGTATTTTGATATGTGTTGGTATCACCGCCGATTTAGGGAAAAGTGCTTGCCCGAAAAATGCATTCCGCCCTGCAACTTTCATAGAAATGCAAACAGCAAGGAGTAGAGGCGGCGAATTCTTTGCCTAAAATTTCACGTCGCCTATTTATTCGCGACCGGACAACAAATGCATCGTTTTTGGTCGACACTGGCTCTGACGTTTCAATTCTTCCGGCAAACAATTTCCAAAAACGAAATTAACCAATTCAAACCTTAAGTGCTGCAAATTCCTCTCCCATACATGTCTACGGACAAAAGAGTCTTGCTGTTGATTTTAAATTATGCAGAAGTTTTTTATGGACCTTTTTAATTGCAAATGTAACAACGCCAATTCTTGGAGCTGATTTTCTCCATTATTTCGAACTGGTACCAGATCTGAGAAACAAATGTCTTTTAGATCTAAAACTTAAAATGCAAACAATTGGTCAAATGAAAACAACTAGTATTCATTCGGTAAAAGCCATGATTAGTGAATCCGATTCTATTTACCACAAACTCTTGTCGAAATTTCCTTCAATCACCAAATTACCTGATCCAAATAAACCGGTAATGCATAATACTGTTCATTTCATTAATACAGTAGGTCCTCCGGTAGCAGCGAAACCTAGAAGGCTTGCACCTGACAGACTTAAAATTGCAAAATCAGAATTTAAAAATATGATGCAATTGGGTCATTTAAGACCGTCAAAAAACAATTATGCTTCCCCACTGCACATGGTACCCAAAAAGGGGACCTTACAGTGGAGGCCAGTAGGAGATTTTCGATCTTTAAATTCTCAAACTGTAAAAGAAAAATATCCAATTCCATGTGTACCCGATTTTACTGCTGACTGTACGGTACCCAAATTTTCAGCCATATTGATCTTATCAAAGCATACCACCAAATCCCCATAAATCCTGATGACATACACAAAACTGCTATATGCACACCTTTTGGCTTGTTCGAAAGCACTAGCATGCAATTTGGTTTGTGCAACTCAGCATCTACCTTCCAACGGTTTATCGATGAAGTCACGCGAGGATTAGAGGGAGTATATGCTTTCGTAGACGATACCTTAATTGCATCTAAAAATGCAGATGAACATATTCAACATTTAAAGGCTTTATTTGAAAAACTTCAAAATTATGGATTTTGTATTAATGTTGACAAATGTACTTTTGGCAAAAGAGAAATGGATTTTCTGGGATTTAGACTTTCAGGGAAAGGAATAGAACCACTCTCAGAAAGAGTTAAATGTATCCTTAACTTTTCTAAACCTACAACGTTAACTCAACTTCGTAGATTTTTAGGAATGTTTAATTTCTATAGACGTTGTGTTTCCAAAGCTGCGCATATACTTACTCCTATGGTTAAACTTTTGGAAGGGATTAAAAATCAAAAATCTAAACATTCAACAAAAAACAAACCTGGGGATTTACTTCAATGGAATGAGGCAGCAGAGCAGTCATTTACTGATGCTAAACAAGCCCTAGCTTCAGCCACTCTTCTGCATCATCCAATTCCTAGCGCAAAACTAAGCGTGTATGTTGATGCCAGTGATTCAGCCGTAGGTGGTTCTCTTCAACAACTCAACCAAAATAAATGGGAACCTATAGCTTTCATGTCAGTTAAACTCACGAAGGTCCACCTACGACCGAGAACTGTTGGCCATTTACACGTCTGTAAAACTTTTTCGTCATATGCTTGAAGGTCGTGACTTTACAATCTATACGGATCAAAAGCCACTAATTTATGCTTATAAGAAAAAGTTGGACAAATGTTCACCTCGTCAACTACGCCACTTAGACTACATATCACAGTTTTCAACGGATATTCGGCATACGAAGGGTACAGATAACCAAGTAGCAGACATATTGTCGAAATCGATAGTGTATCCTCGACAATATTAAACTTCGAACAATTTGCAATCGACCAGGAACATGATTCTGAAATAAAATCACTAATTCAAGGAAATTAGGCTTTTAAATTAGAATCAACATTTATTCCTATTCTAAACGCGAAACTCTTCTGTGACATGTCCACAGGACAACCTCGTCCTTTTGTTCCCGAGTCATATCGACGCATTATTTTCGATCAACTTCACGGACTTTCCCATCCAGGAATTTCTGCAACAAAAAAGCTGATCAGTGCACTTATGTTTGGCCCAACTTGTACAAATACATCAAGGAACAAGTCAGATGTTGTGTTCCATGTCAACGATCGAAAGTTCATAAACACACAAAAACTCCACTAGGCACATTTTCATTGCCTGATTCTTGCTTTTCACATATTCATCTGGATCTAGTTGGCCCTCTTCCACAATGCGATGGTAACACTTACTGTCTAACAATCATAGACCGTTTTATCAGATGGCCAGAGGCAATTGCCATCCCTAATTCAAAAGCTCCAACTGTGTGTAAAGCCTTATTTTCAGTGTGGATTTCACGTTTCGGTTGTCCATCTATCATCACAACTGACCAGGGTAGACAACTGGAATCAGCCTTATTCCACGAACTCCAAATTCTGACTGGTACCAATCGAATTCGTACCACAGCTTACCATCCAATTGCTAATGGTATAATCAAGCGTTTTCATCGACATATGAAAGGCTCCATAAAAGCTCACGAAAATCCAAGATGGACACACCTTGCCCATCACTTTACTTGGTATTCGAACTGCTTTCAAGAATGACCTACAAGCAACAAGCGCCGAACTGGTCTACGGAAAAACTCTTACGTTACCAGCCGATATGTTCAACTTATCAGACAACAAACAATCGTTGGACACTACATTTGTATCCAATTTAAAAGAAGATATGAGAAAACTTAATCCTATTAGTGGTTCACGTCATGGACAAAGCTCTATTTTTGTGCATCCTGACTTAAAATCATGCACTCATGTGTCTTACCCACTGACTGCAATCAACCTCCTTTAAGTCAACCATACACTGGACCCCATAAAGTGCTTCGGAGAACCAATAAAACCATCATAATTGATGTAAAAGGTCGTCAATGCACAGTTCCACTAGATCGTGTAAAACCAGCATTTATTTTGCATGACGACACAGAGCCACTTGCCACTGACGCAAACATTTCGAAAAAGGTATCTGATCAGCCATCACTGAGTGACTCTAAGCCTCCAAAAATGGTCGTAGAGTTCATTTTCCAGATAGATTAACCTATACTTAAGTTTTGTCAGTTTATATGCATATTAACTTCATTTTCTATTGTTAACATTGATAATATACTTGTGCAACTTATGTTAAACATTTTCAAATTGAATTATTACACTTTGCCTTATTTTTATACAGTGATGTTATGCATATGTTTTCATTATCATGTATCGTTCAGTCTCCCTCACTGGGGGAATACTCTGTGGTGTGCGCCGACTGAGCGATAATTCGCCAAGTTTGTCTTCGCACCCACAGGGTTACAGGAGAGGAAGCGCACTTCGAACTTGAATCACGACTCTGTCGGTACGCAAAGCAAAGCTCCGTTAATAAATAAATTCCATATTTAACCTTCTGATTCTATTAAAATAAACCTAAGTCACCTCACCCATAAATTCACAAGCGGAGAAGACTTCAAACTTTTTGTTGCACGTATAAAGCAAACGGTCGACAAGCTTCAGGACACTGGGCATCTAGTTGAAGAATTTTATCAAGCGTACCAACTAATAAGGTATTTACCTTCCGAATATCAGAACATTGTCCAATCTATATATAGGTATCCTGATAAAAACTTTAAATATCAAAATGTGTTAAGCAAGTTATTATTAGAGCAAAGTCGCATTGACCAGGTTAAAATTGATTCGTATAAAACTGACAGTAATGCTTTTGCTGTTTCTTCTAAAAATATTAACCCCAGTAATGTTAACAACAACCGTAAATCTAGCTCAAATAAAAGTTGTAAAAAATAAAAATACAACTGGTAGAGGAAGTTCTAAATCCAAGTCAAATAAAAAGGTGATAAACAATTTCTATTGCAGTCTATCTGATAATGATAATTTTAATCATGTAGAAGCCTGTTCTAACCAACTTAATGGTTCTGTAGATAAACTAGCATGTGTAATTGATACAGCAGCATCTAACCATTTTTGTAATAACTTGAAATTATTTACCGAATATAAACCTGTTAAAAACACAACTATGTCGCTAGCAGTAGGTGACGTGGACAGTCCTGTTGGACAGAACTGTAAATCTAGCTCAAATAAAAGAGTTGTAAAACATAAAAATACGGCTGGTAGAGGAAATTCTAAATCCAAGTCAAATAAAAGGATGCTAAACAAGTTCTATTGCAGTCTATCTGATAATGATAATTTTAATCATGTAGAAGCCTGTTCTAACCAACTTAATGGTTCTGTAGATAAACTAGCATGTGTAATTGATACAGCAGCATCTAACCATTTTTGTAATAATTTGAAATTATTTACCGAATATAAACCTGTTAAAAACACAACTATGTTGCTAGCAGTAGGTGACGTGGACAGTCCTGTTGAAGGCATTGGAACTGTAAAGTTCTGTGTTAAACTTGATGGTAAACCAGTAAGATAATATTGCAGAATGTTATGTACTCGCCTAAACTTAGATGTAATCTAATTTCTGGTTCTATTATCAAAAAGGCAGGTTCAACTTTCGTTAGTGAGAAAGGAAAAATTTGGGTTTATGATAAAAATGGTTAAGCCAAATCCAAATGACAACTATACGATGGATAACGATGTGTATAATTTTGCAGCCGAGTCCAGCAATGAACTTGAGTTATGGCAAAATCGTTTTTGCCACGTCAACAACGACTGTCTTACACACAAGTCGAAACTCAAGTGTTAGAGGGTTACCTACCTTTAAGTATGAAAAATTGGATTGTGTCCCACATGTAAGGTAGCTAAAACTAAAAGAAAATCTTTTAAACTCATTCCTGGAATAAGATCTTCTAAACCTTTAGAACTGTTCCATATGGACGTTTGTAGACCAATTCAAAATTTATCCATGCGTGGAAATAAATATTTCTTAAGAATTATTGACGGCTATTCTCGTAAAGTTAGTTATTTTTGATGAAAAATAAATCTGACGTTTTTGATTGTTTCACACGGTATCAAAAAAGAGCCGAAAGGTTTTTAAATACTAAGATTATAAATGTCCGGAGTGACAACGGACTTGAATTTGTCCATAAAGAGTTTAATAAATTTTTAAATGACCAGGGCATTCCTGCCGAAAGGACAAATGTATACACTCCAGAACAGAACGGGTGCAGTGAACAATTTAACTTAAAAGCTATGGATGCTGTAAAAGCAAAGTTACAATCCAACGGATTAGGCCTGGGAGGAGGCTCTCCTATGTTTTACATATGTATGGAATAGGATTTGCCATAAAAGCCAATATAAAACACCTTTTGAATTATACAGTGGCCGAAAACCTTCTGTAGCTCATTTAAAAACATTCGGATCCACCGTATACGTTGGCATACCCAAACAACTACGTATAAAACTCGGTATGCGATCAAAATTGGGTGTCATGGTAGGATATGCAATGCAAACTCATGGTTACAGAATATGGTTAAAAGACGAAAATAAAATAATTGAAACTTCTAATGTTAGATTTGTGGAAAAGGTTAAATCTGTGGAAACTGTACTTGACCCTAAAACCGTTAAGCACTATGTGCATTTTCAAACCGACCCTAATCTAGAAAGTGATGATTATTCAAAACGAAACTTCGAACCTCATGCGGGACCAAGTAGCCAACCTGATTTAATCCCTTGTGAAAGCATTTCCTGGTTTCGAAGTGCTGTACCCAGATCTGATGGCTGTCGAACAGACATCTATTATAAGATAAAAGGTACAAACACGGGTCTTAGGTCAAATAAAGATGTTAAGGCATATTGTAATGCTAACAAAATAAATTAAAAAAGAAAGCTATTTCATTTTAGTGGGAAGGTTATTAGGTTATTCAGGAAGGTTATTTGATCACAATGACTCTACGCAAGTGGAGGTAAATAACATCGAACTAAAAATACCTAATAGCTATAAAGAGTCCATAAAATCCCCTGAAAGTACAGAATGCCTACAAGCTATGACAGATGAGAATGAAACAATGAAATCTCGAGATGTTTGGGAATTCGTACCACAAACTAAAAATCGTGATATTATTGGTAACAGGTGGGTATAAACTCTCAAACGAGACGAGAATGATCAAATTGTCAGATATAAAGCTCGTCTTGTAGTGCAAGGGTTTAATAAAAAAAAGGGTGAGTCATATGAAGAAGTGTTCAGTCCTGTTGTTAACTTTTAATATAATAAGATTATTCTTTGCTATTTTGGTATGTGCTTTTAAATGGTCTCATTGTGTCAAATTAACATAAAAGTGTGCTTATTTGTATGCAAAGTTGAATGCTGAAGTATATATGAGTCAACCACAGGAATTTGTAAATAAAGACAGACCACATTATGTATTCAAGCTAAAAAAAATGCTATTTATAGACTGCACTAAAATAGTCTTGAATGGTTTTTTGATTTAAATTTTGTTTTTGAAAATTTAAATTTAAAACATTTACAAATAATGGAGCATATTTATACAATAGGCATATTTTATTGTTGATATATGTTGACGACATCAAGGGCTCGCAACACTTTTTACATATGTCCCTAGGGAAAAAGGGACCAAACATGTTAAAAAAAAGGGGCAAAAAGGGTCATACAAAATTTAAGTCTTCAAATGTGAGTGTGACAAAATTATAGGAAAAACGCAATGTTGCAAAAAGAGATGTAAATAAAAACCCTAGTAAAACTTTTAAAAAATCATTTCATTTGAGTTTTCTTTTGACCTATAGCATTCTACTATTTTAAGCATTATTCCAACCAATTTTGAAGAAAATTAGACCATTAATAACAAAGTTAGTAAATTTGTGCGAAATTACTTTTTAATATTTTTGTAACAATTTCATGTTTTTTTTTATAACTTATGGACTGAATTGAAATTTAGCAAGGATGCCACTTGCTACAGAATATGTCTATTTTTAAAATAAAATGTAAATCGAACAGTATTTACCTAATTATAATGGGAATATATATAATTACAATTTACACTTGCACCTGCTATTTAACAATCTTCCCCTGAACAAGCTCGTCATTGACATTTGTTTTTAATTCAACGCATAAACGAGATACTGTGGTCTTGGAAGTTCAGAAATTGTTTACACATAGGCCCACATTCTACACCAATGTGATTAATTACATTTGTAAAGACAAAAACAGGAAGCCTGCTCCTGGTTTAATGGTATTTCGAGTTGCAATATTTTATCAGCAGACTCAATACACAAATACGAACATGAATGTTGATTTTTGTAATGGCCATTACAAAATGAAAAAAAATAAAATCTTTGGTCAAATAGGGAGGGAAAAGGGCCCGAAATGTGCTATCATAGCCATAAAGGGGGGAAATATTTTTACTAAAATAAGGGTAAAGAAAGAGCATATTTAAAAATAAAAGAACTTTTAAGTACTTCAAGTAACAAAAAGGACTTTTAGGGAAAAAAGGGACCTGTAGCAAGGCCTGCGGCATCGAAATATTTGGTAAGAATAAAAGTGACATAGATCATGTATTGTCTATATTAAAACAGAAATTTGACATAAAAATTTTAGGTAAAACTACGAAACTTTTGGTGTTGAATTTGTCAAACGGAAATCTTTATATACATCAAAGTTCATATATAAATAAAATTTGCGAATTGTATAAAAAGTACAACTTTCCTATATCAAATATCTCAATTTCAGGAAAATCCTGGTTTAAAACATTGGGTTGCTTTATTAAAATTATTGGGATATTTAAAGTATACCCAGAACTACAAATTAAATTTATCAGATCTATCTAATATAAATATCAATTGCTTTTGTGATTCATATTTTGTCGCCAATAGAGATGATCACATTTCTATGAGCAGTATTTTTCTTTTTGTAGGCAATGCTCCAATAATTTGGAGAACATTTAAGCAAAGGTGCGTTAGTTTTTCTACTATGGAAGCCGAATATGTGACCTTGACAGAAGCCTCAAAGGAGGTCATGTGGCTCAAAAAACATACTGGATGAATGTGCTGATTTAGGTCTTAGCAATCTAAAATTGAATGACTGTGTCATATTTTGCGATAATCAGGCTGATATAAATTTCGCTAATCCTCCAATTGAAAATAGCAGAACCAAACATATCGACACCAAATATAATTTTGTTAGAAATTTAGCGTATGATGAAATTTACAAATTAAATTATATAAATACTAAAAATAACTTTGCCGATATCTTCACAAAGCCACTTACCAAAGGTCTTTATAAATTTTGTGTTAAGATATTTAAGGGGCTTAAGTTGAATTGATTTTTCCAGGGTTTATAGATTTTTGAATTGGATTTTAGATTAAAGTCAAAACCTTTTGTAAACAACTTTTAAATTTTTTCAACTATGTGTTAACGAGTGTCTTCATAACGTAATTTTTTTTTTGTCACAAGAGTGGTTAAGGATTTTGTGTCCGATTCCAATTGTGAATTTTATGGAAACTCTTGCATGCCCATTAGTTGAAAAATAAATCTAATATTATGAATTTTTGTAAATGTTTATATTTCTATGTATCTAATAAAATGTTTACAATTTATCATTGTTTTTGTTGTGATCAAATTTGATTCATACTATAGTTTTTGATTGTTCAAGAATGTATGAGAGGGGCCACTTGTTAGACATCGATCAAGTTTTCGGATCTTTCGAACCCAAGAGTTAAAGCAAACCAAATATTTTCGATCTTGATCTCCGCGATGTCAAGTTCTTCCGCTAATCTCATACAATCTTAAATGTGACATTAATGTTTTTGTTTTATTACGTCATAGGCAATTGATGGCATATAAAAGCGGGCATATCACGAGCCTGGTATTTTTTATTTTTTTTTACATTTGTTACTTAGCTGTTCTAGTTCATTTTTGTCTGGCTGCAACTATTTCTTTGATTACAAAAATGTAATTGAATATTTTTATAGGAGCTTTTTATTGCTCTTATTTTTGTTAGTCTTGTACTTATGTATTGTTAACTTTTTATATAAATTAAAGAATTTCTATATTTTCAAGAATTTATCTTTATTGAACAAAAAAGGCACTTACATACGAAATGAAGATATCAAACATGCTATCCGACTACGAATATCAGTTATATAGAAAAACGTTACTGATTTAGCAATTTTCTATGCATTCTGGCTCTAATAACATAACGGCTATCAACTCTTTTTTCCCCTCTAATTTACCAATTTTTTTTAATAGTTATGGTATCCATGTTAAAGAAAATTGAAATTTTATGTGGAAAGTTTCGATGCTGTCCAGGAATCCAGACCTGCTTTCGCACAAAGAGTATGGAATGTTAATGGTTATCATGATGATCTAATATTCGGAATTTTCCAAAATCGGAATTGACAAAGTCCCGACAATTCTGGATTTGGGACCTTCTACAGTATATATATATATATGTTCATCAGTGACCCCTACAGTGATCATAGTGTTAAAACTCACACAAGAATGTGAAAATATCATCTCAGTATCTCATTCTTATGTTAACTTTATTACCAGATTACTCACCCTTCACAAGACAAAACGTCTATTAAGGTAGATTGAGAGATCTGACGGTCATCACATTTGTACCACTTGTTATTCTGCCTGACGTACGAGATGAAATGTCCACCATGTCGATTCCCTTTGTGGCACACAACACCATACAAATACATTCTAAATAGAAATTATGCAAAAACACAAATTTTAAGATTGCGCAGACATTAAAAAAAATCTGGTATCATTCATATATTATAAAAAAAAAATTTAATTCAATCTAAAAATGTAACATCATACAATTTCACACTTGCAAGTATTCAATTAATAAATACATAAAAAAAAATTCAAAGCAAATTAGCATAAATTATTTTGTTTAAGATTACAGAAGTATGTAGATTTGTTTGGAATTATGTTTCAAAACAAATATGTCAAATCTGAAAAATAACTATTTTTCAAAAAAAAACTAAAAACATGTTTATTAATTGTTTGAGATTAAATTAAACAGAAAAATTGGATGATGCAAAACAGTTATATAAGAGGGTGAAATAAAAATATATTTTTCTTAGAAATAACTCTTTGCTTTTATACTTATATAGATTAATTATAAGGCAACACCAAGTGAATTTTTTGCTATTATAATTTAACTAGCCAATAATGATCATCATTTTACTTTCAAATTACTCATTGTCCACCAACAGTGTAAAAATAAGATACAAAATTATAAAAATATGACGAAAGATTTGAGTAATGAGCAAGACATAATTATATGTTATGTTATTCTAACCATAAACCATTTTATAAATGAAACTCAAAAAATACTATATTTACATACAACAAAACATTTTATCAAAAGCACATTTATTTCCTCAAAAGAGGCATGATTTAATATGCAAATGACTAAAAACATGTTGCATTAATAGGATTCGAGAAAAAAGGAGTACAGTCAAACTTGTGTATTGCGAGCTCTGATTTAACGAGAACTCTGATTAAGCGAGGAAAAAAGGAATATTTGTTTGGTTTAACGTTAATTGTTTAAAACTATACTCGCTTATTATGAACAAACCCTCATTTTAATGAGTAAGATTTTGCTGACTCCCTGCACACTTTCAGACTTCTTCCATGGCAAATTATTTCTTTTGTAAAAATTCCTTTGTTATCACCCAGAAGTCAATGATTGAGTCCCAAAACCAAATTGACAGGTGTTGTTTGGAGGGTAAGACAGCTGCATTGCAGATAATAACAGTTGTACGTAGCGTTAGGTCTATCTTTCTTCGGTTTGCATTCGTAGTTTACACGTTCAAATTGTGCGATGTCAAAATGTCAAGTTTTATCAGTTGATGAAAAAGATTTATGCAAGTTAGGGGATGGCTTAATTAACGTTGAAGTATGTAGAAAATACTATTTGTCTTCCTCTACGGTTTCAACACTTTTGAAGAACAAAGAAATGTTAATGGTGGTGTTCGAACAAAAGAAGAATGTAAGTGATTAAAAAAATGTTCCAATGAGGATTTGGACGAAGTGTTACTAAAATGGATGAAAGTGCAACCCGATTTTCCTGCAAGTGGCCTCTATTAAAAGTTCAAGTTCAAAAGTTTGCTGAACAATTAGGTTACACTGGATTTGTATGTTCCAATGGATGGCTTGATCATTTTAAGCACAGACACAGAATTACTTTTGGAAAAATCTGCGGTGAAGCGAAGTCTGCAAATATGGATGATATCACAACATGGATTAGTAAAAAGTCGCCAGACATCAGAGAAGAATACGCAAAAGATGACATTTATAATGCTGATGAAATGGGCATTTTCCGCAACGTAATCCCGCAGCAGACTTTAAAATTCAAGGATGAAAAGTGCATCGGAGGCAAGCTCTCCAAAAATAGATTGACAGCTTTAGTGTGCTTGAATATGTCCTGGCACTGACAAGAAAAAGCTTTTAGTTATCGACAAGTCCAAAAACCCTATATGTTTTTTACCACCAAATTCTACATCTGTTAACCAGCCTATGGACCAAAGGGTCATAAGAAGTTTCAAGAGCCACTTTTGTAAGCAACTAATTTTGATGCTTCTGGATAGAAGAGATAAAACGGGAACAACTTCAAATGCGAATGTACTCGAACATATCCATTAATGAACGATGCAGGGCAAAATGTCACAATAAAGTGCATAACTAATTGTTTCTGTAAGGCAGGGTTGAAGATTTCTAAAGAAAGGCAATCCACTAAGGAAGAAGAAATTGATGATTTGCTTTGACCAACAGTATATTTGGAAATGAGTGATGTTGAAGTTGAAAATTATGTATCTGTCAACGATGATGTGATGGTTTCAGACATTCCAACCGCTGAAGATAATGTAGCTGAAATACAAGCTGAAGCAGCTGCAAAAAATAATTAAAAGGACGATGAGGAATTTCAAGCAGAACCGTCACCAACCTACTCACGGGCCTTGGAATGTGCGGCAAAACTGTAAAGTGTTTTAATGAGGGGTGCAAGTGACAACGTTTTTTGTGCCAAGAGTCTTGTCAGACAAAAAATAACAGATGAAAGTAACAATGAAAAAGTACAAAGTAAATTAACTAACTTCTTTTCCAGTGTACATAAATGAAAAATAAAAGTTATTTAAGTATTTTGTTGAAATTTTTTGGAAACGATTTTTGCGAGCTCTTGAGTTTAACGAGCAAATGTCTGGTTCTTTTGTGCTCGTTTTTAAATAAGTTTAACTATATAGAAACGAATGCTAAAAATAAATATGTAACTTTAAATTCAAAATATTATTTACTCAAATAAAATAACTAAACAAATTTCTGTAAGATATTACTAATAGTAGATCAAGAAATATCTATTATTTGGCAACTATTTTAGTAATATTAGTTAGGCATGTGTAGTTTTCGAATGGTCAAATAAAAGTAAAATAATAAATATTTGCTTGTTTAATGCATTGATAAAGGAAATTAAATTGAGTATACATCCAACATACCATACTGGTTATGTAAAAAATACAATCATGAATTTTTTTATAAATTAAGTCTAAACGATTTAAAATATCAAATATGCATCCTTAAAAACAAATATTTCTCTATTGTAATAAAAAGTAGCTGCTGCTGTGTACTAAACCCTTTTTTCTATTCCGCATTTTGATATACATTTCAAAAGGTAACTATCAGATAATTATAAAATTCACTGAGTTTGTTTAGACATCTTTGAGGAATGCAGTGATGGTACTTTGTTTTAATAGAACACATGTTAGAAGCTATTTTATGTTAAAGTCGAAAAATCCAAGAAAATTCTGTTGTGTAAGGCAAACTTAAACAAACATCTCATAATTATAATTTTTGGTAGAATGGTAGCCATATACTGATTCTAATGCCTATCACTGAACATTTATTAGTTTACAGATTATTAAATATTAAAATAAATTTCGGCCATTTTTTTTTCTCAATCGCAATAATTAGATAAAAAAAATCTACATACATTCATTTTATAAATTACCATAGAATGGAATGGCAATAGTATGGAATACCATAATATGGACAATATAGTGCCATAGGAAATGGAATGTAAGCTTTTGAATGCTATATAATATTAAAATAAATAAGTCAAATAACAGAGCAGATATCAATTAAAAATGTTTTACCTTAAAATTTCTGTGTGAATCATTGGGAATTGCTTTTCTTTAAGGTTCGAAAAATAAAGTGGTGACTTGGAATAGTCACTTTTGTTTCGATTAAATTTTTATATGAATTACAATCGATAATAAGTTTTAAAGATAAAAAAAATCAGTGTTAATTAGTCCTATCAATGCCATGGACACCTCTCAAGTGGCATACATATAAAAACAGAGAAAAAATATATAAATTAATTTGAGTCTGTTTGACTACTTTATTATTTTTAAAAGGTATTTATAGTCTGCATAAACATAGCAAAATGTTTTAAAGAATATTTAAAGAGAATTCAACACTCTTGTTTTCAATACACTGGCAAAAACTAAGGCTAATGGGAATAAGTCCGAAAAGTATCAGGCTAACAAGAAAGAGGTAGATAATTTTTCCAATTAGTCAGGCACATTGATAATTGACAAAGCTCTTTGCAAAGAGCCAGATTTCTCAATTCACCAATGACGAATATGTTATTTTAGCTTTTTAAACTTAGAAAGAAATTTACTTGTTATCACCGGCATCCACTTCATTTTTCTTCGATGTATTTGGCAACAAAGTTGAATCCATGAATGGAGACATGTCAATCCACTCATAAAATATCACATGAGTTGAATTCTTTTTTCTTAAATCTAAACGCTGGAGGTAAAAGCATAAATATTAGATTTGGCAAAAAAAAACACAAATTTAATATATAACAGTAATAAATCAACAATTCTTGACATATGATCAAAATTTTAAAATGAAAGGAAAAAATCATTCCAATGTTGATAATATTCAGAAAGTAAAATTCAAATAGAAGAATCTTGTTAGGTATAGATAGTTGGACTAGTAATATGGTTAACCATAAACTCCCAATACTCTTGTTCAATAACAACATGGAGTCTGGATGCTGGAGTCAACGGGGACTCCCTTGTGATTCCAAGGTTAGTATGCAATTATAGTTTTAAATATAGTTTGAAGATAGTTAAAAAAATAAAACTAGAACAAATTAATAAAGATAACAATGTAACTATTGATTAAAAAATATTATAGCTACTAAATACAAGATCCTCTTAGTTGAGCTGGGTTATTTGATTTACAAGGACAGTTACATCTAAAACCAATGTTAACATATGCCACTTGGATCTAAGAATGGCTCAGTTCACATGATAAACTTATGATCAGAAGCTTTAAAGATTGAACTCAGTAATCCAGACCAAAGATTCTTTATAAAAGTATTATAAAGAAAATAATTAAAATTTATTAAATTGCAACTTATCATATTTCTGGGTGGCTTTTAAACAGTACCTACGGCACATAAAAAAAATACTGGAGTAAGACACCAGAAAAATGCAGGATTTACCATAAAGAACAACAAAGACTGTCATTTGCGTAACTCTCAGAAGTAAATTAATGTTTATGGTACCTTTACCTCGGTCTTGCACCAGTATTTTTTGTGCTACAGAAACCATTCTAACACCAATTATGGTTTTTCACTGCACTGATCACATTGCAAAAAAGTGGATGTTGATTTTTGTTGCTATTACCATATCTGCAGGAGGTTTGTTTTTGTTCTTCTCCTCAGTTTCATGTGCATATTTTGAAATACCTATATCTAGAACTTTATCTGCATTTGTTTTGGGGGCCGATCTTGACAGGGACTTGTACATCAACTAAATTTCCTTTATGACCACTCTGTATAAAGACTACAACATGCTTTAGAAGTATACAATCACAAAGACTTTACGAGTATTTGTGTAAATAGAGATATTTGAATGTAATGAAATATAGTTTACAAATTGTTTTAGACAAATCAAACAGACATGGAATTAGTTAAGCAAAAAATTAGCACAAATTTTATTTTCACGTTGACTAATATCCACATTACTTAAACTGAGATCAGTCATTCAATAACATAAAATTTGCATATGTCCGCAAATTTGTGGAAATATCACATGCTTGTCGAATTAATATTTTTTGTATTAAGTAATCTTCAAGTTTTTTTGTTTTGTTTTTTAATTTCACATCTAAAGGGGTCATGTGGATATTCAACTATTTGCACTCAAAAAAAACTACAATACCTTTTATTTCTTTTTAGGTGCAATTACTTACATTCCTGTTCTTTTAAAATACATTTGTTGTTACTGGATAAAAAAAAAGTGATGTTTTGGAGTTAATTAAGAACTACCTTTCAAAACACAAGAACATGCTGTTCTAATTCATTTTGAAGAACAAAGAACAGATTAAAAAAAAATTCCCCAAGAAGTGGAAATGTATTGAAAAGGATTAAAACTTTATACAAAAACTTTGCTTTCAATTTGCCTTGACAATATAAAAGAAACAAACCATTAAAACAAATTACCTTTATATGGAAGCAAATATTAGCTGGAAGATCTTTGAATGCCACCCGCTTTGTACATAATGTAAAGCCACAGTCACAATTAACTTGAACATCCTCGGGATGAGTATACCTAAAACAAACAGCCTTCAATTAATTTAGTCTTTTTTAGTATAAAATCTTCAATATTTTTTAAAGGTTTTATACTTAAATACATGCAGAGGACTTATATACCTTAGATCAGATTTACCTTAATCTAATGCAATAGTTTCCAACCTATGGTCCATAAACTACTGGTGGTACGGGTTGCTTGGAATGTTATATTTGAAAGGAAAAACCCTATACAGGTGTGCACAAGGTAAAATACCCTTTAGTACCTTGATCTCAATAACACTTAAAGAGAAATTAACCAAAAAGTGCTAAGTTATATTTTTTTTAATAATTTGTAGAAACATTATCTGGTGCATAATTCTGACAAATAGGATCACTAAGGCAGTACAGGTGTATTTTTGAAAATAATGTCTGTTTGTAATATAACCAAATAAAAAATACAGAAACTCAATCCACAAAATAACATAAGAATATAATTTTAAAATAATTTGTTGTTTTCTAACCTTGCAATACAATTTAAAAGGGTAACTGGATGTTGGGCTGCTCTCTTTTCACCTTCAGCTGTACTTCCTTCTAAGTGAAATTGAATATTTTAGAAAGTAAGCATAAACATTCATATAATAACCATGTCAGTATATTTTTTGTTTAAAATTAAAGAATATGTCCCAACAGTCAACTTTTGAAAGTAACGGCTATAGCTTTCAGACTATTTTCAATATCAAAAGACCTAATATACTTTGTTTAAATACAAAATGTATATATACATTTTGTATGCTATTAGTTATGAATTTCAGATTATCAAGTAGCATAGATTTTGAGATAGAGACAAAACAAAAAAAATTAAAAATTTGACTTTAGTGCTCCTTATGTGTAGTCCAGGTAAGGTAACCCTAAAAAAGTTCAATACAGTTTCAATTTTTTAAAAAAATATTTTTCACTGAAATGTGTAAAAAGGTTTCTCTTTTATACAAAACACAGGAAGATTGGTAAATAATTAGTCTTTGCAGGATTTTATATAAATACTTTTAAGAATCTATCACAAGTGTATTTGTACAAATCAACTGTTTGATTTAATCATCCAGATCGTCTTGTTTGAAGGGAATCGTACAGATATTTTATTATTTTTTGTTCAAGTGTACTCCATTAAATGAAATATTTTTTTAAGAACAAAATTAAAATTTTAACAATATGTAGTTTATATTTATCTACAAATTATCCATTTCACCTCACAACCCATTTATCCCCACCTTAAACTAATTTAAATACATTGAATATAAATTTTTTTTACACAATATGATAAAATGCAAATATTAATTTACACCAATTAATAAAAGATTGCATCACTTATGTGTGAAGGGGCAAACCCCATTCCTCCCTCATTTATGCTCTCACATTCCTTTCATCATACAAAATTTCAATAAAATATCTATCATAAAAAATGCTACATTCAGACTTAAATTATTTCAATGTAGGTTATGGTTAGTAAAAATTATACAGGGGTGTTGATCGGCTTCATGCATTTTGGAGCAGTTTTCGAAGCAGGTAAAATTGAAACTTGGAGCATCAAAAAGGCATTTTAGAGTAGCTGAAATTGAAATTTTGGAGCATCAATAAAGGCTTTTTTGGAGCAGATGAAATTAAAATTTAATGCAGAATAAAGCTTTTGGTTGTAGCTAAATTTAAAAACTTGTACCCCATGAATTAAGATGTAACACCAGAAAACTCAAGCCTCTAGATCATAGCCTAACAATACAAACTTCAATGAACACAGAAGTTTTCATTGTACTACTAAAACTAAAGGAAAATGCACAATTTTGAAGAAAAAAACATGATGCACTCCTAAAAGCATATGCTTAATGTTACATTGAATTTACAGTAAATGTACCTCTAAAAGTAAAAATGTAATATACCTTGAAAGAAGAATGCATCCATAAAATAAAAAAAAAATCCATAGAACCTTACTATAAAATATTGTTAAGAAAACTTTTAAAAATAAATGCTAAAAACTGAAAAATAATTTGTAATTTTACAAACAAGATGCACTTTAAATCGGTTAAAAAACAATTGCACAATGTGTATCCTTTACAACAAATACCCATTGTATTACAAAAAGCAAAAGTGTACTCCTTTAAGCAAATAAACTTGTACAAGAAAAATTACCAGTTTGCCCCTAAAAAAATGCCCAAACAACTCCAGACAACAAAAAAGTCCAATGTACCTTTAAAAGAAAATCCCATAATACACTTAAAATAAAACCAAAGGGTACACTTTAAGGTAAAAGAATGTGTCCCCAAAAGAAAAATCCCAGTGTACCACCAAAAAAAAGTCCAATCTACTCTTAAAATAAAACACCAGAGAACAATTACAAGCGTAATGTATCCTAAAAAGAAAAGCCCCAGTGCATCCCTAAAAGGAAAAAAAACAAAGTACTCTTAAAAGTAAAAGCCTAATCTATCCAAAAAAGAAAAGCACAGTGTACCTATACAACAAAAAAAAATTATCCCTAAAGGAAACCCATTGAATCCCTCAAAGAAAAAGCCCAACATGAACATACCCTTAAAATAAAACTTATGGTGCCCTTAAAAATATAGATCATAAAGGAAAATGCCCACTGTGTCAATAAAAAAGCCCTGTACTTCTATAAGAAAAAGTCTAATGTACGCATAAAATTAAAAGCCTAATTTATCCCCAAAAGAAAAGAACAATATACACAAAAAAAAGTGTACCCATAAAAGAATACTGTGTAAATACAACAGAAAAAGCCCCTGGTATCCCCCCCACTAAAAAAAACACTAATGTATCTCTAAAAAAATAGAAATATACTCCTAATGTACACCCAAGTAATCGCCCGTCCAAAAGTATAAAAAAATGTGCCCCCCCCAATAAAAAAATAAATCAATGTAAAAAAATAATAAAAGCAAAACTAATGTCAAATGTTAATGTACCCCAATTTCTTTAACTTTCTTGCAATGAAGTCAATGTACTTCTTCAAAGTCCATTGCACAATTACTATTAGAATATTTGAAAGTTTACAATGTCGCCTCCTCTTTCAATTAAGTATGAAATACGTAAATTATGAATATATTATAGATAAAAATTAAGTAAAGGGCCATATTTACAAAAGAGTAATAATTGTTTTCTATACATAGTGTCATAAAACTCAAATTAGCGGCAAAATTATGAAATTGGCACAAATCGCGAATTTGCACAGTTCGGCGCAACACCTCTGAATAATATCTTTGTTTTTATTATACCAATACAAAAAATTTTATTCAGAAATTATATATATGTAAAAATCATTTGAAAAATAAGACCTGAAATTTACTTTTGTAAGGTAAAACAAGGACTTTCAAATAAAAACTCATAAAACTATAAAAAGTATAAAATATTATTGAGACTGATAGTTAACTATTTAGTGGTGAAATTAGAAATAAATTGCAGTTTTATTTAAGAAAAAATGCATTTATCCTACTCTTCCTAGTGATCTATGCATCTCCACTCTTATCTATAGCTTTTATAAAATACCACATCACTTTAAATTTGAAGTATTTTTTTTAATATAGAATATTTTTAATAATTTAAAATTTATGTGTATTACTGGGAAAACTGGAGATCCATACACGACTATAGCCATTAAAACCACTTAGGAAAAGCGTTTTTTTATTAATAAATGCATGAAGAAAATAACAATATATTAATATGTAAACAATAAAAATTAACAAAAAGTACCTATATTTAAGAGGATGTCTTTAAATGGTTCATAAGTTGTTTTAATACGACTGAAAAAGAAAAAAAAATATTAAAAAGCATAAATCAAATTGTAAATAAATTATAAATTAAAAACAAATATTGCATTAAGTTAGAGAAATCATAGAAAAATACTTATTATATCTCATTCGCATCAAAATAACAAATTCTACTAGGTTTAAATTAAATTATATCTTTTCTTTTCAAAAAGCCACTTTATAATAAAAATCATGAGTCTAGATTAACAATGGTATATAATCAGAAAAAAATTAGAAACTTTCGACAAAATATAAAGCACTCATTTCTAGTTAATTTTTCCAAATTCTTTGCAACTTAAGACACAGGAGTTGCTATATCATTTAATGGATCTTTTAATCTGAATAAGTGACTGTACAACAAATCCAGCCTTCTTTAATTTTTCTGAACATACACCATGTAAAGGATATTCCACATTTCTTTTACCAATCTGCAGGTCAGGTTATGCAGTTTTGGTTAAATTTTTACATTTAATTTAATCAAATACCAGTTAAATTAATGAACATATATCTGGGCAACATAACATAATAAGATGTTTATCAGAGTTTATACTCAACAATCTAAACTTTAAAGTCATAAACTAAGTTTTATTAACAGGACCAAAACATCATACAAAATTTTAAACTGACTACTTTATACTTAAAAAACAATATAGTGCTATAACTTGCATAAACAAGTAATGATTTGTATCTTAACAGAAAACACTTCTGAATATAAATTGATAATATAGCATCCCTCCCCCGCCTGTTAATATTTAAAAAGACATTGAAATTTAGAATACTCACCTGCATTGCTTGCAAACAATATCTGAATGAAAATAACCAGTAAATGTTTGGTCAATAATGCAACTACATTTGTTTGCTACATTGGGCTCCTCTACAATAAAAAAAAAGGAGTTAACACAAATAATTTCAGTAAAATATTTTTTTTTATGAGAGAAAATATTTCGAAACATGTGCATAGATACTAACAAAAAAGAAAACAAATCAGAAGCATACCTATTCCTTGACATTGCCTGTGCATAATATCACATAATAAAACGAAAAATTCATGAGAATCTTCTTGCTGAGGACCACCTAAATGCCGGGTATGAATGTACGTCAAGTAGACTAATCTGGCCAGAATAGATGGAGATTGATTTCCACAATAAAACTGCAAAAAACATTTAAACATTTTGAAAACATTTAGAAAAAATATATGCAATCAATTAAAAATATTAAGAAACTTATTTGTGACGGTGTTAGAATAACAAAGGAAACAAATAAAATACGAATTTCTCTTTACGGGCAAAATCACATCAAAGTTAACTTTTTCTCAAAATTTCAAAATCACAGTAGATACATAAATGATACCTCATTTTAAAAATGACAGTTTGCAGATTTTAAATATGTATGCCATGCTTATATAATATAAGTAGTTTTGGGTTCACAGGTTTATGTTTAGACTTGTCTCACTGACTTAGAAGCATGCAGTGCATATCTGATACCGATTGGACTATAAAAGTGAAAGGGATAATATCAAACAATTTTCTTCTTTTAGCCTGTTTTGTTTACATAATAGTTAGGGGTTCTAATTTTGATATTAAGATTTTTTATAACTTGTTTGGTATGGTTAAAGATGCTGGTGATTTTTTTTTTCTAGCTCTTATTGGTACGTCCGTTACTATTTTTGGCTTATAATGATGCTGCAACTTTTTTTTTTAACTGAAAATCTTGAAACTTTAGGTTTACTTTATTTCACTTAAGTAACATTATATTTAAAAAGAAATTTTATATAAAAAAAATAATTGGGTAAATCATTGGTAACGGACGTCAGTACGTCCGTTACCGAAAACCATGCATTTTCATAAAGTCAATTATTTCTCAATAAAACCAATTTAAAAGTGTTTATATTATTTTCTGATTGAAATAAACTTATATTTTTAGTAGTTCATCATATATTCTATTACAAAATATAAAACTAATTATTTTTAAAGATAGAGCAAAATCAAAATAACGGACATACTTTTTACAAGAATAATAAAAAGGTTAAAAAAATTGTACTCCTCATTTATTAGTTGTAAGCAAACATTTTGGTATATTTAATAAGAGCACAAAATTATGTTTCATAGTGATAAAAATTTTCATTCTCATGTGAAAACTGACTTGAGAAATTAACATTTTTGAGTATGGTAACGGAAGTTCTAATTTTGGACATGAGTTACACAAGCATGCTAATTGAGGCTCAATTACTCTGAGTTGATAAATCTCTTTGACAAATATATATTTTTTTTAATGATTTGAATGTACTAAGTTAGAAAAACAATCACAACATTCAAGAAAAAGAATTTTACGATGATAAAAATGACGTCCGTTACCAAAAACCATGCATTTTCATAGTCAATTTTTTCTTGGTAAACCAATAAACTTATACGTTTTATCAGTTCATTATATATTCCATTACAAAATTTAAAACTACTAATTATTTTTAAAAATAGTATTTTTTTAAAAACCTTATAATTGGCAAATAATATGCACAACTGTGTGTAACAATTCTACTAAAAAACAATGTGACAATTTTATGATATCTTTTTATTAATACCATGGAAAGAGTATAATTTTAGTTGAATAGTTTATCTTTAAAAAACACATTATTGCTTCTTGATGCAGTTTTCAGAAAATGAATTTTTTCATTTACTTCAATCAATCGGTGTCACCTTTTAAAACATGCTAGGTGTTGAAAATACCAAATAGTGTTTAATCATATTTGAACATTATATAATTCTTAATCTCTGAATATTATGAATATCTTGTATATATCATATATACTTGAATTACAGAACACCAGAATATAACTTTTTGGACTCTTCACAAGTTTTTTAATGATTGTGTGTGTTGATGGGTTAATTAATTATGGTTTGAATTACTTTAAAAAATATCAAGATGATTTGTATGCGAGTGTATACAAATACTGCCAACGAACTACAGACTATCGTATTGGAACAATTTCCCAATGTCTATCTGGTTGTCTTTTAAAACCAGCTACTCCTGACAAATTAACCACCTTCAGGCAAACTATTCAATTTATGTTATTGTAAGAATAATGCTTTCTACTTTCTTGATTTTGTGTAACTTATACACATGACCTCTAGTCCCATTGGCTGCATTAAATGTTATGCCGTCAACATCCTGATTTAATAAATTTAAATAGTTGAATAAGGTCTCCTCCAGTCCTCTCCTCGAGTGTATACATGTTTAAAGACCAAGTCGGTCTATATTTTTAATTCCTGAAGTTCCCTGAACCAATTTCGTAGCCCTATGTTGAACAAATCAATATCTTTTATCGCTAGCATTAATTTCAGGATCTTGTAGACACTAAGCAGCATTTGAGTTTTTTAAAAATTGACTCCTTTCCCCCCCCCCCCCTCCCTAAAAATGGTAAATCAACCTTATTATTTGGGGACTCATTGAATCTTCATTTCTAGTGCCTTAACAAGGCTATTCCCAAATTTTTGTGAATGCACACCATTTCTCAATGAAAAACCTATTTTACCTGTACTAATGTTACTATTATGCCATTAATGTAATTATCTTGTTAAATTGATTCTTCTAATACATAAAAAAGTCTTGCCTAAAATTAACTTTTGTGTATTATTGACATTCTTTACAAAATTATGAAAAGAACATGAATTTTTAATAAAAATTTGGAAAAGGTACATCCGTTAACATTGCTGGTTCGTCCGTTACCGATACAAAATATTTTTTTTACCATCATAAAATTATTTTTTTTTCAAAATGTTGCGATTGTTTTTCTAACTTAGTACATTCAAATCATTGAAATATATATATATATGTCAAAGAGATTTCTCAATTCAGAGGAATTGAGACTCAATTAGCATGTTTGTGAAACTCATGTCCAAAATTAGTACGTCTATTACCATACTCAAAAATGTATATTTCTCAAGTTAATTTTCACATGAGAATGAAAATTTTTATCACTATGAAACAATTTTGTGCTATTTTTAAACATACCAAAATTTTTGACTACAATTAATAACTGAGGAGTAAACAAATTTTAACATTTTTATTATTCGTGCAAAAGGTACGTCCATTACTTTGATTTTGCCCTTACACCAAACCATGCTTTAAATTTAGCCTATAAAAATTACATAAAACTTTAATTTGTAATGTATAAATAATATGATAGGAAAATTTAAGAATATAGTATAAAATATTTACATATCTTTTTATAACACAAAAACAATTAGAAGTATGACTTTGTTTTAAAATTACTAAATTAATCCGTTGTATTCAAAGACAGTTTTGTTAACAGTTATCCCATGTTCCTATTTTTCAAAGCTTTCTAGGTCCTACATGATATGGAGGAGAGAAGAGGAGGAGGAGGGAGAGGGGGAATAGGTAGTGTTTAAGACTAAAAAATTAGTTTTTAGTTCTCAAAACATGTTTAAAACTAATTTACTAGATGAAGAAATCTGATACTGCATATTATATATCTGCCCTAAACAATCCATATTTTAGAAGATTTTAAACTTGTTCACTACTTTTTTCAAAATAATAAAAGTTAAAAATCTTTAATACTTTTATTAATAAAGCAAAAGTTTCAAGAGGGAAGGTTGAAGAATTCAATAATGACGTATTCATGGAATATGCTCTCTCCTACAGGTTTGACAGGGGGGGAAAAAAGGGCAATTCAATAAAGAATGTGAACTTCTCGAACCCGAATGAACGTTCTGCATTTGTTTCCTATGCTTTGCACTAAACAAATTAGAAGATGAATGAGAACATTATCCTATATAATTATGAAGGCAGTTTTCCGGTCCTATACAGATCAAGGAAGGGGGTTCTATTGCCCCACACACCTACCAAGATCATCCTAGGCATTATCTATAGGATTCCGGTGAAATGTGTGAACATATTTACTTCCAGAATCTCAGACTATCTGTTCTGTGTGGACAAGTATTATCCCAATGACGAAAATTATTGACCCATTACTCAGCGACCCAGTAGTAGAAAAATTCTTAACAGTTTGCGACAAGATTTTAGTGAATAAGATTTGTCTGCAACTTAATTTATTATACATAACTATTGGTATACTTTTCATGAGCAAGAATTCGATCAAAGAGAGAAATTAAGCAATAGTATTACTGTATTATTCATGTTTTTTTCTTCTTCGTGCGCTGTTTAATCATTGCTAGATTTATAAGTATTCATCACTTAAATAATGAAGTACCAATTATTTAAATATTTTACACACTTTATGAAAAACACATACCCATTTATTAAATACTTTCAGCATTTAAAACGAAAACTTCTTATATTAACAATATTTTCTATGGAAAGGACAATACAAATTAAAATTTTATTTCATTGTTAAAATCTGTAAATGAAACAAAATAAAGATTATTGTCTGAATTTCCTTGGTAAATTAAAGTTGGAGTTATAACTTTAAAGTATGGAACTGGAAATAAAAAAGGGAAGGGTGCAAAAACAAAGAATTTCTTTTTTATCTGCAAGAACTTTAATATGCAAGTCTCAAAATTGAAAAAATTACCTTCTAAAGCAATTTAAATTATTATTTATTATGGTTTCAGATATTTATACCAGTTTCATAACATGCAAGTCTGATAAATCAGGCTTTACTTTTCATTGAAAAATAGGCATAGTGAATGAAATATAATGTAAACTGTATAACTAATTAACTGTAAACTAATGTTCAAACTGTCATTTTACATTTAAAAGAATCATGACAAAATATAAAATATTTTGCAGTATAACTTTATCAAGCGACCCGGTCGGGTTCGCAACGCTAAGCCAAAAAAGAAGAAATAACGCCATCTCACCAAAGCAGCCAACAAAAAACGAACGCCTGACCGGAAGAGCTTACCGTATATACTCGCGTATAAACCGAGAAATTTAAGTCAAAATTTTCATCAAAAAGTAAGGGGGTCGGCTTATACGCGGGTCATTAAAATTTCTAATATAATTTGCCTAAAATGGGAAAAGGAGAGAAGTTGAAATTAGCGGATTCTTCTGAAACGCGCCGACACATTTCCGAGATCGAGAATGTGCGTCACGTGCTGACTGAAGACCGTTCTGCGCATCGCGCGTAATCGTAACGCAAAATTTAACCACTCACACAAATAATCAGTTTAACTTAATAAAAAGTATATATTTTGATAAATATTTAATTGGTTTGTAGAATTTCTGAAGCTAGTAAACGCTACTTTAATAGAATTTCGAATGGAAGACAAGTTGACATCGTGCGTAGCGAATGACACCACTTTTAAAGAAAATGTCTTTCTTGCTCGATTGCAATAATTAAACAAAATTTATTTCTCCAATGCAGATTTTATTCCTTGATAATATTATGTAAATATATTAATAGTTGTTTCAGTGGTATTTTGGATGGAATTGGCTTTAAAGCGGTAAAATCGGGGTTGCTAATCGGCGAATTCAAGTTCTACTTTCAAGTCATTTATTAGTAATTAAAAACTAAATATTTTAATAAGAAGTATATATTCATCCATAAACTAGTAGTATTTCCTTCCAAGATGAATTAAAAAAATGCTCATCCGTATTTAATAGCGACAGTAGTCAACGATGTTGACAGAAAATAATTGACGTTTTCTAAGTTTTTAAATCTTTACAAAACGATGTTATGGATTAAAAATTGCACATTTTAGTATTTAAGTTTAGATTTAAAATATTTTGTTTGATAATAAGGGAGATTTAATTTAAGAAGTTCGATGGAGGTTTGAAAGGCACCAGAACATCGCGAGTGGTACATACTTTTAAACCCGATGAATCGTCACGAACTTCGAGGAAGGCCGTTTCTCCAGCCACTTTCTTTAAACTTTTAATTTCTAGGCTTAAATATTAATTTTTCTAATTAAAATTCCACTCTTTTGTCGAGGATTTGCCGATTTTAATCGGAATTTTTCATGTACGAAAATACAACTCAGCTTATACGCGAGTTTCCGATTTTGGACAAAAAATCGGCCTAAAATTAGGGGGTCAGCTTATACGCGAGTATATACGGTATATATACTGTGCACAACTCATAATGTAAAGCAGCGTCCGTAAAACATATTCCAGAACCCAAACTACATTTTGTAAAAAAATAAAACCAGTATTGGTGGAACCGTATCAGTGCAACCTTTAATTTGATTCAAGAATATTTTTTTTCATTGAAAATCAACGGAGATACAGAGTTTTTTAATTTGCGTAAAGTAAGTCGATTTGTCAGTTTTTCAAATTATGAAGCCCAAATTTGTTAAAAGCACTAGACACTACATTATTCAACCGATTCTTGTAATTAATAGCTTATATGATAGCTTTATGGCATCACTAAGATCTTAAGGCTCTTTTTTAGCCATAATTTTAAGAGATCTTTTTAGGGGGGGAGGGGGATGGGGGGGGGGCTTTGCGTTTTTAACTTTTCTAAAGTTTTTTTGGGGGATATCAGTCCTTCTTTTTAACCCATCTTTTGGAGAATGTCAGACCAATTGTTATTTAAACTTTTTAAAAATTACTATTTGTTTTCCCATGTCATTAGTTAAATCCGATAATTCAAGGAAAAATTAACCCCTTGCGCCATTAAAAAGCTTGAGTGAGAATATGATGCAGCAGTCACTCCGCTCCCCCGCCCTTCCCACTCCTTTCACTATGTTGAATTTGTGACGTCATTCACTTTATCTAATTCTGAGAAAGCAATGGTTGCTAGTTACGGCTATATCTTTCTCCGGTGGAGAGGGAATAACAAAGGGGGAAAATATTCAATAATGTTATTCATTTGAAATGCTTCTATCTTCATTAATAATTATCCAATTTAAATGAAAATTTATACATCATATAAAAGTATTTTTCATCTATCATATGGTATACTTTTTATTTTGTAGAGCGTAGTATTTACCGATCAATTTGAACTTTTATTAAGCCATTCTAATACATAATTTGCTTTGGCGACAGGGCAGTGAAAGGACTTTGGGTATTAATTGCCTGGTGGCGAGAATTTTGGCTTTTAGGATTTAATTACTTTTTAGCTAATTAAACTTTTTAGCTAATTAACCCCCCCCCCCCCCCCCCACCTTATCCACCTACCGTCTTTCACCGTGGAGGATTTGTGACTTCACACATTTTTATCACTGACTCAACAATGGTTGCCAGGTATTTTATGGTGTTATTTTTCTCCTGTGAAGAGAAGAGACTATGGGGAAAATATTCAATAATGTTAATTATTTGAAATGCTTCTATCTTCATTAATAATTATACTAGTGAAATTAAAAAATTTGCATCGAATAAAGGAAATTTTTATCTTTCAGACGGTATATATTTATTTTGTAGAGCAAATTATTTACCAATAATTTTTACTATTATAAGCTGCTCTAAAACATAATTTGCTTTGGCGATCGGACAGTTGAAGGACTTCATAATTGCCTGATGGCGAGAATTTTAGCTGTTAGAATTTAATTACTTTTTTAGCTATTTAAACTCAAATTAATATTATAAAATAAAAGTAACAAATGGGCCTAGTGATGCCATAAAGCCATCATATAAGCTATTAAGCAAAAGAATCGGTTGAATAATGTAGTGTGTCGAGTTCATTTAACAAATTTGGTTTTCATAATTTGAGAAAGTGACAAATCGACTAACTTTACGCAAATTAAAAAAACTCTGCATCTCCGTTGATTTTCAATTAAAAAAATATTTTTGTATTAAATTAACAGTTGCACTGATACGGTTCTGCAAATACTAGCTTTACTTTTTTACGCAACGTAGTTCGGGTTCTGGAATATTTTTTTACGGACGCGGCTTAACATAAGGAGTTTTGCAGAGTATATTAAGCACTAGTCCGATCGGGCATTCGTTTCTTGTTTGATGCATTGGCAAGGTGGCGTTATTTCTTCTTTATTGGCTTAGCGTTGCGAACCCTTGGCTTAGCATTGCGAACCCGACCAGGTAGCATGATTTTAAAATTTATGTGCAGTGCTGAGAAAACTGGAGTTTCAAAAATAAAGCAGTGGTTCAAACAGTTTAGGGGGTTAAAGGCAAAAAAAATATTGATTATATTGTTGATTCATAATTTATAAATATAGGTCATATAAAAAACATTTCTTACTTTTTGAAAAATTTGGGACATTTCACACACAATACATAACTCCATGTTACATTGATGTGTGTCATTAAGGAAGTAGTCCCTTAGTAAAACAGTGTTTACCAAGACTTGCACCATGCAGTTAATGTAGCAAGTGTTTCCTACATTAGCAAACCCAGTTAAACCTACAAAAAGAAAAATGAAATATTTTAAAATTCTAATATCCAATAAGAGAACATTAAAAAACTTAAATTTTTAATGTTTTAAATATCGCATCTTCTTTCAATGTAAAATTATTTAGAAGCCCTCTTAATTTGCTTTTATTTTGTGAAGCTTGGGAAAACAATTTTACACAGCAAGTCTCTAATTACTAATTTTTTTAAAGATTAAAATTCATCTTTGAATACAAATAAGATACAACTAATTTACAAATTTAAACTATCCTTTTTTTAGTATTTTCTAGAAAAAAACTAATAAAGTGTCACTTTAAATACTGTGCTAAAGAAAGCACATGTTTTGATTAAAATTGGTTGTCAACTATTAGCCATTTTCGACTTGTACCCATAATTCATCTTTTACATTCCAGGTGCTATGTTGTTCGGTCGTGTTATGGTTAAAACCAAAATTGTTTTAATTTTCTTCTTTTTATATTTAATTTTGTACAGACTCCCCTAAATGTAATAATTAATTAATGTAATAATAATAATTTATCCTTATATAATTGTCAAACTTTTGTACTTGGGAACATTCAATTTCAATTCCATAAAGTCCAAACCAAGATTTCCCCCTTTTTCATAAACCCCCTAAGCGTTTTTCCAACTGTAAATAGAGTGATAACCATTGCCTGGAGTCAATTTCCGGTGGAAAAGGTCTATTTCCACTGCTTTTTAGTCCCCAAATCGTCCCCTTATCGAATTCTTCAGTATCATATTACGGTTTGTGTTTTGATCCTTACTTTGAGTTGGCAAATAGCTGCTGGTTTGGAACTGCAGAGAGGAGGAAAGTGGCTTAACTGTAATCGGTGTTTTTTTAAATTATGTGATTGGCAGCTAGGTAAATTGAAGTGCTTGTTTTGAGAGATCAGGCAGCGAGGCTTTGGCGATATATCCGAAAGTGCGCTGTTTTTACGGGGCTTTTTTTACTCGACACGACTTGCTAACTTGACAAGACAGGTGTTCGACATGACTTTTTGACTTGAGATGATGACAGACTTTTAACTAATTTTTCGGAGCTCAAACAAGCACATGAGTGAAGCTCCCTTTTTTCAAACGTGTGCCGGGTATCCATTTTTCAAAACCCCATGCATTAACATCTCGTGCAGTAGCCACCGATACCGGGTTAAAGTAACTTAATCGCCACCCTCTCCACCCGATGTAAGAGAAAGAGAGATCGACGTAGGACCAGGAAAGATGGATGGGTGACTCTTACCGACGCAGAAACCACACCATTGGTGCCCTGATGCTGCGGTCGTTCCCCGACTGCCAGGTCGTCCCTGTAAAGCGTTCTGGATCCGTGGACGAGGTCTAAGAGCAGTCTTCCCTAAGGCTGCATCCCAGAGCCTGGATGCGTCTTCAGTTAATCGTTGTCTCGGTTCCTATCGACTAACCACCTTGAACCGGGTAAGCCAAGGAATGTTGGACTGTCATTCAAGCCCCCAACATCTATGGTGACTCCGACGTCGGATGAGCGAGCCCCTACAACTAAGTACCCCTTTTTGTCCACCTCCCAATTTAGGACACTTTTAATTTGTTAATGGCATGGTCATGTTTCTTTCCTTTTTGTGCACATAATGTGTCGCCTTGACCTCCTGTCACATCTCTCTTGACGATTAGTTGCCCTCTCCCTTTAATTTCGTTTAGTTCTTAACTAGTTTGGCATTGTAAGGTTTTATTAAGTGTTCCATTTCCTTATTTTCGTGTTTTGTTACATAAATTTTTTTTCCCTTGGTCACTCAAAATTTAGTATTGGTTTTATTTCTCTTTTTGATTTGTTGTTGTTTCAAACTATATGTTCTTTCCATGTAAATTCATAAAATTAAACAACGATTAATATTATTGTTCTCCTTCCTCTTTCTTTTAATTCCTTTCTAAAAGGCTATATAATAGTCGGAAAGATAACCACAGACACAAGGTTGAAAACATGAAATTAACAAAATTGTTTTTTATTGAAACAACAAAACTCAGATTATATACACATCAAGATTTGACTCTATAGCTAAAAATTAGCATAAACAGGTTTTCTTCTTAGAATACAAGTTACATCAAATATATTACAGTTCTCTCCCTTCCTTAAGAATAAGTCAGTTTCTCTAGTGGTCGTCTAACTCTAGTACTGCGTCGAAGTACTGGAATTGGCTGACATTTCTGTACAGCATCAGATGTGAAGTTACTGGTTTCAGCCGATTTGGAAGGCTCCACATCCCTTGAAGGAATAGGACCTGTAGTACTGGAAGTTGATTCAGGAAGATGTCCGTCTGCATTGCCTGAAAGACTCACAACTTCACCTTCATCGGAAATAGTTAAAGGAATATTGTGCACGATTTCTCGAATCCGATCTAAATGTCTTTTATGGATTTCGTCCCCAATTCAGGTTTTATAATTACAAGCACCTTCTTTATCCACTATCTTTCCGAACTTCTATTTTACGTGATCCCTTCAATAATCCCTAATTGCTATATTTTGCACCCTTACAAACTGTTGTTTTGTATTACGTAGGGCCTTTAAATTATTGGTTCTTACTTGAGCTTGTAAGTCTGACTGCACTAAATCTATTCTAGTGTGAATGCCACATTTTAGAAACAACATTGCTGGCAATGTTGATATGTAGTAGTATGAGACATTTTTCAATATTATATTAAAATTACTTGCAGTTTATAATTTAAACTATTACTTTCTGATTTCGCATGCCTCTCCAGCCTTTCCACATAAAAAGACCACTCTTCAGCACCCTCATTGAACGGCTCCATGATTAACCTCAAATTCTGGGGTCTCGCATCTGTCGTCATCATCATAGTTACTTTCTTTCTTCTTAGGTACAATTTCACAAAATCTTTGCATATAACGAAAAATCTTTACGTATTATAGACTCAATCTTAATCGTTTAAAATTCCATCCTCGTTACCAATTTGTTATGTTGTTCTGGTCGAAAAGATAACCACAGATAGGTTTAAAACGTGAAAGTAACAAAAAAAAATTTCAACTCATATTATCATTATATACATGTTGTATCAAGTGCCAGATGGTACCAGCAGTGTTGACAATGTCATAGTTGCTACCGAGACCAGTAGCATTTCACTAGTTCCAAATTAGACAGTCATGTAACTAAGTCAAATAAGCATAGACCTTGAACCCTTAGCTCCTGTGCTTATTTTACACGCGACTAACATGCATCCACTTCAGATGAACATTGGCAACAAAGATGTCAACAGCCCAGTGAGGTTTTCTTTTTCACCTTTCCTACAGTGTCTGAAAAGTTTTGGACATTGCCATGAGCTGCTAGTAAGCCTACTTTAGAATCATCGGTACAACGCTGCGATGCATTCAGAAACGGAAGTGCGCCGAGTCATGACAATTTTTGGGTGTATAAACCAGTATGACTCCTGGACCGAGTTATGGTCACGATATACAGAAAGGCTAGAGCAGCATTTCACTAGTTCGATGGGTTCAATGGGATCGAAAATGAAGATTGTCAATATTCTTGACAGTAATTGGCCCCGTTACCTACGAACTTCTAAAAGAATTGTTGTCGTTGGAACAGCAGCTCATCAAAGTTCTCAAGAGACATTTCAATCTGGCTACATTGGTTATAGTAAAATGTTTCCGTTTTAACAGTTGTTTTAGGAAGAGTGGCGAGTCGATATCAACATTCATTGCCGAGTTGAGACGACTTGTAAAGAACTGCCACTATGGGCAATCATTGGATATGATGCTATGTTATCTCATCTATTGTGGCATCCAAGATAAAGGGATGCAATGGAAACTACTTTCCGAAAATGCGCTAACTCTAATATTGGCTACGGTAGTTGTGATTTCCATGGAAACGGCTGAGCGGAAGGCGATGGATTTGAAGTCTGTGGCCATCACTGATTTCAAATCCACCGCGTCTGTGGCCATCACAGTTTTCGGACAAATTAAATACAGCAGAGGATTGCTCTTAAACAAAAGAACAACAAACATGGTAGGTGCAGGACTTGGATGCAATTGCAGTGGAGGGGAAGATCACGGGTCACAGGCATGGCGTTTCGGTCTTTCCTAAAGGCAACATGCAATGCTTGTAGGAAGATCTGATCAAAATTTGCATATCGGATTTGAAATCTGTGGTCATCACAGATTTCAAATTCACCGCCGTCTGCGGCCATCACAGATTTAGGACAAATTACATACAGCCGAGGATTGCACTTAACAAACAAAAGAACATCAAACATGGTAGGTGCAGGACTTGGATGCAATTGCAGTGGAGGGGAGGATCACAGGTCACAGGCATGGCGTTTCGGTCTTTCCTAAAGGCAACATGTAATGCTTGTAGGAAGATCTGATCAAAATTTGCATATCGGATTTGAAATCTGTGGTCATCACAGATTTCAAATTCACCGCCGTCTGCGGCCATCATAGATTTAGGACAAATTACATACAGCCGAGGATTGCACTTAACAAACAAAAGAACGTCAAACATGGTAGGTGCAGGACTTGGATGTAATTGCAGTGGAGGGGGAGGATCACAGGTCACAGGCATGCCGTTTCGGTGTTTCCTAAAGGCAACATGCAATGCTTGTAGGAAGATCTGATCAAGGTTTGCATATCAGATTTGAAATCTGTGGTGATCACAGATTTTAAATCCACCTCTGTCTGTGGCCATCACTGATTTAGGACAAATTACATACTGCAGAGGATTGCACTTTACAAACAAAAGAACATCAAACACAATAGCTGCAGCACTTAAGATATAATTGCAGTGGAGAGGAGAATCACAGGTCACAGGAATGCAGTTTCGGTATTTTGCAAAGGTAACGTGCAATGCTTGCAGAAAGATTAGACCAAGGTGTTCATATCAAAATCAAAAACTGAAAAGAGGAAGGTGTTGTGTCCAGCACCAGAAGTGTTAACAATATAATACATGTTACTGAGGCTAGTAGCTGTTAACTGGTTTCAAATGAGGCAGCTATGTAAATAAGTAGAACTGCAGTCTTAAACCCTTAGCTCACGCGACTAACATGCCCACTTCAGATGTAACTTAGATACATCAAGCTCTGACGTTTCAATTAAAAATTAGCATAAAAAGGTTTCTAACTTAGAATGCAATCTATATCAAACACATTACACTACTTCTGGAATAAAGTAAAATCATCCATTTCTATGGAGCGTTACATGAGTGTTGATTTGTGCCTTTCCATGTTATTATTGACAGTAGCATGTTAATTAGGTATTACCTCATAAACTTCTTGACCTGTTATGAACAAGACTTTCTAAGTAAATGTTTCCTATGTAAAGTTCGAAACATGGCTGAGCATGTGCATGCCAATTAGAAAAACATATACAGATTATTGAAGAATAAATAAAAGCAGGTAATTTAAAACAATGATCATACTTAATTTCTTCATCAATAATAACTAAATGTTAGTAGAAGCATTGAAATGTTTTCAGAAATGATAATCATATTACACAACTATTCTATAAACAAGAAACATAAGATATTTATTTTTCTACACAGAAAAACATTTTAAGTGTTAAAATATTAAAAAAAAAACATTTATCACTTAAAAACTTGTATGTTTATAAAACAAATTGCAAATTGTCATAACACTCTACATAGCCCATACAATTCAATTTTTTGATAACAAAACTACATTTTATTAATTTGAAATATAATTTTCTTTACTCTTTACACTCCACTGTCACTTCTCCAGGACAAAATAATTTAATTTCTCTTTTATGAAATAGCATATTCACAAATTAAGAAAAGCGTTGTTACTTTTGTTAGCTTTATATGTCACTAACTCCATAGCAGTTTGGTTTGATTAAATAACATCGCACTTTAGCTGCATAGTAGGCTATTGGCGACGGTTCAGGGCCTATCTCGAAAGAATGACCCGAGAATGAAGCCTCTTATTTTTTAACCATGGTGAGATGACAAGGAAAACACCTGAGCTGACACCCGACACAACCTCAATAGACGTCAGGAAATTGGACCCTGGTGAGATTTATTGTGAACCAGTCCAGTATAATTTGTTGGTTTCTAGTATTTTTATAGCGAAGCTGGCAACCCTCCGATCACAAGATCACTACTTTTTACTTTTCTTTGTCAAGTCCATCGCATGGATTCGAATCAGCAATCCTCTGATTACTCACTGAATGCCTTTATCCACTGGAGGCCCGGACTCCAAAACAAATTATTTTTTTAATCTAAAAGCACCAAAGATTTGGGAAAAAATAATAAAAACAGATCTAATTGCTCTGCAAATAGCATGTAAATGCAAAGTCATTCCTGGAAGACAAACGGTTAAATTGTTAATTTTGTTAAAAGAAAAATATTTTACCAATAGAAGAGGCATATACACTTCTTACTACACCACTCCCTCCAGCAGCAGACTGCTGACGTTCAATGGCAGCTATATAAAGTAATAAGCTATTAAAAATTTTCAACAGTAAAAGAGGATCAAAATTGAATATGATAAAGGAGAACTTTTTCTATAATAGTAGACAAATCAATTATCGGACCTGTAACTATTGGACCAAATATCCTTTCGCTCTTTACCGCGCTAACAATTTTGTCAAATAATCGACAATTTGCAGATTTTGTATGGATTGTTAAAATACGATTTTTCCTCTTTACTTTGGCGATTTAGAAATCTGAAACATGGCAGCAACGAGTCAAATGCAATTAAAATAATCGCCGGACAGTTGCTAAGTGATTTTTTAGTCACTCAGCTGATTAAAAGGTGCAGTGTAATTATTGCTTGTGCCAGGCAAATAATTTATAGTTAGAGATTTGATAATATCAGCCACAAGTTCGTGACTTTTTCCCTTACCAAATTCACGAGTTTAATAACTATTGGCTAAATAGTGTACAGGTTATGCATTAAATATCCCTATTCCTAAACCATAGTAACATAAACACCAGCTGACTGCAAAAATGTATCATTTCATTTCCAGTTTTATAACATCAATTCCCATTCAAATTCTTCGAAGGCTCCATATATTGAGATAGTCTTGCTTTGAGTATAACCCTTCACAAGTCTTTTTAAATAAATGTGCACATATTTTTTCCATGATTAAAAGCATTATAAGCTGTTTGTTACTTTTGGCAGAAATAGACATATATCATATAAATAAGTGAATGAACATATAACGGGCAGCAAAAGTGTTTTGTTTCAGCAAGAAAACTATATTTAAGAACACATACTGAATAGTTTCGACTCCTTTCACTCATTTTTCCAGTACCCCTAGTAAAAATTTGAAGGGGAAAAAAATGAGTTTTCTTTTAAACTATATCAATCTACTCTTTCAAGCATTATTCGAGCAAAATTTTTGAAAAAAATTAAAGCATTAATAAAAAAGTTAGTAAATTTATACGAAAATAATTTAATATTTTTGTAATAATCTCATGTTTTTTTGTAACTTTTTAAATTATAGTCAATAAAATGTAAATCGTACAGTATTTTTATAATTACAATGAGATACTGGGAATATATATAATTACAATTTACACTTGCACCTGCTATTTATCATTCTTCCCTGAACAAAGTCTTTTTACAATTTATTTTTGATACAATGCAATAAACGCGATCCGGTGATTCTGGAAGGGCAGAAATTGTTTACACATAGACCTACATTCTACACCAAAGTGATTAATTACATTTGTAAAGACAAAAACAGCAAGCCTGCTCCTAGTTTATTGATATTTCGAGGGAGACTCGACATAAATACGAACATGAATGGTGATTTTTGTAATGGCCATTACAAAATGAAAAAAAAATAACCTTTGGCTAAATAGAGGGGAGGGAAAAGAGCCAGAAATGTGTTATCATAGGCATGAAGGGGGAAAAAATATGTTAGCTAAAATAAGGGAAAAAGGGACCATATAAAAAAAAAGACTTAAGTACTTCAAGTAACAAAAAGGACTTTTAGGGGGAAAAGGGACTTGTTGCGAGGCCTGTAGAAATACATATATCTATAATTTTCATAATATATAATGTAACACATTGCTTAAGGTCTAATATATCAAAGCAATTCAGCTACTTGACCCAGATAACACTATTTCTAGATAAAAAAAACACAAACTAATTTTACTTGTTAAATTTAAATTTGGAAAGTTCTTGGCAAAAAATATTCATTCAAAAAAATCGGAGGAGCATTTCACTACTAATAAAAACTTCTATAATAAACTTTATTATTTATAACTCTTAATATTTAATTAAAAATCAATTTTTAGTTCTTTTTACAAGAGAAATATTAATAACTTAATAAACTGAATTTTTTTTATAACAGTTTATTTTCTAATTGAACTGTTTTTAAGCTAAGATTTAAAGCTTTGCAGTTTCACAAGATTTTTATTTATTTTAGGTCATTTTTATTAATGATAAACAAGTAAAATGTACATCAACTTATTAAAATTAATTTCACTATTTGCTATTTTCAAAATGCAAAACCACCAAGTTTTTTTTAAAAAAATTATATAATTACCACTCCTTTTATCTTCCATTTCCTTCCATTTCTTAGAGACATCTTCAAACTTTGCATCATACATGTAATCGTTACACTCATGGCAAAAGACATTGCCAAATTTCATATCCATAGCTACAAAAATTTAAATGCATAATTTTTTTTTAAATCAATTTTCATGAAAAATAGCGATATATTTTCAGTACACGTAAACTTTTTAACAATTCAAATAATATTTAACGCGTTGACTGTCTACCACGCACAGTTAGCATAGTATTGGTCTTTGCATGGAGGCAGGTCATGCACTTACCGCATGATACGTTCTATAAGATTAAACCTTATATACAAGTGTCGAATGTACTGGCAATCAGTTTATTTCGTGGCACCAGTCAATGTGTTAATAAATAAAACAAAAATAATTATATTCAACATAATTCCACTTAAGAACTAAAAATATTATTTCTAAGATGCCAAAATTCATTGGCAATAGAGTATTAAATTTCAATTGCCTGATTAACTTAAGAAACTTTTAATTTATACTTATTACACATTTATTTTTAAGGAAAGAAATCTGATGAACCACAACAAAGAAAAAATTTCCTTAATTTTTAAGTTGCAAAATATTTGTTTTGGAATTAAAAATACATTTGTTCAAAAAAACTTTTTTTGATATGTGTAATATTTATTATATTGTAATTTGATATGTGTAATATAGTCATTTCAAAACCTTGATTATTTTCCCAGCACTATTCAAAGATATGATAAGTGACCTGGTTTAAATACCAGGAACCAATAGTTTGAACCAACAGCAGGGTGGCAACAAAATTCTGGAAAAAAAGTTCATTGATATTTCCCTGACTTCCATGATGATGTCACAAAATTTCCCTGACTTTAAATTTACATTAAGAAACGTTGAAATATATGCTTTGTATAAAAACAAAGTATCTACGCTACAATACAATAAATTTACTGCATTATAAATAAAAATTTATAAGCAAGACTTATTGTCAGTTAAAATAATAATTTATGGATACACAAATTATACAATTGTGGCAGGCATAATAGTAATTAATCATGTTCTGTGTAAGCAGAAAATGCAAATTTTTCCAACTATTTCTTTTGGAGATAATTTTAAATGTTTTATATGCTTAATATTTCCTATTCCAATCTTCAATAAATCACATTCATTAGCCCCTCACATGTTGCTCACAATTTCAAGGTCCAATGCACTTTACTTTTGCTACTCCCTCAGCGGTGGTTCACGTTTTTACAAAAATAAAACTGAAAATATGAAAATGTGCATAACCACAGTTTTTAAAAAAAATTCTTTTTCAGAACTAAAAGGAAATATTGACAACTAAATTACCCAGAATAGAGTGCATAATGGAGGATAATTGCTGTTTTAATGATCCAAATTTGAAAATTTCCCTGATTTTTTGTGAAATTTCGAAAAATTCCCTGACTTTTCCCTGATATTTCCAGAAAAAAAAAATTCCATGACAATTCCCTGATTTCCCGGTTTTCCAGGTTATGTTACCACCCTGAACAGAGTTGTATAATAATTGCGTCATATATGTTCATAGTACAAAGAGATTTCCCAGAAAGTAATTATGCAGTATTAAATACAAAATAGTCATAGTAACTGATGCTCCTTGCCCAGCTAAATAGAAGTACATGGTCAACATATTAATATATATATACATGTATATAATTCAACACTCTATACTTAAAAGACATTGTGTAACCATGAATGTGTGTACGGGATATGTGCATATGGAATACAGGAGTTTTCTAATGGAAAAAAAATAATTTCCGTCAAGAACAAAGTTTGTTTTTTAAAGGATTATTCTTATAAACACATTTTTTCTTAAATTTATCTACAAATATCAATTACATATATATACAGACATACATATACTAAACATTAAGAAATAGAGACAAAATCTTACAAATAATGTGTCCAGTAGTTTCGAAATGTCTAACCATGTGACCGTTTGTGAAACAGCCAAAGAACACACAATGGAGACATGCATGTAATCTGCCTCGCCTATTATCACACTCTTGGCATTGACCAAATTTAGCCTGAAATATATATATACTCAGTATTACAAAAATAAATATTATAAAAACTTTAAATTTTCAATCAATTTTATAACAATCCTCACTTAAATTTATTTTTTTAAAGAATAAACCACTGTTGTTCATTTTAAGCATTTTTTTTTTAAGTCCGCCCCCACCCTTTCACATTGAAAATTGTGCTCTCTTTCTCTTTTATGCAAACACTGCTTTTTGTGCCCTCCCCAAAATAATACTATTCATTTGACTATTTTTATGAAAATATTCGTCCCCTCCCTTTTATTTCAGCAAAAAAGTTACTTGACTATTATCAACTCAAAAATTAGTACTCTAACAATTTCTCCATTTGAAAATTTTGAATATTCTTGAGGAATTTACATGAATTCTAGTATCTTTTTATGCTTAATAAACATTATAGTAATCAACATTAATCATTTAAACAGCATGGATTCTCAAGCTTTAACAATAAAAGAATTGAGCATTATTCCAGTTTATTGCAAATTATTTTAGTCATAAATGTTTTATCAGTTTTGTTAGGTATTTGAGAATCACCTATCAATGAGATTTGCCGAAATTATTTGCCAAAACAGTTTCTGCGATTTATAACAAAGTTTACGTTTTCTTGCGAATTTCATGCAAATGATCTCATCTTATATAGTTTGATTCTAAATGATTTACTATCAGATATATAATTTTTGCAAAATACAGCATTTTTTGTAATATTTTTCAACTTTAAGTTAAAATTTCATTGAAAAATTTCAAACAACTTTCCTTCCTCATTAAAGTACTCTAAGGAAAAAAAAAATTAAAAATGACAGCCTGCCTCTTTTTATTTCTAGAGTAAACACTGTTATAAAAAAAATAAGATACTACAGTTGAAAAATCTTTATAAAAAATATAGCATTTCAACAGAAAATATTGCATTTCAATGCTGCATAACTACTATAAATTACCCTACAAATAATTGAGGGAAAATATATAAGTAAACAAGTATTTTGCAAATTTATTTTTCAAAACAAAACTTTTCAAAACTGTCTGCCTAAATATTTTAATGATAACAAATATAATAATTTCACTCGAGAACAGGGATAGTCAAGTTATTTTTAAAAAAAAGAAATACAAATCAGGGTTGTAGTAATTTAAATCAACTTTTTTTTAAAAATTTAAATCAATTTATTTTAGATATGAAAAATTATGTGTTTTAATCGAATTTTTTTCCCCTATGAGTTATCTTATTGCCAAAGTAATGGAGAAAATTCTTTTACCACAATATTTAACAAAGTTCTTTAGGATAACCTATTCTTGGAAAGAAAAACCGGTTTGGCACAAGAATGACAAGTTATATAGTATAGCCCCAGTGGCGGCTTGCGAGTATGAAAAATTAGGGGTTCAGGAATTACATAGAGAATTTAAGAATAGTGGAATAAATTAGATAGTTAATATAGATATAGATTGGATAAACTGTGGAAAATATATAAACTTTTCTTTTAAATATGTAAACATAAATAAAACTGAGAATTAATCCAAACTTAAACAAATAATTGAAAAGGAAAAGAATATTAGATTAAAAGAGGAACCAAATGTAAGGAAATTAGCGTTATAACCATTTCAACTTTCAAATGATATCATACCCGTTTGACAAAGATCAAAAATATTTGTACATGTTAAAGATGTTGTTGTAAAATTCTCTCTTTTTATAGATTGAGTATCGATTCTTCACAAAATAACAAATGAACCGAGATTTTCCAAGGATGAAGTGTCATATGATAATGAAATACCATTGACTAAAGTCAGACAAAAGGGATGAAAAGTTAACTTTTTTTCAGACACGAAGTTCCCCCTCCACCTTTTCTCATTGTCGATTTACACTCCTGTATACCGGTCAAAATTGCGCCATGCTTAAATAATATTTCTACAAATGTTTAAAATTTAGAAAATGTGCTTAGAATTGTAATTTTATACTCAAATCTAGAATTCTACAATCGAAAAAACGTGGAATTCCGAGTTAGACTCGGAAAAGTAACATAACAGAAAGAAATTTCTACGCTTTTTCAAAACTCTCCCCATCTACCATGTAACAATAATTGGCGACGATTTGAGGCCTAACTCACAAGAAAGACCGGGGAACGATAAATCGTATTTTTTAACCATGGTCAGATGACGAGGACAGCACTTGAGCCGGCACCCACGCCTTTAATAGTCGTTAAGACTTTGGACCCCGATCAGATTTATCATGCACCAGTCCCATTTACACGTTGGATGTTCTTGAAAACTTTCTATTATTTTTGTAGCGAAGCTGGCAACCCCACGAACATTACTTGTTTACTTTTCTGTGTCAAATCTACCGCACAAGCTTGAACTGGCAATCCTCCAATTACCAGCTGAACACCTTTATCCATTCGGCTACCACGTCCGCCCCCAATGGCGGCCCATGGTCGAAAGTCATGTGGCTATTTTCCACAACAATACATGAACGGAAATTCTTTACTATTTATTACTCAAATCAAAGTTTGCTTTCAATTTTTACGAAATGATAACATGCAAAAAAAATAGAAAACACTTATTTCTTGAAAATTAAAGCAATCCTCCTTTCTTTTAAACTTGCGAATCGATCAATTTTAATATTAACTTAAATAACGAAATAGCAGCATACAGTAAATTTATCATGAAAACTATTTCCGTTTGGAGAGATTCTCCTTTCACCCACACATCCCCGCGATTCACGCGCGAGAAAATCAGTTTATCAAATTCTCAAGTGCAACCAAAGTAAAAAAAATTATTTCAGGCTTAATCTCCCCACGAATGCAGTGCATTAGCATGGGGAGGGGGGGGGGGGTTAATCTGTCTTATACGGTCGCCTTCGTCGACTTTTTTGAAATTCCTATATTCACAACGATAAAACCTTGCTGGGCGACAAAAACCGATTTGGTTGCCAATCAAAGAATTCCTCCATTTTCTCCCTGCATCGCGTGTGGCGTCAGGTTGCCAGATTTGGCGAAAAATCAGGGCGACCGTGAAAGACAGATTAACCAGGGGGGGGGGGGGGATTGCCATGGCAACAATGCAGCCGATTTCGAACTTCGCTTTTTGGCTGCAGTTTTGATTGAATAGAGATTTTTCCCTCCTGTATTGTGCATTAGGGCAACAGGTTTGCTATTATCGGAAATTTTGTTTACTTACCGCAGAAATTTCATTTTCAATTCTAATCTTCATTTAAGAAAATTAGTAAAATATCTAATTTTAGTTTTAAAATACACTAATAAATTTAGATGCAGCCCGGTTGTACTTGCTATAACCCACGAGCCGCCATTTCGGCCTCCTTTCATTTGGTTTGGTTTGGTTAATTAACATCGCACTAGTCCTTTCATTTGGAAAAAAAAACATATAGAAAACAAAAGATGCACAAATATCCTTAATTTTAAAAATAATTCATATAAATGGCATACCTTCATTTCTAGAGAACCACGAGCCAGACAGGTTACAAACATAGTATGTATGCTACTGTAAGGACTATTACTTCCAACTCCATGTGTCCTCTTATAGACATCCAAATGTACGCACGAACCTGTACGCCTTACAGTATTCATGCTTGATATTAAATATTAGACAAAATATCCACCATAAACATGAATTTTATAGTTTTTATGATGCAACAAGCAATCGACGAGAGCGGCTAAAATGGCTACTGCAATGTAGACAGGGAATGTAGAAGTATACTAAATTTCGACTGCTATTTTTTATTTCATTTAAGAAGCTTAACACAGCCAAGTTATGTGTCGAAAACGAGTTTTGATGTTTGGTGGTTAGAAAATCATTACGCTAGAACTGCACAATGTGACCATAGATTGGTTTGGTTTGGCAAATTAACGTCAGCTGGCAAATTGGTCTATTGGCGAAAGTTCGGGTTCTATTCCAAAGGAAAGATCCAAGAACAATGACACGTATTTTTGAGCCATGGTCAGATGACGAGGATAACACCTGAGGCAGCACCCAACGCAACCGTAGGTGTCAAAACATTGGACCCTGATTAGTTGTTGGATGTTCTGGACGATTTTCTAGTATTTTTGTAACGAAACTGGCAACCCTCCGATCGCAAAATCACTACTTTTTTACTTTTCTTTGTCTTAATTACTAGGAGCCCCAGTTGCTCAGTTGGTAAGGCGTTCAGCTACTAATCAGAGGATTGGTGGTTCGTTGGTTTGGTTGGTTGGTTTGTTAATTTACGTCGCACTAGAGCTACACAGTGGGCTATTGGCGACGGTTCGGGGCCTCTCTCGAAGACCCGGGAACGATGCCTCGCATTTTTGAACCATGGTCAGATGACGATCCTCGATCACGGAGTTCACTGCATTGTCAAAGTCGAGATTCAAATCACAACCCTTCGACCATAAAGCCAAGGCCTACAGTTGCCCAGTGTGTAAAGGCGTTCAGCTGGTAACCAGGGGATTGCTAATTTAAGCCCGTATATGACTGTTAATGTTTTAAAAAAAACATGGCGTTGAGAATGGTTTTGAATGGCTTGTTGGTTGTTGGTTTGTTAATTAACGTCGCACTAGAGCTGCACAGTGGGCTATTGGCGACAATGGCTTGTTGGGAAACAAGTATAAGGACGATACGCGGACAACACAGGACGAAAAGACAACATGGTAAAATTAACACAATAAAAAATGGGCAATTTAATTTGCCGCTTTCCATGAAAAATGAGATATATTTACATTAGAATTTTTCAGGTACTTGGGACAAATACATTACAATAAATGGCAAAAGTGAAACAAAAGTAGGGCATGGAGCCTCTTTTTTTTGGTTTGGTTTTGTTAATTAACATCGCACTAGAGCTACACAGTGGGCTATTGGCGACGGTTCGGGGTCAATCTCGAAGGAAAGACCCGGGAACACATACACATTCATATATGCACCACGTTATTTTAGAACCATGGTCAGATGACGAGAAAACACCTGAACTGGCACCCAACGCCTTCAATAGACGTCGGGACTTTAGACCCCGATCAGATTTATCGTGCACCAGTCCCGTATACACGCCATGGAGCCACTAATTAGGCATGAAATGCATAAATCTCATTGTTAAGAAACATGTTTCTGGGGACAGTACATAACTAAATTAGCTTAGTTTTAAGGACGAAACAATTAGACGAGCGAAAAACATGTCGTGAAAGAACTGCGTGTGGTATGGTTTCTATCAGGGAGTTCTATTTACATAGTGCCAGTGCTGATCTAGGTCGCCGCCTATTAGCTTTGGATGGTGTGGTCGTATTCATCGAGCTCCTGTAGCTCGGAATTGTCGATGTGAGGGATTTTGGCATAGAAATTTCTAGCCAATTTGCCCATAAATTCACATAATGGGGGGAAACCCAGTGATTCTTGGATGTCCCTGATTCGAATGAACCAGGGAGCTCTGATAATTTGGATTTTAATTATTGACGACTGTAGTCTTTCCAGCTCAATAAGTCTTGTTTTACAGGCTGATGCCCGTATTGGTGAGGCTAATGATGGGCCTAAGCATAGTTTTATAGAGAAGGAGTTTATTTTCAATATTAAAGGGAGATCTTTTATCAATTAACTGGCGTAGGGAAGCCTTGGCTATTGCAAGTTTCTTACGAATGTGGGATACCAAGTGAGGTGTTTATCCAATACCACGCCAAGGTATTTTGTGGTGTCTTGCCAATCGAGTGAAGTGTTATACATGGTTATTTTTAAGTCAGATGGGATTTTACGTTTATTAGTGAATAGGACAGCAGCGCTTTTTTCGACTTTAATTTGGATCTTCCAATTATCCAACCTCTTTTCAATTAGATTAATATGTTCTTGGAGGTATTGGGTGACTGTGACTAGGTCCTTGTCACGACTGCATTGTCATCTGCAAAAAGGGCGATGCATGGCGCTTGTTGGCAACAAGCGCTACGCACAATATGCAAATTGTGATGTGACGTCAGTTATGATTTCTTAATAAAAGTAAGAAGCGGTGTCTCTGTTTATGAGATCCGCGCTATTCACCTAAAGCATGACTCGACTTATTTCTTCCACAATTATCCAACAGTTTTGTTGGATTGGGGAATATCGTTTATAAATATATTAAAAAGTAACGGCCCAAGGACAGAGCCTTGGTGGGTCCCTGCCATGGGGATTCTGATTGTGGAGAGTGACTTTTTAACAGAGACTACGAAGGTCCTGTTTTTAAGATATGAGTGGATTAAGTGGATAAGATCTGTAGGAATAGAGTGTAATAAGTTTGAATATCAGCCCCTTAATCCAGACACGTTCAAAAGCTTTGGCAATATCAAGGAACAGCGCAGGCGTGCTCTCACTTTTTACTAGGTTTCCAGAGATAAAATCCGTTACCCTGAGAAGCTGGTGAGTAGTCGATAGCTCTTTCATAAACCCAAACTGTTGGGGTATGAGTTTTTGGTTTGATATGAGAAACTTTAGAATTCTGTCTCTTATTGCGGTTTCAGCTACCTTACCCAGTACGGGTAACAATGAAATAGGCCTATAAGATGATGGTTCCTTAGGGTTTTTACCTGGCTTGGGAATTGGAATTATTTTAGCGTTTTCCCATGGTTTTGGAAAGTATTTTAAGTTGAGCATAGAGTTTAGGAGGATGACAAAATATGCAATAAAGTTATTAGGAAGGTTTCTTACCATTTTATTGGTGATCCCTTCTTTTCCAGGGGATTTCTTAATCTTAAGTTTACGAATTGATATATTAATTTCATCAGGTTGGATAGGTTCAAAGCTAGTATTTGGTATGGTGTTAAGGAATTTGTCAACATTGTTGGAGATATCAGCGTTAAATTTATGATTAATTGTGGGGTTGTCCTTGAATTGCTGTTCATAGTGATATCCAGCAAATTACTGGCGTGTATGCGGGACTGGTACCCCCCATAAATCTGATCGGGGTCCAATGTCCCGACGCCTATTGAGGTTGCGTCGGGTGCCAGCTCAGGTGTTGTCCTAGTCATCTGACCGTGGATCAAAAATACGAGGCATCGTTACCGCGTCTTTCCTTCGAGATAGGCCAATAGCCTACTATGCAGCTCTACTGCGATGTTATTTAACCAAATCAATCAACCATGAGCCTGTTACTTCACCGTCTGGGCCAGCCCGCTAAATTGGATGTTAAGCACGTTTTGCGTCGATACAACGCAAGGCAGGGTCTATTCTAACGGGTAGTCGTGGCTTAGACTTTCAAATTAAAAAATGGACAGGAATTTAACAAATTGGTATTGGAATTTAAAATATAAAAACATGCAATTGAATTGATTAGAGAAATCTGAATATTTTATTAAATTTTCTGAATTCCTTATCAGATGGGTTTAAAACAGCCACATATTTATTGAAGAAAGAATTTGAAACGGGATTAAAATGTTTTATCTAAATAAAAAAATTCTTAATGAACTTTAGCACGTTTGACTTTTTCAAAGCATGTAAGGAAGGCGGAATACAAGTACATTGAATAGACTTTGGAAAGAAACATTGGTAAAAAAGTTTATATAAAGCTTGAAAGACCGTTTGTATTAATCACTATTCAAATTTAAATTAATTTAATAAATGTTCAGATTTGGTTATGTAAGTATGCAGCAGATGAGTACCTTTTCAAGTGATAAAGGAATAATAATTAAAAAATGGTTAAGAGCCAGGAACCATTAGTGAAGTGTTTTAATAAAACTAATGTTAACAATTCATTAATCACTTCGCTTAATAATTTGACAATGACTATTTAGTGAGTAGATCACCTAATTGTAACTTAGTTTGATAAAAATGTTACGAAAATATATGAAAAGTCAATAAAATTTTATTGAATTTTTACAGATGTTGACAGTAATTTCTGTACATTTAAAAAAATGTTCATATAACAAAATGATGTAGAATGCTTAAAATCTTCCTGCTCTACAGTATCATATTTCAAAGAATTTATATATAAATTGCTATATTTTACTTAAACAATCTGTAACAATTCCAATAAGATTAAGATTTAGGAATGTACGTACATAAAAGAAATAGGTATCAAAATATTCTGTAAATAATATTAGGTATTGTAAAAGGGGAAAAAAACATCTCTATATAAACAAAATTGATTACATAATGATTTCAATATAATTAGATATACATATTTAAATTTATACAGAGGATTTAAGTTTTTAAATTGCAATAGCTATTAAGCAAAAATATACAATTCTAGAAACATACATATAATTAAATAAATTGTATAAAATTAACAGATATGATTTTTAATACCTTTGTATAAGATTTCAATATAATGTTTAACCATAAACTCTAAAGGTAAATGTATATAACTAAACAAACCATAGTCTATGATAAATGTTCTTTCCAATAAAATAATATTACTTTTGAAATTGTGTTTATAAATAATTTAGGAATGCTATTTTAAGTTTTCACTGAGTTTTAGAATTATTGAAATATTAAATTACTTTAATATTAGTAGCAGCTATGCTTATTGTCTAGTATTTATCTAAACAGGGCAACTCAACATGTAGCAGATCAAGGAAGAAAATGAAGCTAAGAAATAATCAAGATAATATAAATAATTAAGGTATATCTCACAATTATTAAATTATTTTCTGAGTGAAAATTCTATTCATATTCTGAAGATCTAGTTGTTATACTATGAATATATTTAAATACTTACACCAACCTTCAAAATAACAATAATCTGTATATTTTACCAGATCCAGCATTTGCAAAAGCAAATATGAGCAATATTTTACAAGGCAGAAAAAGATGTGAATTTTAAAAATTGAAATCACAAAAAATAGACTAACATTCAATTGTATGAGGAACTAAAAATTGTACGTAGCGAAGAATTCTATATGAATTTTTATAAATAATTAGCGTAATTGTATTAAAGAGTAAAAAAATTGCACATTTTGTATGAGCATTCCATACAAGATGGTAAACATGAAGGTGACTGTAGAAGTTTAGGTAGTATTTAAAAACGTTACAAGAAAGGGATTAGCACATAACATTCCAGGTTTTTATAGTAATAACCAAGACAATAGATAGTAACTTACAGGGAAAACCAACAAACAAAAGTAAATATCTTAACCCTTGGAATACACTAACAATATGAAAAATAGAAAAGCCAAATAATTCATTTTTGAATAATATAAAAAAATTAATTCATTATTAAAATAATTTCAAATACAAGAATAGATAAATCACAAATATAACCTCATATACCTCAAACACAATACTTCAAATTCAAAATTAGGGGGGGGGGTGTCAATTACTCAAACAATTCATTTTAAAATAACAATTGCAACTAATTTCTATTTATATACATAAACCAAATATTATTTAAGTAAAAACTGTTAGTCCGCATATTGGCACAAAGAGAAAAATGATTCGTACAATTAAAAGTAAGTTTATGTAACAAATATTAGTGAAAATTGTACCAAACTTTACTAAAATTGTCAATTACATTTTACACTGAAAGCTCACAAAAATGTTATATATCAGTTCAATTTAAATATTTATTCCAATAAATTATTTGTCTTTGAACAGTTAAAAAAAATACAAGACCTTTCAATTTTAGCTGCCAGAAATCTAAAGCTTAAAATACAAATTTCATATTTAACAATTCATTATTATAAAATTTTATGAATAATAAAAATGTGACAAATAAGATATTTGTTTACAGCTTACTATTCAAAAACATGCAAGTCAATTCAACGAATACTGCTGGCAAGAATATGTAAGCAAGGGAAAAACTTAAAATAATTCATGAAATTAATGTAAAGAAATATTGTGTAGCCTTAAGATACTCAACTAATAACAATTTAATTTAACAGTTTTATTATAATTTTAATATAGTCTTTTTCTGTTGCTGTCTTGACTTCTCTGGAAGACCATTACACCACCAATTATGCAAACACATAAACCAAGAAGGGCACATACAATTATTAAATATAGTTTAGTTCCAGACATCGGTGGAGGTGGGTCATCTACATGATCTGCAAAATAAATATGTTTGCATATGTAAAATATATTAAATAAAAGAAAATAAACTGGAAATTCATGATTGACAAGCATAGAAAATACTTTAATTTGACTATATTGCTTGGATTGGTTTGGTCAAATTAACGTCGCACTACAGGTGCACAGTGGGCTGTTGGTGACAGTTCGGGGCCTATCTTGAAGGAAAGACCCAGGAACGATGCCTAATATTTTTTAACTATTGGTTGGTTTAAATAACGTCGCACTAGAGCTGCACAGTGGGCTATTGGCGACAGTTCGGGGCCAATCTCGAAGGAAAGACCCGGGAACAATGTCTCGTATTTTTGAACCATGGTCAGATGACAAGGACAACACCTGAGCTGGCACCCGACACAACCTCAATAAGCGTCAGGACATTGAACCCCGATCAGATTTATCGCGCACCAGTCCCGTATACACGCCCGTATAATTTGTTGGATGTTCTGGACGACTTTCTAGTATTTTTGTAGCGAAGCTGGCAACCCTTCGATCGCAAGATCACTACTTTTTTACTTTTCTTTGTGAAGTCCATCGCACGGATTCGAACCACCAATCCTCTGATTAGTAGCTGAACGCCTTATCCACTGAGCAACTGGGGCTCTTTGAACTATTGTCAGATGATGAGGAGAACACCTGAGCTGGCACCCGACGCTACCTCAACAGTCGTAAGCGACATTGGACCCCGATCAGATTTATTGTGCACCAGTCCTATATAGTATAGCCAGTAATTTTTTGGATGTTCTGGACGAATTTCTAGTATTTTTGTAGCGATGCTGGCAACCCTCCGGTCGCAAGATCACTACTACTTTTTCACCTTTCTTTGTCAAGTCCATCGCACGGATTCGAACTAGCAATCCTGTGATTACTAGCTGAACACCTTTATACACTGGGCAACTGGAGGTCCCTGTATTGTTTGAAATAAGTGTATATGCACATAAACAATTATAGATCCAGTCAATTATATTTTAATCAATTAATGCATTATCGATGTATTATATTAATCAAGGTGGTGATAAAATACCTTCAGACATTTCAAGTATTATTACAAGTGGAAGAAGGGGTTAACTAACAATTTGGAATTTTTAAAAATTTTGATGTAGATGATGTACATATGCATCTTGCCTCAAAATTGTATAGCTTTGCTTGCTTTATTTAAGCAGATACAGAGCAGTAAAAATGTGTACATATTTAATTTATAATGGCTTGCTTTAATTAAATGCACCTAAATGCCAAATGTGTGAAAACACACCAATTTTCTTAACCTACTACCTGTATCACCCTAAAGAACACGAATATTTTTAGGATTACTAGTTGTTTAGTTTATTTAAAAGTTTAACTATAGCTACGCAATCGGCTGTTAGTGATGGCTCGGGATGGGTTTTGTAAAATCAAGGGATTGTAGAACTATATATTTAGGGTTTGGGTCCGTGAACAAAAATCGATGAGTCTATTTTTTTTTACAAAAATGAGTATTGTTTGAATTGGCAATTGGATAGAACTTTAAGGAAATGTAAAAATTTCGAACTTATTTTAAAATATAAAAATACTAAATTCGAAAGCATGATTAGTCCTTTTTTTTTTTTAAAAAAAAGTGCAAGGCTTCAGTTAACAGAGTGATTGTTTAAACGGTTAAGTAGACACAAATGCTTTGAACCTCAATACTGAACAGGAAAAAATTATGAGTACTGTTCAAAAACATGTAATAAGCGAGTTGACAATAGGATTGAGTGATTGTTTAAACGGGTTAAGTAGATACAAATGTTCGGATATTCATTTCAGATATAGCAAAATAATGAAAAGGAAAAAATAATGAGGGTCCATATTCAGAGAAAAATACATGTTTAAAAATTTAGAAAAATCCAGACGATTTTATACAGTAACATCAATAATTCGAAATGTTCATGGTGTTATAACTGAAAACAGTCACATTAGTGCTGCAATTGATATCTTAAAATCAATGAGCTAATAGTTTATTTATAAATTTCATTTAAATTGCAAACGATATTGCTGGAATATTGTTTGTTTTGGAATATAACATGTTTTGAAGCCTTTTGACAGCTATTTTTTGGAGTAGGACCCTGAAAATACCAGGGGTTTCCTCATGCAGGGTGACAACAGAATTCTGAAAAAAAAGTTCCCCGATATTTTGTTGATGATGTCACAAAAATTTCCCTGATTTTACAATTACATTAAGAAATGTTGCACTACATGCTTTATAAAGAAACAAAGCATCCACGCTACAATAAATATATTGTATTATAAATGAAAAATTATAAGCAATACTTATTGTCAGTTAAAATAATAATTTATGGATACAACACAAATTATACAATTGTGACAGACATAATAGTAATTAAACATGTTTTTTGGAAGCAGAGAATGCAAAAAAAAGCAAGTTTTTTCAAATTATATCTTTTGTAGATAATTTTAAATGTTTTATATACTTCCTATTCCAATCTTCAATAAATTGCATATTCATTAGTCCCTCACCCCAGAAGAAGAAACGTGGTGACGTGCGTTATACGACACAGATTTTTTCAAAGGTCTGCAGACAAATTTTTGCAGAAGTCTATCATACTAATATTTTTTATGTCTGCACTATTTTGAACATTTTCTGCAGATTCTTTTAAGTTAGATAATTACTTTTCTCTCATTTAAGAAAGTCAGGGGGTGGGGGAGAAATCCCGATAATAGAAATTTGCAATCGATATGCACGATAAGTATCTGTTCTTTGAGAAGATACATTACTAGAAAATAATTAACAGAACCTTCTTTGAGAAGGAAAGTTTCGCTTAAGGAAAACATAATTTATTTCCGACTTTGGCGATAATTTTTTTCTCTTTTGGATTTGGAGCTCAATTTTTTGTTTTAATATCTAATTTTTTTTTCTTTACTCATTCTTATATCATTTATTTGATAGTCAACAGGTAATCAATGGTGCAAGTTTTTCCAAAAATCGGCAACTTGACACCGCGATTACTCCGATTTTGGTGACTAAAAAGCAATTTCTTTTATATATTTATTAATTTTTGTCTAGCTTTAACATGGTTTTTCAATTTTTTTTATCGAGTTTGTTCAGGGTGTCCACAGGGAAAGCATTTTGAATTTCCCTGATAATTCCCTGATATTTCCCTGCAAGCCGTACTTTTTTTTACAGCAATATTTAAAAAATTTATTATTATTCCTTATTATTATGCAAGATATGCTTTGACATTATCTTGTTATTTCACGAAAATATATTTATTTTTAATATATAAGTTTACTAACTATTTTGCTTGATTTTTGAACTTCCAAAAAAGTGCAACCAAAGTTTAACATCCAAAAATCAATAATCAATGCATAAAAATTTAATGTACCCCAAATTCAAAATTCCAGAGTATTTACCAAATATCAATAATTCAAAATGCTACTTAAAAATCATAAAAGTACAAGTGCAATATATCTCTTAGGCTATTAGTGATAGTACTTTAAGATCAAAGACTAAAGTAACCTCAACATTAAAAAAAATCCAATACACTCAAATAGTAGAAACCCAATGAATCCCTATCCCTAATAATAAAACTAATTTATTAAATCTAATCCAGTATCTTAAGATATACAGCTTAGTACACAAAATATATTTCCTAAGCTGAAAAATGTACCCAAAAAATAATAGAGGCAACAACAGTTTCGTTAAGTTTAACAGAAAAAAAATCATTTTAGGGATGTTCAAAAGAAATTTGAATTTTACTAGAAACTTAGCAAGTTTTAAACATTTGAAAAATCTATTTTTAAAATAAATTGAGTGGGCGGGCAAGTACCTAGTTATAGATAGCCAATTAGTTTGTCAAATTTTAGAAACATCAGCATTTTAGTGCGGTTTCTACGACCTTGAAAGAGAAAATTTTCACTTTTACACACTTTTCAAAGTCCCAAACGCAATTTCCCTCTTTTTGATTGCATTTAAAAAGTATTTGAATATTTGCAACTAATCAACGATGTTTCACAGCCAGAAATCAAGTTAAAAATATTTTTTTTTGACCAATTCCCTGATTTTTTCAAAAAAATCCCAAATTCCCTGATATTTCCCTGATTTTTCCAGAATGGTCAAATTCCCTGATATTTCCCTGTTTTCCCGGTTTTCCCTGCTTGTGGACACCCTGTTGTTATAAATTGGTTTATTATCAGCTAACCGCATTTGCCGATTTTATCCGAAATCGGCGTTTTAGTTCGTTTTTTTCCCAATTTTCAAGACAGAAACTTGTTTTACTACATGTTTAAAGCCAGTTTTCTCGTTTTGAAAGGCATTTCTTTAGTTTTAATTTATTTTTATAATTTTTTTCCGATTACAAACCAATTAGTTATACCAAGTTTGTCAAAAATCGGACTATGTTAAATTCTTCATCTTTATAAACTGGAATATTCCTGAGCATATTGTGGGAATTCTAGTATTTTAAAATAAACTTATACTGCAAAATAGTTGGGATTTTATGTCATGATTCTTTTACATGTAAAATGACAGTTTGAACATTAGTTTGACAGTTTGCATTAGATTTCATTCACTATGATATTTTTCAATGAAAAGTAAAGCATTATTTTTCAGACTTGCATGTTATGAGGCAGTGCTAGAAGATAAAAAAAAAATGCTTTCTTCTTGTACACTTCCCTTTTTTTTATTTCCAGTATGAACTCTGCAATTGAATTAAAAAAAGCACCCAAGTTCTGAAAGGTATAAATAACTCACCTCTAGGAGGAGCAAAGAAGGCAGCTGCAGGTGCAATATTGGAGCGATCTTCTTCCTAAATTAGAAAGACAAAATGATTTTAAAATACTGGTAATTTTGTTTGTTATATGAATTATGTAACATACAACTTAAAATTCGCTTAAACTTCTGACGTCTTTAGAATTGCACACAATAAAATGAGAGTTAATTGAAGTTTGATAAACGTTACTTTAAGAAAAAGATTAAAGGTGCTATTTTGCTAGTTAAATGTTCTTTTAAAAATATGTGTTTTTTACATTAAAACTGGACACAACAGAAACTTATCCACTTAAATTGATAATAACTCTATATATATAAATTTCATTACAACAATCATTTGTTACACTTTGAATCAATTTTCAAATAATAAATTGTAATATTTGATTTTTTATGAATTAGTGTTTAAGCTAGGTTTTGTATACCTCCTAGCAATTTGGCTAAAATACAAAAAAATTAAATTTTTCAAAAGCATTTTTGAATAAAAAGTTGTTTTTTACCATTTATTAATTTGCATTATTATCTCTGTTTTTATGAGACCATACTTTAAAAACAGTATTAGAAATCCAAATTGTCTATTTCTATACATCCAATATTTAAAATTAAAAAAATGCTATAAAGATTTTATTCAATCAGAAACTAAGAATGAAATTTTATTATTTAAATTTTTTTAAGTGATTATGTAGATTTCTTCAATTTGATTTTCACATTTTAGCTAAAGTAAATGTTAATATTTTAGCAAAATATGATTTATTTTAACATTTGGCTAAAAAAGTTATCCCAACTTAAACACTGATGTGAACTTGATTGTGAAAATTTGTCATGACTTAATTAATTCATTGAAAATAATTTCAAGTATTTATTACAAAAGTGCAAGTGCAAATACTAGTTTTAGTGAAGTAAAGTGTTTTTTTTTTATGAAGAATTAACATGCAAAAATTACCTTTTCATCAGGAACTTCCAACTCATATAATCGCATGGAAATTATATCATGATTATCTGAAAAATACAAACATTTTACTGAAATTTAGAAGAACTACATGAAAATATTATTTTAGACATATACATATTTTCTGTTATTTAACAAGTTTCAATTATGAAATATTATTAAGTGGAATAAAAGTTTATCAGAGAAAAAAAGAAGTTAAATTCATACTTGATTTCATAGCCTTGTGATATTGTTAAACTAAAGATTTTTTTTTAAACATTACAGAATTTAAGAAAAAAAATTTAGATAATAAAATGTCTAAATACTTTTTATATAGTTTAAAACTTGTTCAAATAAATTTTGACAATTAATCTGCTCATATTATTATGAGAACTATATTGACAAACAATAAAATACCTTTCACGAATTAAAACACTCACATATATATATATATTTATATATTCAGAAACAAGGACATAATACTAGTCAGTTGAAAATATTGATATTGCTTTGCATTCAAAGCAATTTAGCTTGTATTTCAGTCAGCAAAGGGTTCAATTCTGAAAAAAATAGGGGAAAGCTGGAAACAATTGCTATCGTTTCCAAAAAGTGTTCTGTATGATATATTAATTTTGCACCCCTGCACCACGCCGTCGTTGGCCGCCATCTTGGAAAAATGGCATCCAAAATCAGTTTTTTGTGATTATCTCCTTAATTATTATATTTAGAGAAAATATTTAAATTACAAAATTATTCCCTAAGTAATTTTACACAAAAATGCAATTTACATTATGTTTCTACGATTCACCATTTAGACGCTAGAGACGAATGAAGTGGATACTAAATCACTAAGTGGCATAAAGGCTCAAGAAACCGCTTTGACAGGACATCTTTTGTTCCTTACTTTGTTTATAAACCTCTCTATACCTTATGCACGCATACTTTTTAAAATACGCTTTTAAGTAAGTTATGTATTTTTTATTCATGAAACTAAAAAAAATTTCAGTTTAAACATAAATCATATTTTATCTTTGTATGCAGATAGTTCTAAAATTCTTTATGTACATTGCCAAAATTATTTACTTCAAGTCAGTTACCGTATATATAAAAATTACAACTACTATTGTTTCTGATATTTCTTCACCTTTGTATTCTAAGTTCGGTACAACAAAGTACTCCTCATGTATTTGGCACCAGCACAGCTGGAGTGCTTTTTCTACATAGTGAAAGAGTATGTGTTGTAAGGACATCTAACTATCTCACCAGCTTTAGTCGAAGATCATTAACAGAGTATAGTAATAATAAGAGACATATGCGTATACAATGTGTGCAGCACTTAAGTATCATTATCGACTTAAATGTAACAAATGAGGTCTATTAGGGAAACAAGCCTTGCTCACCATGCAAACTATTCTGTGACTGAGCATTTGCACTGTATTTTTCAAGGGCATCAATAGTTTGATTAATTAACGTCACACTATGGTTCCACACTATAGGAGTTAACACTGGGCGTATGAGCAAACGTTTTTTTTAAAAAATATGTTATCATTTAAAAGCCAGGTGAAAGAAAATACTCAAGTATTTCTGTAAAATTCGAAGACATAGATGCTAAATTTAAATGTTTCTACAGTTTAGAATAGGTTTTTTAATGTGTGATTCATATCCATTGGTAAATTAAGATTTGAACAAGGACAGTGTAAGAATTTTTTTTAGAACAAGCAAGCCATTTTAGCACTTTTCTTCCTTTTGCACAAAGTAATACTTTTCAGGCAATCAGATAACTAAAAGTAATATAGTACATTTGCAAAATTCCTTAAATGCAAAATTTGGAAACTCTCATGCTATGCAGACATGTTTGTAGTAAGAAAAAAATATTAAACTATACATCCTATATGAAATTTAGTTGCACACATATTTATAAAACAAATAATATAATCGAAATTAGAGTAAAAAAATTCTTTAATAATCTAATTAAAAAAATCTTACACTAAACTTGGAGTGTTTCGTAATCTAAAGCCGCAAGACTCTTGGGTCTTACGCCGCACTTTGTCAGTTTTGTCTTCATAACATAATTGTTTTATTTGCGAGAAACTTCTATCATGTTATAATACCCGGAAGTTAAAGAAAAGGAACTAAAATGTTAATTAAATATAGTTTAATTTTTGGGAAACATACACAAATATGAAGATTTGAAAATTTTACCGTTCATGAAAAATGTAAATGTGACATTCTTGATATTCATACTTTAAATGATAATATTTAGCTTTGTGGAAATATATTAAGTTTCAAATAATAATTCAATATCAATATTGGAATTTAAAATGTTATTTAGATTGTAGAAGGGTGTTCCAAGTCGGAAGAGCTACTTGGAAACAAATAGGGTAGATTTATTCTTCAACTCTATGGGAGCCCATTGTGAAATCTGTTTCAGAAATGGGAAATATAGCTTATATGCAAAATTCCCTCAGTAAAATTAAATTTATCTTAACGTCAAACAACCATTTTTTGTTAAAATGTATGTTCACAAGGTATAGAGAGGTTTTTAAACAAGATAAGGAACAAAAGATGTCCTGTCAAAGCAATTTCTTAGTTTTCATGCCACTTAGTTAATTAGTATTCACTTTATTCGCCTCTAGCGTCTAAATGGCGAGCGGCAGAAACATAATGTAAATTGCATTTTTGTGTAAAATTACGTAGGGAATAATTTTGTAATTGAAATATTTTCTCTAAATTTAATAACTAAGGAGATAATCATAAAAAAACTGATTTCGGCCGCCATTTTTCCAAGATGACGTTCAACGTCGGCGTGGTGTAAAATTAATATATCATACACTTTTTGGAAGCGATTGAAATTGTTTCCAGCTTTCTCCTATTTTTTTCCGAATTGACTCTTTTTTCATGCTTTGCTGACTGGACTATTGGTACAATTTGGCAATATCGCAAAGAAAGCATATTTCCACAATATACAAAATTTAACGAATAAAAAAGGTAAAAAGGCACATCATTAAAAAAAATTTAATTTAATAAATGCATATAATATTTTTTATACCTGATAAGTCCCCTGTAGTGGCAGTTGAACCAAAGAAATAACCAGTAGGAAGACGTACTCCTTTCACTGTAAAACATTCTTGCCAAGCATTCTTTCCTTCAATATCAGTTGATACCTATTTAAAATAAAAATGGCAGTGAAATGCATACAAAGGTCGTAATAATACCAAGTAAAATTATACATATTTATTGCTTATCATTTATTTCTTAAAAATGTTTCTTTAAAATAGATGATTTAAAATGTATAAATATAAAAAAATAAAGGTAAATGTACTTTGAAATTATATGTTCTATCATTTACTTCCTAAAAGTAAATGTTTCTTTAAAATAGATTATTAAAAATGCACAAATTATTATATTTGATGAATAAGAGTCAAAGAACGATTTAAATATAATTTTATTTGTAGATAAAAGTTAACTTAAAGTATAAATCACAACTTGAAGCTTTATTGCCTATCCGAGCTAGATATAAAATGCAGCAATAATAAAGCAGTTTTAGTGGTAGCAAAATTTGATAGACAGAAGTTGTCCTTTTAAAACAAGGCAGGTTATGTCAAAAATGACATTTTTGCCCTACTTGAAAAGTAATATGAATGACTGATAAATTTTTACTACAATATCATTTTAATAAGTTATTATTCAAATAAATTGATAAACTATACATAAGCAAAGAAATGTTTTAAGAATGATTAAAAGAACTATGGTGAAAATATATAAAAAGTTTTTACAAAATTTTATTAAACTAGTTTATGAAATCTCTACTTCAGTCAAATGTCTGTTGATCATATTAATCAAATTGCAACGATTTCCTTCTAAATAAAAAAGTAATCAATTACAAATGCTATACAGATTTAAATAGTGGCCATTTTTTACCATGGTGACAAATATCAGCAAATGTATCAAAAACAAATATCTGATTATAATTTTATGACAGTTTAAACAAGTAATTATTCTTATATGGCTGTAATGCAACAGGGTACATCAATGAAAGTACAGTAGTTAGTTATAAAAAAGTGTTTACTATATTATATATGAAATAAAAACCTTTTGCATAAGTTGAATTGAAAAAGATGTGTATGTATGCAATGCATTAATCTTTAGAACAAAAAGGTCCTGGTTCATGCTGATTATACATTCAGTAGTTTAAAAAAATAATTTATTTTTTCAGTTAACACATTTAAACATCATGTTTTATAGTGCCCTAGGATTTATGTTTTTACCGACGATATATGTTTTAAGCAAATAGTTATTATCCGCATTCGCAAAGCTAACACAAGCTCCATGCTTATTTTTCTGCTAGGCATAGTTTTCTCAGCTTTTGAAGCTTGTGCATTGTCAGATAGATTTCTCCAAAACAAACCAGTCTTATGAAAATAATAAATTTGGCCCCACTGATAACCTTTATATTTATTTATATAATTAAGTTTTTTTTCTAAATGGCTCAACAGCTTCAAAATCTGCCCTCAAACTGTTCGATGTTTAATTTCTTGCTTGGAAATATAAACCTCGTCAGATAAAATAACCATTCTTTATTGTGATTACATTTTGTAATAGTCCGTTATAAGCGAAATCCTCTATAATGAGGTTCTACTGTATATGTAAAGCAATTGATTTTGCAAACATTATCAGCATTAAAAAAAATTTCATTTTGTAACAGATTTTGATTTTTTTTAAAGAATGCAACAGCTTCCCTTTTTTTCTTTTAAATTTTAATGTCATGTTTAATTTAAGTACCAATATACAAATAATTGATCTTTTGAGAGACAATGCTATAGGATTCCAGTTTGCAAAGCAATGTACATAAAAGTTAAATCATTAAAAGTAATCGCTACAATGATCTCAAATTAGTAAAAGAGGAAGATTGAAATAAATCTATCATCTGATTTTTAATGAGCATACACATAGTGACAAATACATATAAACCTCTTTTTGGTACCAGGCAAAAAAAAAAACTAGTGTTTATTGACTATTTTATGCTTATATTTTATATTTATAAAAAAAATTATCGGGTAGTTGAATAAGTTTTCGCTGTTTTTTTGTGAAAATTAATGTTTTATTTTAAAAAATCATTAAAAAACATGTTACTGAAAGTATTGCCCATCGCTAGCCACGACTTTTCCTTATCTTTCTGGCAGCATTTGAATTCCACGTCGGAAAAACGACACGTCTTTTGAGGCTATCCAAGAGTCGACCCAATTTTTGACATCTTTATAAGAACGGAAGTGCTGCTCAGCCAGCCCATGCGTCATCGACCGGAACAAATGGTAGTCGGAAGGGGCAATGTCTGTTGAATACGGCGGGAGGTGTAGGTGTTTACCGGTTTTGCAACATGTGGCCGAGCGTTGTCATGCTGCAAAATGACCTTGTCGTGTCTGCTCGTACAGCGGCCGTTTGTCCTTCAATGCTCAGCTTAATCACTCCAATTGTAGTCTGTGGCGATCTCACCTGATGGTTTCATTTAGTTTGAGCAGCTCATAATAAACTATACCCACCAAATGCAGAGCAGAAGCTTAGAACCATGATATTCGGCTTTGCTGAAGATGTTGATGGATGGCCACAATTTTCTACGCTTATGGTTATCAAAGTGTATCCATTTTTCATCACCAGTTACGATACGATGCAAAAATCCTTTCCTTTTCTGCCGTTGAAGCAGTTGTTCACAGGTGAAAAGACGCCGCTCGACGTATCTCAGCTTCAACTCGTACGGCTGCTTTTGAATCATTCCTAATGCTTTCAAAACTGTTGTGTGATCAACTTCTAATGATTCTGCAAGTTCAGCTAGCGTTTGACATGAGTCTTCATGAAGTAATGCTTCCAATTGTTCGCCTTCAAACTTCTTCGGTGCGCCAGAGCATTATTATTTTTAAAGCGTTTAAACGAATCTCTACACGTTGTTTCAGACAGAGCATGGTCGCCGTAAGTCTCAACAAGAATTCTGTGAGCTTCACTGCAGATTTTTTAAAAATAAAATAGTGCAGTAAAATTCCCCGCAACTACTCTTTTTTTGGCACGAAATTTGACATATTTAACACAATGAAAAATAAAGTTGATTGTACTTCCGCGGAATAACATACACTGGATTTCAAGCTTACTTATAGTACTTGTAAATAGATGGGTTACTATCATAAAATAACGCAAGCAGTTCCGGTAACTTCATCTGTTGGAAAACAGCGAGCACTTATTCAACTACCCAATACAAAGAAATGTAAACCAAGGACCCTATGTAATGCATTTGTAACTTACATTTCTTTGTCCTTTATATAAACAACAAAATGACAAAGAAATGCAAACCCCTATATAAACCACAAACAAGAGGCAAAACATAAAAAAAATTACCGTTAGAACATCATTTTCATAACGAATAGATAAATGGGTTTCATGTTCAGAATTACGAAATTTTGCCTCGCAGCCAGCAAGTTCTGTGTGGGTGCCATCACGGTCATGGTCATAATGCAATGAGCCATTATTTACCATGGCAGAAATATATGGGTGTCCATGCTGAAAGGAAAATACACAAATTTAAACAAATAAAAAAATTGAAGAATGATGACAAAAATTATCAATGTAAATGTCTGGTTGAAAATTATTTAATGGTGTCACTATGTAACTTAAATTGTGTGGAAAAAGACTTAATCTTCAATTTGATTGAACCTCATAATGCAGAATAAGTTTTCAAGTCTGCTAGCAGTTCTCCTTTATGGTGTGGAATTAATCAGATGCATTAAACAGACATTAGCATTTGCAAAAAATAACGAATATTGCAAAATTTGATTAACTTACCTAAAATATTTCAATTAAGGCACAACAAGCAAGTTTACCAGATCAGTTTTAATGTAAAATTTGACAGATTTGGAATTCTAAAGCAACAAATTATTTTAAGGAATTCTTTTTAACATGCTTTTATTACACTTTTGGGCTAGCTAAAGATTATATGCATGAGGCCGAAAGATGGAGAATACTAAGAATTTAACAACTAATAATTAGTCCATTTCCCCTATTTACCAAGCTTGCCTGTCACACAATTAAAAAGTTCTAGAATGCTCTTAAAAGAAGTTTAAAAGAAATTTTTAATGATTGCCTTTTTAGCAGTTTGCATAATTTCTCAAATTAGATTCGACAAAACTATTGTACAGTAAAATGATTTTTTTTAAATGTTTTTTTATTTATCTAGAAACCTTTTTATCCTCTTATCCACTCGAAAAATGCATTGTTTCAATAATGTCACTGTTATTTCAATTATTGTTATTATATATATATGAAAGAAAATTCTTGTAACCACCCTCTTTTCAAATCCCTCTTAATATTACCCCCGTAACATCACCCTTAAAATAACTAAGTACAATTTGTGCCTTTTCCCTCTTGTTCCTAAAACTCTCTTTTTCCCAAAACCAATCTCTTTGTTCTCATTATTTCTGCTGAACCTGCAAAGGTTTCTACCCACGCACACATTTTCTCATTCCCCATCACTCCGGGACGCATATTAACTACCTATACACGAGTAGACGCATTGGAAAATTTCGAGCCTTCTGATTCGTCGGTTTCACTATGTAGCTGTGACGTCACACTATTTCTCATCCATTATACTTACATTTCAATCAAACTTACACATGAATCTGAATCACTAATGCTTGTCAGTTAATTGCCTAATAAGGTGAATATAAAATGGGGGGAAATGTAGCTTTATAAAATATGGAACATTTTTGGTAATGGGTTTATTTAAGTAGAATTGCATTACATTTTGTAATTTTATACGAGTGTTATTATTTATTATCATGATTATCATGAAATCAATTCATTTAACCAATTAAAAAGGAATTTTTATTTGTCATCCAAGAACAAATAAAAATAGATACAAATAATACTAGAATAATATAGATTAATTTCTTGCGTATAAAATTAAAGTAAGGAATAGAATTTCAATGTATCGTTATGTGTATTGTTATGCATTACGTTAACAGATGGCGCCACATAATATTTTGGAATTATGAAGTTTTTTTGCATTTGAAAATTACAATTATATTTGTATATATATCTTTCAATAACAAATATATTCAGTTGAGAAATAACCAAAAAGCAATCATGTAACAATCAAATATAAAAACCGAGTTCCATAATTACTAGCAGATTTCCATCAACAATGCAAATAAAAATATTATGGATGAGAAAATAATGTGACGTCACAGCTACGTAGTGAAACCGACGAATCAGAAGGCTCGAAATTTTCCAATGCGTCTACTCGTGTATAGGTAGTTAATATGCCTCCGGGACTTCTAAGTTCAACTGCACCCTTTTTCCCTAAGGATTGCCTCACCCGAACAACGACTGTGTTTCCGACACAATGATAATTCCCTCTTCATATCATGTAATCATCCCTATGTGATGTCACTTTGTGCCTTGTGATCATCTAGTAAAGATGTGCTTGCTCTGTGAATAAACTTGTTTTTGCGTAAAGTACTACTCGGCCTGACCATGAATTAATATTCACGACTGCAAACTAACCTCATGGGATGACCACCCTGTGGTTCATTTCATATATATATATATATTCCACTATAACTGCCAGGTTTTTCTAAAGTGACTACCATATATACTCGTGTATATTTGTCTCAAAGGGAAGAAGTTAGGATCAAGCGGATTCGAGTCTTCCTGATCCGAGAGTGTGCGCCATGTGTGATGACTGAAGACCGTTCTGCGCATTGCGGTGTAATCATAACGTAAAAATAGCACTACTGCCATAAATAATAAAACTAAATAAAAAGTATATATTTTGATAAATACTTCATTGGTTTGTAGAATCTATGAAACTAGTATATGTTGCTTTAATAGGATTTTGGATGGAAAACTAAGAAGTTGACATCATGCATAGTGAATAATACCACTTTAAAGGGAATATTTTTGCTACTCCATTAAACAAAATTTATTTCACCAATACAGCTTTTATTCCTTGATTATATTACGTAAATATATTAATAGTTGTCTTATTAGAATTTAGGATGGAATTGAATCGGGACATTGCTAATACCCGAATTCAAGCTCTATCTTCGTCATTTAAAACTATACATTCATCCAAAATATTCTTTTAATTATAATATACTTGTATTTCCTTCCAAGGTGGACAAAAAAATGCTTCTTAATACCACCAGAAAATCCTTGATTCAATCCATCATTGAAAATCAATATATTCATCTCCAGCCACCGATTACTTAGAATCAAAACTTGTACCTCCTTCTACCACATTTAAAAGTAACAAGACTTTTCTAATATTCCATACAAACTATTAAAATATAAAGCCTTACATTGTATGCAGTACAGAAACTTGTAACATATAATTAAAAATAAAAGCTTACATTTCATGCTCAAAACATTGCGTTAACATTATTTTCCTGATACAAACATCCTGTGTTTCATCCTAAAGCACATTTTTACGCACATTGCACAATAATTCAATCATAGGCATATTGCAACAGTAATACAAATGCGTTCGCAACATGCACACATCCAATCCAAAGCATCCTTTTGTGAACTTGTTCACAAAAGAAAGTAAACAAGTAACCACATTTGTAAATAAATAGTCTTCACGAAAAATTCATTCTAGCACTGACATCTGAACCTAATAATCAATAGTAGCAAACAATAAATATACTTATTAAAATACAAATGCAACGTTAAAATATGCAATAAAAGTCCGTAATAATCCGGACATGTTTCGGGAGATACATCACCCTTCATCAGCGGAAAATGTAAAGTCTGTGTGTAATGAAATATAAATAAACCCAAGCAATCTAAAATGTTGCAAAAGACCAAAAAACTAACTAAAAACTATTACAAACGGTTGGAGTTAACTATTTACGGGTTTTTGTTTTTCGTCTTTTGTGTGTGTCTGTGTGTGTATTTTGTTGTCTTTTCACATAGTAATTTGTGCAGGTTTGTCTTTTCATTGGTTTCTTTCTGGGCCATATTTTATCTTTGACTGCAGACATTCTTTGACTGCGGACATTTTTATCTTTGACTCTTTTTCCTTGAAATTTCATTTTTAATCTTTGACTGTCATCAGACAATCATTATGTCTCAGATGAATAGGTTTTATAAACTTCGTAGACAAAAGTTTTCTCATTTGAATAATTTAGGATTTCTTGTTAAATGCAGAAACCTTGGTGTTTTTCCCAGATGCGTTTCTTTTAATTGTAAACTTCCCGCTACTCTCCATATGTCTAATGCGTTTCGTAGATCAAAACTTACTATTCTTCGTGCTCTAATTAAGGACACAAGAATACGTATTTCTCACATTGAAACTGAACTTTACAACCTACATCTCTATTTGTCCAAATGTGTGCCTGAATTTTTCCAACATGATTTGAGATCACGGGAATCCGTTTCATATGAAATTTTTAAACAAGAACAATTACAAACTAAGAAACTTGATAATTTGATACATCAACAACTAGTGGTCGATACTGCACACTTATATCAACCCGTTAATAAAGACGCAGTGGTTAATCTTTCCAACTTTCCTTTAGACAACAAACAAAAGCAAGCCCTTGCACTTAACGCTAATTTTTCTATTGCATCCAAACCCTCATTTTCTAGACTAATTGCTCCTGTGGAAAGGACGTTCGTCAATAGTAGTTTATCACAAACACAGAAAGATTCCATTAGACATCTAATACTAAATAATGTTAATTTTAATTCAAAGAATTTTGTACCCAATCTGAATAAATATGAAACATCCACTCTCAAGGAATTAAAATCAAATCCTTCAATTGTTTTAACCAGGGCTGATAAAGGCGGACAAATTGTGGTTTTAGACCGAACCCTTTATACAGAAAGTGTTACTACCCTGCTCTCTGAGGGACCTTACATCCAACTTAAACGTGATCCATCACAGAATGAACTTAAGGTGATCAAATCAATAATAAAGGACAGCCATTTTATTTCCTCTAAAAATTATCTTATTCCGTCCATATCTAATACAGCCAGGTTATATGCTCTACCCAAGGTTCACAAACCTGATATCCCGTTTCGTCCTATTGTGTCTAATATAGGTACGACTTCATACAAACTAGCCAAATATCTTGTCACCATTTTTTCACCTCTTTTGAAATCCAATAGATATACTGTTAAAAACTCTATGCAATTCGTTTCACTTATCAAAGACATAAACGCCAAAGATCTCCACATGGTGTCTTTCGATGTAAAATCTTTATTTACCAACGTTCCTATTCAAGGCGCATTAAAGTGCCTTGAAGGTCGCCTCAGAGTTTTTCATTTCACACAATTTGAAATAGATGATTTGATTTCCCTTACAAAGACTTGTCTTTGGCAAACCACTTTTGTATTTGAAGGTAATTTTTATAGACAAACGGAGGGTTTGGCTATGGGAAGCCCTCTTTCACCCATACTCAGTGATATATATATGGATTATTTTGAAGAAAAACTTTTCACCATTATTAAATTTCCCCTTTGGATCCGCTATGTTGATGACACTTTCGCCCTATTAAACAACTCCACCGGAGAAGTTGACGGAATTCTCCCTGTATTAAATTCCATAGATCCTAAAATACAATTCACTGCCGAATCCGAATCCAACAATACTCTTCCTTTCCTTGATGTTTTAATTACTCGTAAAGATGACCATTTATCCACCACCGTATATAGAAAACCCTTCGCAGTTTCTTTGCCCCCTCATTTTAAGTCCTGCCACCCCATACAACAAAAAATGGCTGCATTTTACACTTTTGTTAATCGTGCTCTTAACATCTGTTCTACACCCGATTCACTCCAGACTGAACTTAATTATTTGAGAGCCGTCGCCGTGGATCGAGGTTTCTCACCCAACGTCGTTGATAAGGCCTTACATAAACTTAAAAATCCATTTAAAAATTCTAGTCTATCTGAGCGGTCTAAGTCTTTAGTTGTTTTACCATATTATCCCCAGATCAGCCATCAAATTTCTAAAATTCTCGGTAGGTTCGACATACGTTCCATATTTTCACCTATCAATAAGATCACGTTCACACAACTTAAAGACCCTATTGACGATCTTAATAACTGGGGCATATACAGTATTTCATGTCAATGTGGCATGTCATATATTGGTCAAACAAGGAGAGCATTAAGATTTCGTATCAAGGAGCACCAAGCACATACTGTTAAACAAGAAATAAAGAAGTCCTCCATTGCCAAACACTCTTGGGAACATGGTCATATATTTAATTTTTCTAACTCCCATTTAATTTGCAAACCTAAATCACCATTTGAACTTGACTTCCTGGAGGCGTTTCATATTTTTAGTAATATTGATTCGGTTGTCAATGAAACGTTTGCGGTCCCAATGTTTCCCGCTTGTTGGCACACAATAGTTAACTCCAACCGTTTGTAATAGTTTTTAGTTAGTTTTTTGGTCTTTGGCAACATTTTAGATTGCTTGGGTTTATTTATATTTCATTACACACAGACTTTACATTTTCCGCTGATGAAGGGTGATGTATCTCCCGAAACATGTCCGGATTATTACGGACTTTTATTGCGTATTTTAACGTTGCATTTGTATTTTAATATTCTTAACGCAATGTTCTATAAGACGAGTTTTTATCTTAATAAATATACTTACATTATGAGGACCATTCTGGTTAGCATAGGTATCAAGAAAAATACCTAATCCATGGAAAAAATCAACACTTCCAAACACAGAACCTTAAAAGGAATACAAAATTTAAATATTTAGATATGGTTAAAACTGAAAATATATTGTATTATGCCGAGCTTAATTTAGTGATAATGACAACATTGTGGTTCAGTTATCTTTTTTTGCTATATATATATTTATTGTACTTACATAAAATTTCAGTATATATAAAATATTTCAAATTTTAGAGTTTATATATTTAATGAAACAGGAGCATTATTTTTATGATATATTTTAGGGCTTGTAACACACATCAAGGGAGCAAAATACTTTTGTTCAGATATTGCTTAAATTATGATCATGGGTAATGTTAAAAAAAATTTATCACTTTGGGATTCTGTTGTTTTGAATATCCAATTAAAACGGTTTAACTTAATTGAATAGAAGACAATAAAATATTTATTTAAAGAAATTGACTTTTGCTTGATGGTAGTTCACTCCAAAGAGAATATTACTTAACTACTTTCTTAGAAGCTCTTAATGAAGTGCGATTAAACTTTTCTTTGAAACATATTGAAATACTGACAAACAGCCGATCGTTTTTTTGACATTTCGCAACTTGAGAAATAGGGAATAAAAGGGATAGCACACAAAACCATCAGATAAAAATCAGGATTAACATACTATTCCACAGTAAGAAATATTTGTATGTATTATATATTTGTAACCTTCAATAAATCACAATCAAGTTAGATTTTTATAGTTTGAACAACACTTAAACTTTATTAGCAAGAGTAGACAATATATGTAACTAATAAATTGAAATATGTAATATAATTTCAATAAACTTAATATACATTCAAATAAAAGAAAATTCATTACCTGATGTTAGTGGTTGTTTTGTATACCATATGGCCATCCCATCACCAAATAAATCTTTCCCTTTTCCATATACTTTAAAATGGACCTGTAGTTCCCAATTTTTAACATTGCATGGCTGAAATTGAAACATATAAAGTGAATTTCAAGCTTTCCCTTAGAAAAATACATTGGTTTTTCTTCTTATATTACTTAATTAAAAAGTGACTACATAAAAATTTAAATTGAGTATAGTTAACTAAATAGCACTTGTATTGTTTGTAAATTACAAGAAATTAATGTGAATAGGCATATTGACATACCACATTGTTCCATACTGCACCAATTTTACTTTGTAGATCCGGTGTCAATCGGATATGACTGTTTGTGATCATAACACTCCCTGTGAAGTCCCAAAATGGAATAGAGATACCAGATGCTGTAAAATGAAAATAGTAACCTATAACATATAGATGTATGCAAATGCAAACACAAATAACAGTATAGAAATATTAGAGAGGTTTTTTTGCATGTTGTTTTGGACGAAAAATTAATATTATGGCAACCCCATCCGACTGTTTTTTCCCATTTTTGCGATGTCTTTCAATATGTCCCTATGACGTCATCATTTTGCGTATTCGTTTGTGTGGTTCCTATTTTTAGCGGCAATTTCAAATAGGAGCGGATAAATACAACAATGTGTTTTCAAATCACCAGGGCTTTACGGAATTGTTTTAAGGGTCAGTTTTTTTTTCGGATTTATGCACTATAATCAACTGCTCGAAGGGGGTACCAGCTTTGATCCTGAGGAGTTGTAGGTCAAAGGCCGGAGACCACAACTTTGCCCAGAATCATGATTGAGGTACAAGTCTGTGACATTAGCGCATGATACGTGCATTTAAGAGTGTCGGTCAATAATTAAAAACACCAGGAAAATCTAATAACCGTTTCTGTTGCATAAAACTTGATACCAAATTCTAAAATTCATTGGTGCAAATCAAAAAATTGTTTTGGCGACTTTTTACGTTGCCAAGAAAAAAAATATGCTAAATGTCATAATACATCTGTTCCAAAATAACTTCTAACCATACTTACATTTACTAATAGTTTTATTTTGGCATCTTTATAGAGTAGAGCTGGCACTCGAAGCAACCTCAATAGGCAACAGAACACTGGACCCTTATCAGATTTGATGTGCATCCGCATACGCACCGATGGAAATTCAGGATAATTTCAGATCAGATGACTTTGGTAATTTTATAGCGAATTTAACAACCCTCAGATCATAAGATTGCTACTTTTGTAAAGTCCTTACGCTGATATTTGAACTCTCGATCCTCTGATTGCTAGCCGAATTTTGTACCTCTCGGCTACCTGGACAACCCGAGCGAAAAAGCCGCAACATGCAAAAGGGTCATATAGGAAATGTAAGCAATAGAATATTTGGCATGTTAATACCATTACCCAATACATTAAGAACAAGAAAATTCCATCAAGAAACAAAAGTTAATATTGCAACCTTGTGGTTTTAGGGTCAAATTGTCTCTTATGGTCCACCTGATATTTTGTCAAATCTGGCACCATTTCTGGTAAGAAAGCTCTTGGCACAATTGCTATTAAAAATTTTGCTCAGATGTAGTGCAGTGCTGAATTTTGTTATCTTCCCCAACTGGCGATAACTTAACGAAATGGCATTTTTCAAACCCAGTACATTTTCATAATTTTTAAAAATTATTTCAGACCATCTCTGGTTTTTGAACACATAGTAAAAAACCACATTTTGTGTTTTTAAAGTTTAAGTGTTATGAATTTAATACTTTTCAATATTTGAAGATTCAGCACAATTTTTTGTCACCAAAAAAGTAAACATCAATTTTTTTTTAAAATGGATTTTTGTGTTATTTTGTGGTTATGTTTTATAAGTATTGAGTACACGTTGAGTCTTTTTCCTGAAAGGTACACAGGAAATAACATTTTGAGAAGATTCCTGTATGAAATATTTAAATAACACTGAAGTTCGATCTTGATTCAAAATAAGTCATTCCATTTCAACAAAATGACAAGATTCCTTGTTTTGATAGAGTATCAAATATATGCCGTCAAATATTATCAGTAGTTTGAAAAAAATAATCCACCATTTGAACAAAATAAATTCAACGAACCTTCATACATTAACACGTTTGGAAATATATGTGACGTTATCTTGACAAAATTATGCAACAATTTAGAATACGAGATGTTATTTACCTTGATAGGGTTTCACCACAGAGTGTTCACGTTTCAAGTAATCATTTGTGTTCCATGCACCAAACACTAAAGAAATACTAATAATATTGAACACTAAATATAACAAAATTTTAAAGCTAACTTCCATAATGCCGGTAAGTGCTATTTAATATATATGTTACAGTCAAAAAACACAAATCAGCTTTAGTTATCTCGGTATGCTGCGCCGATGAATTAATTTCCTCATTCACTATAAATTACTCAGAAATACAATTATTTTGCCCAAATTTACACGGCAAGATTGAAATATACTTTTACACTACAAGAAGAGAAAAAGACAGATATCTAAATACAAATTGCTCAAATCAGATGCGCATCCACCAATCAGATGGTAACAAGAAGCTTTTTTTAACCACGACAAGTTCTTAAAGACAGGACGATTCCTTAATGCTTTAAAAAAAAATCGCACAAGATAGAGAAGGTTTCTAAACTAATCCATTTGCGCATGCGTCATAGTTCATTGGAAAGCTCTCAGTCTGTTCTGGAGGTTTGGGTTTGTTAACGTCGCACTAGAGCTGCACAGTGGGCTATTGGCGACGGTTCGGGGTCTATCTCGAAGGAAAAACTTGGGAACACATACACATTCACACACACATTCATACATGCACCCCGTTATTTTAGAACCATGGTCAGATGACGAGGAAACACCTGAACTGGCACTCAACGCCTTCAATAACCCGATCAGATTTATCGTGCACCAGTCCCGTATACACGCCGTTTATTTTTGCGGATGTTCTGGACGACTTTTCTAGTATTTTGTAGCGAAGCTAGCAACCCTCCGATCACAATATCACTACTTTTTTACTTTTCTTTGTCAAGTCCATTGCACGGGTTCGAACCACCAATCTTCGGATTAGTAGCTGAACCTCTCGGCCACGGAGGCCCTGGAGGTTTGGTTTACACCCATTGTGGGAAAATGTATTTTACCGTGACGCGCGGATGATACTATAGGGGATGGGCGTATTTGTAAACAAACCGGCTTCTCGGAAAAGCTGAAGGCAGAAACGTCGTTCGCGGGTCAGCGTTTAACATGGGTTTAGCATGTTTGTTCGCGATCGACCAATGCGTTATTCGTTAATACTTCATTTAAGGATTACCTGAAACTAATTATACTGATTAAAATTATAACTTAAAAATAAAGTTATATATTTATTACTGTTTTTGTTTATTTTAAGGACATTTTAGTTATTTCTAGGGGTTTTCTGCTTATTTTAAATGTTAAGAAAAATGTGTATACAAGTTTAACGAAATTTTTTTAAATCAAAATTACTTAGTTTTAATTGTATATTTATACAATTAAAGTGTTTATACAATTAAAAAATAAATATTATCTGTTTTATTCGGCGTAAAATTCAAATTAAAAAAATACTTATATGTTAATAATATCCACATATTTAAATATAAATTAACAAATATTTTTCATTGTTTTGTTTTCTCTAAGAATGATTAAAACATTACCATAATTAGTACTTATATTAAAATATCAGGCAGATAATTGTAATTAATAATTTCTTTTAAAAACATCAAATTATTAAATGCATATATATTATAAAAGATCGTCATGGGAATTGTATTACAGTGGTTCAAGGGATGTTTGTGCACAAACGAAAATTATTTTGCTTCATAATTGAAGGTGAAGCAAAAACAATCACCATACAAATTTCAAGGCGCGAACTTGAAGGTTTTATGCAGCAAAACTCCAGTTTTAAATGCTATTAAAATCTAAAAATAACTGCATTTAATGAAGATTTTTGTTAAAAATTCCTTATACAACATGAAATAAAGCCTTTAAAACACCTTTTATTATAAAGTATTAAAATTATTAAAGGGAAATGCAGAATTTTTAAAGATTTAATTCATGAAAAAATTAAAAACTATAAAAAAAAGTGCAGTTTTTTCAAATTCCTTTATAAAACCTTCAATTTCACAAATTAATTATGTTTTATGCTAGTTTTATTTGCCGGGTAACAACATAAATATATATAGTTCTTTTATAGATGATTTGACAAATTTGTTTAAGAAAATCAGCATAAAGCCTTCATCAAAGTTGGAAAATTAAAGGTTTTTTGTAGGTTTTATAAAGGAATTCGGAACAAAAATCTTCAAAGCTACATTTTTTAAAGATTAGCCTGTTTAAAACCTTTAATTTCACAACTTCGATGAATTTTTATGCTAATTTTTGTTTTTGCTGTATTTTATTTTAAATACAGGAATTTTCTAACTTTGCATGTCATTTTTTTTTATTAGTTTCATGAAGACGCCAAATTTCAAAAAATTTGGGAGAAATTACTATATTATAAAGTGTCAAACATGCATTTTTCAAAACTAAATCCAAGCAACCCAAGTAGCACAAGACGTCGTAACGACGTTGAAAACAGGTAGTGAACGTCGCAATTTGGTCGGCGTCGCAAAAAGACCGTGAAAACAACGCCTTTTAGCGGCAATAAATGCGACGTCGTTTTCTGGATGCCATTTTTAGGTGTAAAGACGTGGTTTCAGCGTCGTAAAAAAAAACCCATAGAAAATCCTGTCTTAGTAAAATATTCAAAGGAGATCGTTATTATAAGAAAGGTTTATTGTAATGAAAGTCATTTTCTTTTTATTCCGCACATTTTTAAAAATAAATTATGATTTTTTAAGACTAAAATTATAGATATTTTTATTAAATGTAACATAGAGAAATAATTATTAATATAAAACAATTATTATTTAATTAAAAAGGTAATTATTAATTAAAAAAGGTAATTATTAATTAAAAATAAGTAAATATTAATTAAAATAATTTACCAACTCTTTATTTTCATTATTTTAACTATCATTAGAAATCACTAAATTTTAAAATAATTGATTATTATTAATTTTAAAATAATTTGGTTATACTTTAATTTATTATTAATTTTAAAATAATTTGGTTATACTTTAATTTATTATTAATTTAAAAATAATTTGGTTATACTTTAATTTATTATTAACAATAAAGTATTTTTAGTTTTAAATAATAATTATTAGTTTTAAATAATAATTATTAGTTTTAAATAATTATTAGATTAAAATATGCTAACTTAGTTTTTAGACAAACCTACATTACAAATATATATTTTTTATTCCCGTTCCCTACAAGAAAATAAATGAAAGCTTAATAAACGAATTTTTAAAACATATTTCTTTATTTTAAAACGAATTAATTTAGAAGTTTGGATAAAAACATGAAATAAAAATTAATAGAAAATATTTTTGAATAATAAAGTAATTTTTGATGAATAATAATATTGTTAAAGAATATTTAGAATAACAGAAAGTAATGTTTTATAAATAGTATTAGAAATATATTCTTTTCTTCCCACTCCCCCCCCCCCCCCCCAAATAAATAATAGTAATGCTAAATAATTGAATTTTTTAACAATGAATTAATTTTAACATTTGGCTAAACGTTATTTTAATAAATAATAATAGAAATTGTTTTTTAATAATAAAAAGTAATTTTCGGTAAATAATAATAATATTATTAAAAATTTCTTAGAGTAACAAAAATTAATTTTTAATAAATAATTAAAAAAAATATTTTTTTATTTGTAAAATGAATTAATTTTGAAATTCAGTTAAGTTTTTTTAATAAATATTTTTTTAAAATTATTTTTCTCACTTGTGAAAAGCAATAATTTTGCAAGCAACTTTAAAAATATTTTTAAAGAAATATTAATAGAAATATGTTTATCCCCCCCCCCCCCAATAATAATAATGCTTCTTTAAATGAATATTTGAAACATATTTCCCACTTGTAAAAAGAATTAAATTTGAAATTTAGCACAAAATTTTAACAAAATAACACTTTTTCGAAAAAAGAACCCTTCTTATCGTTCTCGTGATGTCAAAAGAAACTAGTTTCGTCTCTGTGGATCTGGCAACATTTACTTCGGCGGCATTTTCTGTTGTGAAGATGAAGAAGTCACGTCTCCTCATGGCATGGCGAAAAACTAAGTGCATTATATGCTTCTTCGAATTTATACGATGAAAAATTATCTGCCGTTAAGCGTAGTGGAAAAAAGGTAAATATACATGCCTACATACAAACTACACATAAAATTGTTGTCTATTTATGAACAATGTTGTTCTCCTGAAACTGGCACGATGACACGCGTTTCTAAAAGCGTCATTCTAAAGTGCTTGAAATGACAATATTAGTACTGCTTATTTCTGAGAATTTCATATATATTATCAAGGAAATTTGATCATTTTACGAGTTATTTTTAAAAGGTATGAACTCTTAAAATATTTCTTTGACTATTGAGATTGATAGTTGAGATGTTAATGTATTTAAATTAACCCTCACGTGGAGACGTGCTGTAATGCTGCATGCTAGCGGTCTCTTTAGACTACGTCTCTCCTGAAGTTGTATAAAGTAAAATCTGCTATTCGTGGTTAACTAAATGCTTTTCCATAAATAAGCTTATAAATCTGTCGATATCCCATAAGTAATTTTTTTCGTCAACGCAATTTAAATTAAAAAAAAACTTGTGAACAAATTTATTTCATATTTAATTTTGATACTTTTAGAAAAATGAAATTGATTTTTATTTCAGGAACTTTTTGTGTCCCTTTAAAAAAAATTTAGAACAAGGCCAAACATATAGTGCTCAATATTTAATTCAGTCATTGATTCATTATTACACAGGGTTCCCACGTACCTGGAAAACAAGAAAAACCTGAAATTGTCAAGGAATAGTTTTAAAAATTCTTAACATTTCTGGAAAAGTCCAGGAATTTTTCTAAATTTTGACTGTGAAAGTGCCTTGTATTCTTTTCCTTGCTATCCGATGAAATGTTCTTTTTATTATAAAAATTATATACTTTGACAAGTTATTATTTGCTGGCACTTAATTTTTATGGGTCTCAACATTAATCTTTATTTTTTTTAAACATATATATTACATTTCATGTATTTCTAATTATGTAATTTCGTTTGAAAACTTTAATAGTCAAGGATTCTTAATGTCAAGAGGCAAACCTGATTAGAAACAAAATCCATTGGTTAATTCCTAGTGTAAGGTGTGACAATTGGTGGGGATAAATTTTATATTTTGGCAACCCTATTTCATGACATTTCTTGCAATATCATGATGTACCCTTCTTTTTTTGCCACGGCCTTGACGCCGAGGAGGCACCATACACTAGGAATTTACCAAAGTGGCAATTTCGGTATGGCCATTTTTTTTTTGTTTTTCAAATCCCTCCGGTTAATCTGCCTTTCCGAGTCGCCCTGATTTTTTGCCAAATCCTATTACTTGGCTCCAAATGGTGATGCAGGGAGAAAATAGAGGAATTCTTTGATTGGTATGCTAGTGTCACGAATATAAGATCTTCATAAAAGTTGTCAAGGGTTACCCAATTAGAAAAAATTAACTCCTTTTCCTTATGTGTTCATAGTTTAAACAGCTCACAAATTTTGTAATGTGTAACTGTTTTTCTCAATATTAAACTTGATTTAATTTACATAAACCCATTTTTTTTAAAGGTTTATACTTTTGAGATGAAGTTTATCCATCAACCTGAGTACTATGACTGGAATTATAAATGGTTAGTAATTTTATTGTTATATTTATAAAAATCTTGGTCATTACATATTTTTATTTTTAGTGTATTTGTTAAAAAGCTTGATAGTTTTTTTACTATAAATCCAAGAATTATTTGGAGTGTGCAAAAATTAAATTAAAAAAAACAACAAAATATTTTAACTATTAAGTATATAAACTTTAGCGTACTGCCACACAGTATTTTTTTTATTTCGGTTTGAATACTTTTTAAAATTTATGCTTGGACCAATTCATTAATTTTTAGAAGTGTAGTACATCGTTGCATACAACACTTTTAAGTTATTAAACAAAGTACCACTGGTAAAAAATCAAAATGACATGCAATATATGGTGCTAGGGTTTGCAACACAATTATAAAATTCTGACATGAAAAGTGTTTAAACAATTTGAAGGAAATTTCATCAAAGTTAAAAAAGTAAATTCAAATATGTTTAATAACAGATTAACAATAAAGTTTTAAATATCATAGTGTTAAAATTTTTAATGATAAAGTAAATTCTTGAAATAACAATATGATTGGATTTTTTTTTAATTACAGTACTTTTTTGTTTAAACATTTAAAAAGAATATGATATTTTTAAATAATCATAAAGGTTTATAAAGAAAATTGGTTATTTGCAAAGAGCAGAATGTTTTAGTTACAATTCTCAATATGTAATATTTGCATTTAACTGTGATATTTATCACTTGGTGACGTTTCATAATTAGTGATAAGCATTAAGACTTTAGAAAACAATAGTTAACTGATATTTTTAGTTGCACATTGATAAAACCAGGACCTATTCAGAGGGGCATCATAACTTGATTTGGCAGAATATGGGCATACGTAAATTGAAATTGAGCAGTAATATATTCTAAATGGGTAGTTGTAAAAATCAAGGCACTGGAGGTGATAATTGCATAATTTGTTTAAAATAGCCACTGAAGAGAACCTTGATCGTAATTTAGCTTTCAGAGTAAATGTGAAAATAATATTTGTCTTTTTTTCTAGCTATTAACTACCGAAATTTGATTGTTCAAAAACGTACTTTCCCTTTTGTGTTCTAAACGTTCCCAATTCTACGTAATTTAGCATTTTTATTATTCTTTTTTTTAAATAATTTTTTTGCATAAAACAGGGATTGATTGCAGTCCTCGCAACAAGTCCCTTTTTTCTCTAAAAGTTCTTTTTGTTACTTGAAGTACTAAAGTCCTTTTTTTTTTCGAATAGGGTCCCTTAATTCAGGGAAAAATAGTTTGTTTCCCTTTATGGTTATGATAATACATTTCTGACACTTTTTCGTCCCCCATTTAACCAAAGATTAAATTTTTTTTCTTTTGTAATGGCCATTACAAATATTAACATTCATGTTCGTATTTATGTTGAGTCTGCTAATAGAGCGTTGCAATTCTCAAAATATCATTAAACTAGGATCAGACTTGCTGTTTTTGTCTTTACAAATGTAATTAATCACATTTTTGTAGAATTTTAGCCTATGAGTAAACAATTTCTGTCCTTCCAGGACCACCAAATATCATTTGTGCATTGTGTCAAAAACAAAATTTAAATTAAGACCTTGTTCTTGGGAAGAATGATAAATAACAGGTGCAAGTGTAACTTGTAATTATATATATTTACAGTATCTCGTATTGTAATGAGAAAAATACTTTTCGATTTACATTTTACTTGTAAAATAGACATCTTCTGCAATAAGTGGCATCCCTGCTAAATTTCAATTCACCCCATAATTTAAAAAGAACATGAGATTACAAAAATATTAAAGTATTTTCTCACAAATTTACTAATTTTTTTTATTAATGATACGATTTTCTTCAAATTTTTACTAGGGGTACTGGAAAAATGAGTGAAAGAAGTCGAAACAATTCAATGTGTGTTCTGATTTATATGATATTTCTATTTCTGCTAAAAGCAACAAAACAGCTTATAATACATTCAATTATAGAGAAAAAAAATATGTACATATTTATTTAAAACGACTTGTGAAGAGTTATTCTCAATGCAAGACCATCTCAATATATTTGGCCTTCGAAGAATTTCGAATGGAATTGATGTTATAAAACTTGAAATGATACAATTTTGCAGTCGTCTGGTGTTTATGTTACTGTGATTTAGGAATAGGAATGTTTAATGCATAACGTGTACATTATTTAACAAAAGTTAGACTTGTGATTGATGTCATCAAATCTCTGATTACAAATTATTTGCCTGGCACATTCAATAATAGCACTTCAACTTTTAATCAGCTGAGTGAATAAAAACTCAGTCTGGAACCACCCTGCAATTATTTTATTTGCATTCAACTCAGCACTGCCACGTTTCAGATTTAAAAATCGCCAAGTAAAGATTAAAAAGCATCCAAACTGTGGTATATTCATAATATATATAAAAAAAAAGAGAAATTGTCGATTATTTGACAAAGTTGTTATTGTGGTATATAGTGAAAAGATATTTTGTCCAATAGTTACATGACCGATAATTGCTAAATAATCAGATACAATTTGAATTTTTCAGTTGCATGCAACTAAATAGTTCAATTGGATGTCCAATAGTTGCCAGTGCCCGGCTAGCCTGTATTGTTACATAGAAAATGTAACTTTTTTTTATTTAAAACTTTTTTTGATATATTGCATTTTTCCTATAATTTAGTCACTTTCGCATTTGATGACTTAAAATTTTAAGGGGATTTTGTTAGTCACTTTTTCTCTAGGGACATATGTAAAAAGTATTACGAGCCCTGTGATGTGAGTAATTTAAATAAGAATTCACTAAAGAGCTCAACTAAACACTAAGAGAATACTAATATTATGTGCTACATTTTCAGATTTTTTTTATTATTATTAAATTTGCTTTTTGAAGTGGAAAAACGTATAAAGTAATTAATAAAAGTCCTGATGGAAAATAATTTTTTTAAAAAATAGATACTTTTTTTTACTTTTCCAAAATGCTATTGAGAAATCTACATATACATATAAGAATGATAATTAATAGTTTATAAACTTTTTTGCAATAGTGTCAAATCCAAAAAAGTATTTTATATAGTTTCAGTTATATATTTATGGAATTATATTTTTTGTAGGCCATTCTTGCCTTAAGAGGAGGAAAAAATGTTGGAGAAATTACAAGGAGAAGGATCTTGGTGTCAGTAATGGATAATTCTCTGGAAAGTCAAATGGGCTGGTCAAGGAGATATTAAAGCGTTTATAAGAAGCGAGTTTAGTTGTTTGTAAGTATAATTTAAACACTTAATAAGATTTGGAGTGTAAGTGGAAAATTGCATTTCAAAGCAGTATTTTGTGCTAAAACTGCATTTTTCCAAAGGTCTAATTTTTGCTAAATGGAACTAAAATTTTATTTTTTATGTGCGAGATTGAAAGGGGGGGGGGGGCAAAGCTTCAAATGCAGCCAAATCATATCATAGCTTTTAAAACAGAAAAAAAATGGTAATATAATAGAATAGAGCACCTTTCCTTGGTGAAATAAATGTAATATAAACCAATATTAGTGTTATAATGAAAAGAAAATACATATTTTCTGCATTCTTTGGGCAAAACTATGGATATGTAATTTTGTTTTTTGATTACTGTGAAGACAAACAGCAATTGACAAGTATATTTAATTTTGTTTTCGACACATAAAGAAACAAATTTAAGTCTTTCAATATTGTGATTTAAATTATGACAACTCTTTTGAGGTTAAAATGCACGCAATTTTGACATTGGAAGTCTTCATTTGTTATAGATTTTTAAAAAAATATTTTGATTTAAATTCGTTAGTGTAAAATGTTTTATTTATCTGACTTATTGCCGCCTTCCTTACTTAGTTACTTTCTATATTTTAACTTATTACTGTTAAAGTGGTAATATTTTTTTTAAAGTTAGAACACAATTTCTCTAATTATGTGTATTTTTATAGTTACGTGCAATTTTACATTTACTACCTTGTCCTTAATTGGTGCATTTTTATGAAGAACATATGACTAGAATTTAATGTACTAATGCATTTTAGATGTTATTCAGCAATAAAACGAGAGTGTTGTATTATTTTCCTCATAGGTCAAGTGAAATAAGTCATTACATTACTTAATTGAAAAGTTACCCATGCATTTCTTATTTGTATTAGTAAAGTAAATTCATTTAAATACATATATATATATATAAACCAGTCAATAATTTTTCTTTTTCAGATTCCCTTCATCAAAACCCAATGTATAAAGGTGCTGCAGATAAAGATATAGAAGCAGCCGTGAAGGCGTATTTAAAATATGCCCTGGTCAAAACTGAAAAAGAATGTTTAAAAAAATTGTTATGTAAAATTATGATTTAAAAATATATATTGGTTTCATTTTAATAAATATTAAACTGCAAACAGTTTTTCCTTTATATTTGTAATAATTTATTTTCACTTCAAGTTTACTCTTATTTCAATAACAACATTTTTAATAAAATGTAACATTTCCAAAATATACACATATATAAAAATTTGTTTTAAATGTTGATTTGTTTTGCACAATTTCAATGATATATTTTAGAATATCAATATAGTTGGAAAATTATTAATATATTTTAATTGTATAATTAAAAATCTTCTATAAAGGCTACCTGATTTAAAAAAAAAATGAATAAAAAAACTGCTTAAATGTGATTTTTTGTAACTACTAATTGAAAAAATTACAATAGTTAGTTAAAATGTCAAGTGACTTTACTTCAATTGTTCGATAATAAACTGAAAATAATTTTTCGAAAGTATATAAAAGATTTTTGTAGTTAATAATTTATTTTCCAATTTATAATCTAATTATTAATGAAGGGACAGATTATAAATTGGAAATTAAATTAACTACAAAAATCTTTGCATACTTTGTTGTTTTTTACGATAATCGTGGCGTAAAAACAGCCACATTTATAAATTACACAAAAAAAAACGTAATTGCGACGTTAATATTAAGAAAGTTCGTTTTATTACGACGAAAAAATCGCGTAACTATGACGCTTTTATATGTCGCTTACTTTTTTTGCGACGGAAAAAAGACGCAACCGCAACGATTTTCTACGACGCCTCTTATTTACGACGCAAAAATTGCGTAACTGCGACGCCATTAAATGTCGCTTCCCTTTTTGCGACACAAGAAAGACGCAATCGCGACGTTTTTTCTACAATACTCCTTTTTAAAACGGAAAAAAGACGCCACCGCGACGACTTTCTACGACATTTCTTATTTACGACGGAAAAATTGCGCTATTTCGACGTATATCTATTTCCCTATATATTTTGGCGACGTCTATACGACCCGAATTGCAACCAGTTCTCGACGTCAAAAAGACGGCAACCAGTTGGGACACATTTGCGTCTTTTTTGCTGCTTTTCTCTGACGGCTTTTCGACGACATGCCGTTGCGGCGAAGACGTTGTTGCGACATTTTTTCGACGCGTTTGTGCTACTTGGGAAATAGCCGTCTTAAAATAATACACGGATAATGTTGCGAACCTCAATATTATCAATTTACTCAAATGTAATGTACAATTAAAATAAAAAATATCAATCTAAAAACATCCTAATGTAGACTAAAATTTTTCGAATAAATCTTCTAATTTTTTCTTTTTCCACTGAAATTTTGCACCCTCCTTAGTCCATCACTCCATGAGACAATACTTATTGTGTCATTTGGGCCTACTTTCACAAGAAAACATATTTGCAGAATCGAAGTCATTTTTTAATACATTTATGTGTCATATTTTTTGTGCTTAAAGTTTTTATGCATATATTTATTGGATTAGTATACAAGCAATTCAATATAAGTAATACGATTTATATATTTATACTATTAAATAATGATTTACAACTTCAGAAATCCAACAAAGTCGCCGATGGATTTCAAAAAATATTTAAATATAGTTGTAACAACATTATTGTTAGGTTCAATTATTTGTGTTTAATGAACCTATAATGGCATCTCATAAACAAAACTTGACACAAAAACTTATAAGTTATTGCTACAAATATAAAATAATAGTGCACAATTAATGTATCATTAGTTTACGTTTCATTCAGTGGCGGATTTAACGGGCGGCAAATGGACAGTTGCCGCCTGGGCCCCCTTGTCTTGGGTCCATTTTGGGCCCCCCGACTCCAAAAATTAGAAAAGGAAGGAAGATAAATAATTTTATTTTTTTATTTTTTAGCATATTTTAATTTTACTAAACATTTCACCGAAATTATCTGTTTGGATTCATTTATCCTTATGCATACGAGTAGACAGGTGCCCCTTCTTCAACGGGCCCGGGCCCACTCCTCTTTACAGGGCCCCATTATCGAATAAGTCCGTGCAAACAGCACTTGTACTTCAGGTTTCTGAGCAACCCCCAAATCATCTACGACGCGGGGGCAGGGCCCTGCTTTTGTAAACAGACCAAACGTGGAGCCTCTTACGAGACGCAGGGCCCTGTGCGAAGGTAGCTGCGAGAATCCATGAACTATAATATAGATTTAAGAATTATAATATTTTTAATAGATTTTAAGATTATTATTATTTAGGAGTGGGGCTAAACAACAACTCTCGAAAATTAAACTCGGAGTTTAAGTGCATAGAGCATGAGAACGGCAGTCTCTAATCATTATTTAAAATATTTATGTTAAATTAAAAAATGTAGCAAAACGGTCTAATCTAAATATTTTTTTTAAAAAAGGGGTTTAGAAATTAAAAGACAGATTAAGTTTTTTCTTGTTGGCAAAAGGCATCCAACCCAAAGCACGGGACCCTTTGTCACAGCGCTAGGGGGGGGGGGGGGGGGGGGGGGGGAGTATTCATATAGAGAAGTGTTACAATTTTAAAGTATTCCCCTATGCTATAAAAATATATAACACTTATCAAACACGTATCTAGAAACTCGAATTGATGCTTTAGGGTTTATTTAAAAGCGTAAGACAAATCGTTGAAAATATTTCATTTAATAAACTATGAAGTTTGGGTTGAACAGGGCCTGATTTATCATTATTCACGTTAGTCTGGAGCTAAGAGCCCTGGATTTATGAGCCTAATCTTTTATTGTAGAAAAATTGCCTATGTTTTTTAAAATTCGTTTACTGCTTTGTACTTAACTTTACAGCAATTTTTCCAAAAACGTTGTAATTTCTTGTTTTTTAAAAGAATAATTAACTGTATATGTGGGATTTTTTTAATTATTTTAATCTATATTTTTGCGAGAGTGATGGCTCCTATCAGTGCTTTTGTGCCTATAGTAATGAATTTTTTTTAATCAATCCCTATAGCATATGCTTAGGGGCGCTAGAGGTCTAGAGCCCCCTTCAAGAAATATTTTGAAGAGGCTGAGTCTCCCTCCCTTATATAATAATCTCCTCTCCCTTTTTTTTTAAAAAATAAATCTCATTTTAAATACCAATTGCAGGAATAGAAAATTTGTACAAAAATCTGCCTTGGAAAGGAAACCCTTGTTTATTCAAAAACGTGTTTTACGTGCGCTTGGAATGGGAAAGAGGTCGTTTTGAAAAGAACAGGAGAAGAATGAATTGTCATAGCTTTGACAATGAAATCGCTTGCAAACCTTTTTCAATAGTTTCCTTTCGAAGACGATTTGTATGTATCATTAGTCAAATGCCCTTTTGTCCAAACAGGGAGGTGTCCAAAACACCTGTTCTGTTGCTAACTTCGTTTGAAAGGCATACGTGAGTCGGAATTGTAGCAAGACATCTCAAGACATATGTGAAGGGTCAAGGGTCACAAAGGACTGCTTTTCGGGGAATTGTAATGTGTATAGTCCACTTCGCTTCGTCCTCTTCTGTTTGTAATTAGTGACACTTGGCCGTACTGGTTGATAGATGCTCTTTCCATTGTGACATGAGTATTGCCATTTTATGCTTGTGGAGGTTTAGAATGGACTACACTACAACTACGTTGCCCCGTGAGGTCGTAGGGGGCTACTTGAAAAAAAATCTCAAATTTATGAGATCGAACCGCTTCCATTTCACAGCTTCTTATTTCAGAGTAAGACGGTAAATTTAGGAAGTTATTTTTTTAGTACTAATAACGAATGTAGGAGGTTTTTTACATCAGCATATTTTACTGTTTTGTAAGTAAGTAAATATTTCTATATTCTAAAAATCAATTAGAAATCATAACATCTTTCCTAATGAAATGGGCTTTTGTAATTATGTTAATCAATTGGTAGTGACTAACTAAAATGTTTGTTTTTGCTATACACCATTAAGTCAATAACACTAAGAATGCTTATGTATAGAAATAAGTCGAAGCTCATTTTAATCTTGAATAATATATAAATTACATATAATAAATGCAATTTCAATGTAGCGAATTATTCTAAATACTAGGAAAATACGGTTTATATAAAGTCTAAATTTGTAATGGTTTTATTGCATCAATTGAATAATTATATATTCAACAATTTGTTATTTATTTCATTTGCTAATATTTAAATTGATAATTTATATTTATTCAAAACATTATCCAATTAAACTTTTCTTGTACTCAATAAACTCTGACTCATGCAAAATCGTATATATTTTTTATATTACTAACTTTTTATGTTTCCTAAAAGCAGAAAAAGTGTAAGTTTGAAAAGTATTTATAAAATTTATCAATTTAAGTAGCTGAAATAAACATAATTTCAGATATTTATATGAATATCTACAACACTTCGTTAAAAATGTAAAAAGTAAATATAAGAATAATGAAAAAAAAAACGATTATAGCATTTTAAATATCGGAAAATCCATTGCAAATAAAATTAACTTAAAATCAACAATATTAATTTTTGCTGAACTAAAAGCAAGGCGAGGCTGCAATATTAAAGTGTAAAATTTGAATATATAATACGTATGTAAACTTTTTGTAATATTAGTAAATATATTTTAAATGTTATTATAATTGTTTTGTGCTTGAAGCTATTATTTTTGCTAATATTATAGAAAAGGATCATTTATGAACAAACATTCATATATGTTTTGTCACATTAAGTGAGCCTATAGAATTTGAGAAGTTCGTGGGAAAAACCGCAAATAACTTTTTCTTACTATATTGAATGATTTCAAGATTCCAAACTTTGCTAGATAAATTCAAAGGATAAAACGTGTTTTCAACAAAGAAAATAGTTAAGTTCTATAGAAAATTTGGAAGGAAGTTCAAAAGATGTAATAACCCTATTTTTAGAAAAAAAAAGTTTTTTGAATGTTTGCTCCTTAATTATTTATTAGAAAACGGGCCCCCTTCAAACATTTTTGCCGCCTGGTCCTTTTGTCTTAAATCCGCCACTGGTTTCATTATCGTCTATTTTCAGTATTTTTTTTGTTCGAATATAAAAAATAAAATTATTGGAAATTTTTGTTTTTATAATCCTTATGTTACTAAAACTATAATTGGACTTGTATTTGTGCCTAATCGTGTGCTTTTATTTTGAGTTTAAAACAAAATACCGCCTTTTAACGCGACGCAAGCATAGCGAAAGGCAACGGAATTCTGTTTGTTTTGCCTTTAGATTTTCCTCGTTGCTCTGCGCGGCAGCCTGTGACGTTGCAGTGCCCATCACCTATTCGGAAAAGAAGGTTGAGAAAATATTCTACTTTGGCTTTTGCACCATTATAGTCCGTGAATATTTGATTAATTAATAAATATATATATTTCTTGCAACTAAAAAAGCAAGTGCTTAAAATATGTACTTGTTCCTAAAATTCAAAATTATTTTTACTTTTTAAGCGTCTTTTTCCTTAAGTAAGTTGGTTTTTCCTTTTAAAAAAAAAAGATTATTTTATTTTTCCCATTTTAGTTTATAATTTTGAAAGGAGTTTTGCCATCTGCCAAATTAAACAGCCAGATAACCGGGAAACTCAAGTTGTTGTTAACTTTTTCTCACGCCTGGGATAATATATTTTGAGATTAGATCATATTTAATAAATGTCATGTAAACGAAATTTCATTGTTAAACAATCTCTATCCAATATGTTTTAAAATCAAAGAACGCGTTAAAAAACGCGTTAAGATGGGAGGGTAGGGTGTTGAACACCAATTTTAAATTTATCATAATTATGCTTCTATACTACTCAAAAGTTAACAGAATTTTTATGATATATGTATTATGTTATTATTGATAACTTTTGAAATTTTTGAAACACAATCTCTATTTGGAGTTGAGTTGTAACAAATTTAATATTTTAAATTAAAAAAGTTTTAGGTACACTTTTCTAGTAAACTATTATGAATATAATTTTTTTTTTCTGAAATACAAATTAGACTGCATGTTCAACTTGTGGAACCAACAAACTTTATATTTTTGTATGGGTAAATATATTTAAAAAATATATACATTTTATAACTAAACATTTTTATGTAAACAAAAGTAAATGAAATTTTTTAAAAACATTAAGTATACATTTTGTCTATTTTTTGAGGTTTCATAAGTTGAACATGCAGTCTAATTTGTATTTCAGAAAAAAGTTTGTTTATATTCATAATAGTTTACTAGAAAAGTGTATCTTAAACTTTTTAAATTTAAAATGTTAAAATTGTTACAACTCAACTCCAAATAGAGATTGTGTTTCAAAAATTTCAAAAGTTATCAATAATAACATAATACATATATCATAAAAATTCTGTTAACTTTTGAGTAGTAGAAGCATAATTATGATAAATTTAAAATTGGTGTTCAACACCCTACCCTCTCCCCTTAATATATTTCTGGATAACGCTTTTATTTGCTAAAATGTATTTTTCTCAATCTAACAGAAAAAGAATTTTCGAAATCGGACAATATTTGTTGTTGAAACGGTCCGGTTAATAGAAAATTCCGGATAGTTAAATGCCCAATAACAGGATTTTTTTTTTACAAAAGGTGTGGCCAACTGAGACATCCCCATCCAAAAACAAAAAAAAATTACATTAAATAAATGCATAAAAGTCGATTTGATAACCTACTTTCTTGGCGCATTTTCTGGCATTGTTTTGCTCGTTTAAGTTGGTTAAAAAGCAAAAGTTATATTATCGTAACTTATAACTCTGAAATTTTAAAATATATAAATATTCACTGTTTAAAAATTCGATCCGATAAACAATAATTTAATTTTTTTTATATTTCATGGCAGTTAAAAACCTATATTAAATAATTTACTATAAAAAATAAATATATAATAATAATAATATATATATATATATATATATATATATATATAATGTGTGCTCGTTCTCGCGCTGTCTGATGGAAGGCGGGGAAATCACATTTTTGACGTCATAGTGACGCCTACTTCCGGTTTCTGTAGGCGTGTCTAATGCTCTCGTTTGTGAGGTGCTGCCATCTATTCGTTTTTTTGTGAACTATTAAAAAGTGATAAGCTAACTTTATTTAGTTACTTTTACTGCAGTTTATGAGTTTAAATTATATTTTAAGGATTGCATTTAGTATGGAAAAATTGCAAAAAAGTCGCTTAATAAATTACCGTATATACTCGCGTATAAGCTGATCCGCGTATAAGCCGACCCCCTAATTTTAGACCGATTTTTTGTCCAAAATCGGAAACTCGCGTATAAGCCGAGTTGTATTTTCGTGCATCAAAAATTCCGATAAAAATAGGTAAATCCTCGAAAAAAAAGTTTAATTTTAATTAGAAAAATAAATATTTAAGCCTAGAAATTAAAAGTTTAAAGAAAGTGGCTGGAGAAACGGCCTTCCTCAAAGTTCGTGACGATTCATCGGGCTTAAAAGTATGTACCACTCGCGATGTTCTGATGTCTTTCAAACCTTTATCGGACTTCTTAAATTAAATCTCCCTTATTATCAAATAAAATATTTTAAACCACAAACTTAAATACCAAAATGTGCAATTTCTAATCCTTAACATCGTTTTGTAAAAATTTAAAAACTTAGAAAACGTCAACTATTTTCTGTCAACATCGTTGACTACTGTCGCTATTAAATACAGATGAGCATTTTTTTTATCCATCTCGGAAGGAAATACTACTACTTTATGGATGAATATATACTTCTTATTAAAATATTTAGTTTTTAATTACGAGATAAATCACTTAAAAGTAGAACTTGAATTCGCCGATTAGCAATCCCGATTTTACCGCTTTAAAGCCAATTCCATCCAAAATACTAATGAAACAACTATTAATATCTGTACACAATATTAGCAAGGTATAAAATCTGCATTGGGGAAATAAATTTTGTTTAATTATTGCAATCGAGCAAGAAAGACATTGACTTTAAAGTGGTGTCATTCGCTAAGCACGATGTCAACTTCTTAGTCTTCCATCCAAAATTCTATTAAAGTAGCGTTTACTAGCTTCATAAATTCTACAAACCAATTAAATATTTATCAAAATATATACTTTTTATTAAGTTAAACTAATTATTTATGTGAGTAGTTAAATTTTGCGTTACGATTACGCCGCGATGCGCAGAACGGTCTTTAGTCAGCACGTGACGCACATTCTCGATCTCGGAAATGTGTCGGGGCGTTTTCAGAAGAATCCGCTAATTTCAACTTATCTCCTTTTCCCACTTTAGGCAAATTATATTAGAAATTTTAATGACCCGCGTATAAGCCGACCCCCCTACTTTTTGATGAAAAATTTGACTTAAATTTCTCGGCTTATACGCGAGTATATACGGTAAGCGTATTAAAATAATATTACCTGCCACGAGAGCATGTCCATGAATTTTGAAAGAGTAAAATGGGGGTAGGAAACATCAGGTTAATGCATTTGTATTGGACATATTAAATGAGTTACAATTTCAATCAAGTAAAATACAGGGACATAACAAAACAAGGACGGATTAGTAGTGAAGATACCTGAACACGATTATTTACATTATTTTGCTAATTAAAAATTAAATCACCAGTTGTTATCCAACCGGAGATCGAACCTAAGTAGCAATGCTTGAAACACACAGCCAATGAGAATGATCAAAAACCCATAGTAAGGCGGAGCAAAAAAGACGTCAAAAATGTGCCTTCCTTGCCCACTTTCAAAAAGCGAAAAACGAGCACACCTTCTATATATAGTCTTCACTATCCTTGGCCAATGGGGGAGTTTCACTCCGAGAAGAAGAAGACCGCTGTTCTAACACAACATGGAGAAAAATCAGCAATGCCAAAGAAGTTCCGTGGAGCATGGAGCTTTAGTTCTTGTACTATAATTTTAAGTTTTAGTCTTTAAATAATACCTCAATAAAAAAAATATTTACTTAATACACTGAGATAGGTTGTAAACAAATTTTCCCATAATTACGAGCGTATCGACTCAACAAACAAAAGCAAAGTTGTCTGCTGTATGGAAGAAATCGAAACTATAGTAAGTTTCCATGTTGATACGTCACGTGAAACTCCCGCATCGCGAAGCATAACATCATACATTGTAGAAAATACATTTTATTTTTGAGATCAAACCATGACCAACTAGACTGACAGTTGGCCATGATCTCTCAGTCTAGTTGGCCATGATCAAACCCAGTGATATTAAATTTTCTACTTAAAAAAAGCCGATTTTATGTAAAAAATAAATATTTTCTAAGATAAACAACTATACATCTAAAGCGTAAGTACACTTTTAACTTTTATCATAGTTAATTAATGTCATTATCTAAAATTATAACACAACAACGTACGGTAATTTAAATTTTCTTTCCAACATTTACCGCCAAATGAATAAAAACATAGAAGTATTATGCAAACTTGATGAACAAGAGGAAAAAAACGTTTCACAATAATCGTGGGGGTCTCCCTCTTTCTTTCTGGTACCATGAAGGAGTCTGCAGCCATAAATTTTGATTAGAAGCACTTTGTACTACAGAATTTCTAATTTTTTCATTTTATCCCGTCGGTTATCCCGTCGGTCCCCCCCCCCTGTCTACGGGCCTGAATTAAAACAATAATAATTATATGCAAATATTTTATTAGTTTATTTATCTCTTTACACTTACATTAATAAACTTCAATTTTGTTTAAAAAGTACAATATTACAGTATAGAAAATTGGAAAAATGGTACTCTAAATTATTGTTAAAAAAATTACACATTCGTTTGTGTTTGCTTATAAGATAAACGAATTAATAAAGTAAATTAAGCAAACAAAAATTTAATATACAGTTATCAAAATTATTTTTTAACATGCCTTTCGTTGATTGCCTGATATTTTGTAAGTAAATAATTTTTTAGGTAATCTAACTTTTCTTTCATTGTTTTCCAATTATGGTTTTTAAATTTTAAGAAAATCGTACAAATACTTCAGAAGTTTTATTCCGGGTTTTCCTAAAAGTAAGCAAAAATAAACAAATATTTGCAGTAACTGCTTCATCACCAAATATGCGAAATACTTGAAAATCCATTCTCAGCCTAACTTCGCTCAACAAATTGTGTATAAATATAGTTTCAAATATAAAATATGTTATTTTGAATTCAAAAAGTGTAAATATTTAAAAAACTTAAGCTATAAAAAAAAAAAATCGAATGAAAATTTAAAAAAAGGAATAACTGATGATTATACTGAGTTAGGTTTATGAGTATGAAGAAAATAGAATTAATTTGACTATGATTAACTTCTATATTCATATCATTAAGTAAAGTTAGATAAACCTGGCCACGAATAATCCATATATGTAATTTAATATAGTTATCAAAATAAAAACATCTAAATAAAATAGAACGTCTCAAACAAAATATGTAAAAAGCCTAAACATGATTTATATACTAGTTGCTTCTAAAGAACAATATTATAAAGCAGACTACTGCATGCAGGTTTTTTGTTTTTTGCGGGGAATATATATTATATTATGCAAAAGATTTTTTTAAAAGAAAAAAATTTCGCGGCAATGCTCGCTTAAGCACCAAGAATGGACAAATGTTTTAATATTGATTATTTTGTTGTTTTAATATTCATATATTTTTTCTTTTATTCTTGCTATTTAATTAAATATTTTTGATTAAATTCTATAGCAGTGTTTGTATGTACGGAAAAAAATAGGCTGTGTTATTAAATTCTGAAATAGGCCTATACCATCAGAACTTTTACCGCTACTATATATACTTTAGAGGACTGCGTAAAAGCAAACAGACCCGACTAATTAAACGTAAAAGCAAACAGACCCGACTAATTAAATAATAATGATAGTTAAAATAATATAAATCTACCTTTAATTATGTTAATGATGGTGTAGGGCTTGAGTATTCCGATCAGGGACAGTTTTAAGGCCCAAGCGTCACAAGCAGTAGTTTGTGGTGCTGAATTTTAATCCAGCACCCCAAGCCTCTTTAAATGGTGCCAAATTTTGGTGAACGAAATAGAAACTGAAAAAATGGGTGTGCTTAAACGTTTCTTGAACCGCCTATGGTTCCGATGATACGTCTTCATTATTAATTATCATTGATGAATATTCTATAATTCCTTAAAAATGATGTGCAGCATAAAGAAGAGTAAGTTGCAAGAAAGTTGTCCTGTGCTTGTTATCATTTCGTAAGGCACATTCAATATTTAAACAAAAACAAAACAAAAAAATACATTATAACACAAAATATTGGTTTAAGGTGTTCAGAACCTCAACTATGGTGGAAAGAATACCTCAACACAATTGAAAACCAATACGTCATGAGCTGATTAAACAAATGAACAAAGCCCCATGACCAACGGGGACTTACGTTTTTTGCCCTTCGAGCCCCCAAAAAAACATTGTAATTGGACTAAGAATGTGAGAGTTTCACGTGACCTATGAAAAAGGAAACTTACTAGTAGTTTCGATTTCTTCTTTTTAGCAGACAAATCTTCTCTTGTTCGTTTGGCCGCTACCCTCGTTATATGAGTAAGTATGTTTACAATATTCGGTTTAGACAAATATGAATAAATTTAAAAACAGAAATATTTATATTTTATCTGTTTGTTTATATGTGGTCTATAATCAGAATAACACCGAAATACGGGAAAATATTTCTATTTCAACACAAAAAATACGTTACATACAATGCGTACAATCTATCTCATTTTGTATAAAGTAAATTTTCAATATTTCGGCATTATTTATAGACAAAAACTTAAAAAAATATACAGGAACTGAAGTTCCATTCTAATATTACGGCACTTTTTTCACAATACTTTGAAAGCGAAATGTACTCAGAGAAAAGTTTTTGCAATTTTCCTCATTCTGATTCTAATCTGATTAAAGCTGAGATAAAACGATAAAACTTTGTTCGTACGAAATATTCAAAGTTATGCTCTGATCCCTTTGATTCAAATGTTTCGCCCATAGGAAAATTTATACGATATTTAATTGTTAATATGGAAGTCAGTATGTATAGTTAATGATCCAATTCCATATCATCATTGTAATTTCTTATTATTATAAGAATTAAAGGATATTATTCAGGTACCAAATAATACAGAGAATTAGGCAAATTATAACAGATAAAATATATTTATTGAAACACAAACTTGTTTTATCTCTCTAAAATGCAATACGATCGTTGAGTAAACGAGCGGAGTAACCACACCGAAGATTTGTCTGTTATAGAAGAAATCGAAACTACAAGTAAGGATTCCCGTGTTACTACGTCATGTGGAACTCCGCATTGTGTCCAAAAAGCAACTTTGATTTCAGTCATGGTTGGGGAAATTGCTTAATTATGGTATATAGATAAGACTATACTCAAAATTAGTTCAAATCACGTGCAGTGTGTAGATGGAGGTCAAATATAACAGTTTGTTTGTCTTTTTTCTGTTGTAGAGGATTTTTTTTGTTAATAACCCGTATTTCTATAACGCTGCAATGACTTTTCACGTAAAGCCTTTCTGGCTGTGCTCCGACATAGCCACAGTCAATATTTTATGTACACAGTGATCAACTTTTAACATCTTATTAACAAGATTTAATGAATTATTAGCCATAAATTTTCCAGAATTCTTAAAACAAGAATGAAAAAGTAGCCTACCCAACTCATTTTGGTTTTGCCACTGATGTCACATGACGTCAGCTGCCCATTCCTAATTGAATCATCCAACTATAAAGAAGGATAGAGAGCAACATAATATCCTACTACTGTTATTGGATACAAAACAAACTCAATGATGATTGGTTCCTGAACTGAATATTACTATATGTTTCAAAGCAAATTTCATACAAAATATTTAGTTTTATTATATATTAATCAGCTTTCCGATTGTTTTCTTGCTAAAATTACTTTTCATTAATTTTAGAATAAATTTTTAACTTAAAAACAAATAATAGTTTTTCTCTTAACGGCAGCTATTATCCAATCATTGTTTAGGTAATATTGTATCCAATAACAATGCCGGCATCCAGAAGAGAGTTATGCAATCTCTAAATCCCAGAAAATTTCTGTTTATTTATTCTTCACTTTCGATTTTCGTTCGTCTTACAAACTGTGTTTAGCTATAACAAAATATATAGTATTAAATTTTCTTAGATGGCTATTTATTGATATATCATCAAAAGATGCTGTTTTCATAGGTTTGTTTTGCATTTTTTAAAGTATTCCTTTCGAATTTGATTTGCGAAGATTTCAAATGTTTATTCTTCGAACAGATTTTGATTTTACTTGTTAATTTAATTTGCTATAGGCATTTAAAAGAATAATTTGTGATAAGTTTTATTATTAATAATGTATGAATATATTTTCTTGCAAAATAAACAAGTTAAATCAATCATGATCATCAATTTTAAAATTAAGGTACACTAGATTTTAATACATAATTTATTCTTACAGATGTCATACATTTTTGTTGATTTTTTCTGAGAGATTCTCATATTATATATTTGAAATAAGATTATATTTACTTAAAAAAAAATCCATATATTTATTTGCAACTTCAAACTTGCATTTTTCCCTTCATTTTAACAAATCATGTAAAACTTGCCTTACTAGTATCTGTGTTTGCTTTGTTGTACTTCTAATACAAAAATAGTTTTGAAATTTATAACTCGCTTAGGCTATATTGTTGTGTGGAATGAAATTCTGTACAGATGTAGTATAGGACATTTGGCGTGCGAGGTATCTTTTGGCGTGTTTTATAAGGGCGATAAAGTTATAGTATGGCAACCCCACCTGACATTGTTGGTATTTTCCGAATCTTGTGGCGGCTTTCAATCTGGCAACCCTATGCTATGTTTAACGGCAATTTTTCGTCACCGGAAAAATAAACCAAATGTCCTATACTACATCTGTTCCTGAAATTCCACTCATTATGGAAATATGAGCCACATCACTTGACCAAATAATAGATCTAGCTATTTAATAATGTAAAATGGTGTTGGTTCATACTTTCGTATATTTTTGCTATATTCTTACATATGTATTTTTCACATGTAACACAATTCTTTTGTAACAAATAATTTAACATAGTGAATTTTTTTTATATGAACTTTACTTTACCGTAAAATATTGCTTCTTATAATACTGCATTACTTTAATCTCTTCTCAGTGCCGGATTTAAGATTTTTGTGGCCCTAAGCAAAATTTTCTGACCGGCCCCTTTCCCCCTCTTTCATAACCAATATATGTACTTCAGAAATCACTTCATGTCAGATTAGTACATCAAATAAACTAGTATGGAAGTAGGAACAAGAACAAGCAGGATTTCAATAAGCAAACTTTTTCAAAATATTAAGAGCCATACAAAAGAATTGAGTAAATTTGAGTTATATTACATATATCAAACTTCTGTAAAAAATATATATATATACTTCTGTAAAAAAATAGTTTTGTAGCTTCTGGCTCTGGGCAGCTGCCTACTCTGTCTAGTGGTAAATCTGGCACTGCCCTTTCTTGGTCTATTTTAAACATTTCTGTTGCATTAATTTTCAAGAATAAAAATTGCTTTTTATGTACATTCTACGCAGAATTTTAAGTGTCTGGCCCAGTGGCTGCTCTAGGGCATTGCAACCACACTGGTGCATTGTCTTTGGGAGGCGCCAAAATCAAATACTGCACGTAGAAATCTATAGCTGTTTGTTTATTCAATTGGTGTATTTTTTACTTAAACATCAATATAGTAAACATTACTATTGATGTTTAGTAAAAAATACCCCGTTTACCTTTCCAACATTTCGGTCAGTCTGGTAACACAGGTCAATGAGTGTTTTAAAGGTGAACATAATTTTAGTAATTTTTTTAAAACTTATCAAACCTTATATTTGATTATGTGGTGTGAAAGGCTTTAAATGCACTAAAAATGTTTTTGCACAAAGTTTATTTTATTCTGAGCTAATACAGAAATTTGCCAGTGCTAAATCGAGAATATAGTATGTTTAATTTCTTTTATGTAATTGAGATCTGCTGTTGAATAAAATCTTATTGAATAAAGGTTTCTTATTGACTAAAACAATTATCATAAATCCTACTAAAAAACATAATGTAGCCTATATTTTGTTTAATTATTCGGTTAACCGATTGCATAGAAGGTGTTTTGAAATTTATGGTGTTGGGGTGCAGCTAGAAGATCTCGCACCATCTAGAAAATGTTCTTAGACCATCACTGGTCTGGCCCTTTGGCCTCTCTCTGTTCTATCCTTCTAATCAATCTTCTGTTCTGTCTGGCTCATATGGTATCCTGCAGGCCATATGCGCCAGACAATGCTGAACACATGACATGTGAGGCCGACTAAGAAATTTTAAAGAAAATATTGATACCTTTGTTCAAAGATGCCCTGTGTTGAGACAGTGTTATGTCCAAACAATTTAAAAATATTCATAACATAATTGTTTTTAAATTAAATTTATGTTTAAAATGATAGAGAAATGTAATGCTTATTTGTTCTGATATTCAACATTCTTAATGCATTCATTATGTTCAATATTCTTAACTGAGGAGCTTATTTTCTAAATGGAAATTTTTTCTAGCAGGGATTCTCAGCCGTAGTGAACGCTGCTTGTGGCCGAAATTCAAGTAATTCATTTTTAAATGTGGAATTGGAATATTAAAAGTGAATCTCTGGAATTTTGTCCCCAAGGCTATGGTTGTTCACTATGGCTGCTGAATTCCAGCCAGGAATATGTTTCCTTTTGGAAGTAAGCTCCTAAACTGTAATAATTAAATAAATATTACTTACAAATGCCTATTTTCCCTAAATGCCAAAATGCATTTAGGGAAAAGGAAAAAAACCCCATTCTATCAGATTTAATTTTAATTGCACAACTACTGACAGTTTTTATTGCATGATACTATTTTAAAAAGTAACAAATTTGTTTACAGTCACTAATTTCTAGACTATTCATGTATTCCTTGATTTCTTTTATTCATAAATATTTGTACAATTTTGCATAAAACTAAAAGAAAGATAGAAAATAATTATGTGTCGCCTTTGACTGGTTTCAAATGCACACAGCATTTCCTTTAGTTATTAATTGTTTAAGTAATTAATTTTAAGTATTTGAAAGTCAATAGTATATAAAGTTTTATATCTCCAGTAATAACCTCTATTTCTCCCATTGCTTATCTTCAAATAAAAAAAAATCTTAAAATATGCGGTATAAAACTGTAAGATATTTTCTAATCAGTTCAATTTTTTTCCTTGAATTAAGTTTTGCAAATATTTATTATATATCTTATGTTTTAATTAATTTACTTTTCGCTCATTAATAAAAAACTTATATTTCTTCTTAGATCGTATGACCAGAAGTAATTGGCATGACTCAGCCTCTGATGATGCATTCCAAATTCCGATTTTACCTCATCCTCGTTGCTAGTAGTGGTTTGATTTTCCTTATTTTGTATAAGACTTTATCCAGCGAGGAACCTGATTCTGAATCTCACTCTAAGTATACTCATGCTGATGACCGAGTTATGCATAAAAAGTTACCCATTAGAAGTGGATCTTTGGAGAATATTAATGATTTGCTTCATGTTACACAATCTTTGAAGCATTTGCAAAGACAAAAGCTGAAAGAAGCTCAGGTCCATGCAAATATTAAGCTGAATTTTGCCTCTAAATCAACATCACTGAAGGCAAATGCTATTGATGATATGAATAAAGATGAATTAGAAATTGATCATCCAGCCAGATCGGTAAATGAGCGGGTAAGTAAAGGAATTCGAACTCCTGCACCTGAAGAAATTGTACACATTGAAAAAAAATTTGTCCATTTGGACCTTAAAGGAGCTCCTCCAATTGTAAATTATTATAAGAAATTGTTTCCCTTACTTCGAAGTTTAGGGGCAAATGGCCTTCTTTTAGAGTATGAAGATATGTTTCCATTTCATGGTCCATTGGAACAGCTGACTGCTAGAAATGCATACACAAAAAATGAACTTAATGAGATATTGTACATTGCAAAATTGAATGAACTCGAGGTGATTCCTCTAATACAAACTTTTGGACATATGGAATTCATTTTAAAACTTCAAGCTTATCAAGATTTACGTGAAGTACCCACATATCCACAGGTAGTGTGTCCTTCAAACAACGGCACGCAAATTCTCTTGCATCAAATTATTGATCAAGTGATTGCATTACACCCTCAAATAAAATGGATACATATAGGGTCTGATGAAGTCTACTATATTGGAGAATGCAGTTTGTGTCAGAAGAAAATGAGGAAGCATTTTATGGATAAAGAGGAACTGTTTATTTATCATGTGAAAAATGTTGCTAAGTACATAAAGGAGAAGTATAACATACAGCCAATAATGTGGGATGATATGTTTAGAATGGTACCTGATGAAGTGATAAAAAAATCTGAAATTTGGAAGTATGTAGAACTGATGGCTTGGCAATATAGTCCTTTTGTAGAAATGAAGATTACACCTGACGCTTGGATAAAATATGGAAAATATTTCTCTGGGGTATGGGCTGCAAGTGCCTATAAAGGAGCAACTGGTCCAAATCAGTATTTAACTAATATGTCCCATCACCTTGAAAATCATATTTCGTGGCTTAGGGTTTTATCAAAGTACCAAAGTGAAGTTCCATTTAAAGGTTTTGTACTTACAGGTTGGCAGCGTTATGATCATTTTGCAGTTCTTTGTGAACTCTTGCCAGTGGCTCTTCCATCACTTGCTCTTAATTTGTTATTTCTTGACAGACAAGTGGTCGATAATGAGCTATTCGAGAAGACTAGAGACATTTTAATGTGTGATGCTCGCTTAACACTTTATACAAACTATTCAACTGAAGAAACTCTATGCAATTATCCTGGTAGTAATGTTTTCAAAGGTGCTCAAAGACTTGCCCATTTACATTTCATGCTTCAGAAGTTTTTATCTAATAGTCATATTGTTGGTTGGATGAGTGAATACAATGTGCAGATGCTGTTCTCTAATCCTGCGCAAGTTGAACAGGGAACTCAAAATTTGGAAGCACTTTCAACAAATGCTACTTTACTACATACTTTCATTCAGAATACTATGCCAGAAGTGTACGATAAACACACGATTGATGAGTGGTTAATGACTTTTGTGAAGCCTTTGATGGGTCAAATTGAAAAATTTCGTACCAATGCAAATAATTTATTAAAATTTAAGTCGTGGCCTCGACGACCTCTTAGTAAGTAAAAATTACCTGTGCAAATTTCCATTGCAATGATAGAGTAGATAATATTCAAGATAATTATGTTTTAGTATAATGTTTTCCTAGTATAAATTATGATTTTACTAAAGTTTATTCTGTGCAATATAAGATGTATTTAAATATATTATGTAGTGTTGCAATTTAAATGTGAAAAATAGTTATTTCTATAGAACTTATTGATATTTTTATAGATACATGTTTTACTTATTTGGAAAAGATGTTATGTTTCTTGTTAAAATGAAACTTTGCAACTTGAATCTCGGTACTAAGAATATTGTTTTTGTGTATAAATAATCTATTTTATTCCAGTTGCAGGGATTCTTTTACTAGTGATTTTGTTAGTGTTTACATGCAAGATGTATAGTTTTTAAAGTTCTTTCATTTTTCGATTTTGTTGTGGATTTTTTCCTGTCATATTAATTGCAGTAAAGTGTATAAAAATCAAGAGTTTCTTAGCCATTTTGAGTTGGGCGTTTCTTAAAACTTGTGATAAAAATTTACTTTAATTCAAATATTTCCAATTCTTGTAAGTTTTTAGGAGATATTTTGAACTGGATTATTTTACTGTACATTATTTATGTTGGCGAACATATAAAAAGCTTCCATTTTATTAAAAAAAATAAAACTAATTTAAAGTACCAGAAAAAAAAACTATTTTAGTTTATATTTATTTTATATTTCCTTCTATTGCAGTTTTGTTTCAGAGTAACTTATTAATATATGTGTTTATTCTTAAAACTTGTGTTTTAAAATTATTTATATATTTTAAAACTATTTTCCTTAAGGTTGTGTAAACTCATATTGCAAAGTAAATTGAGCTCTTCTGGGGAATTTTACAGTTGCAATATATATTTTCCTTTTAATAAAGGCATAAGTTTGTTAATATTTTTTTTTATATTTTAGTGATCTTAGTAGCTTTTATCATGATATATTGGGCTTTTGTATAATAATACATTGATTTCACAAAAGATTTAATTACTTAATTTTTTTTAATTTGTCATTTTTAAAATATCAAATAATATATAACTCTCATTTTAAAATTTATTTGGTCTGAAAAAATATTTATTTGGTCTGAAAATTAAAATATTTTAACCTAAATTGACAAATTTAGCTGTGATACTTAAACACTGCTGCACAAAAAATGTGATTTTTTTTTTGTATATTTAAGAAATATTGTTTAATTTTTCTGTATTTTAATTTGTGATAAAATATTTCAATTGAATTGAACTGAAGCAACAGTTTGTAGTGATATAATATTTTAAAGTTAGAAAGCATAATTGATCTAATTTATTTAATATATTAAAAAAAATTGTTGCATTTTGTTTCTCATTCATTTTGTTTCTCATTCATGAAAGTGCATTTTATTTTGTGAGATTTATATAAAAGTATCTTGGTGCATTCCAAATAAAGTAAATATTCTATAATTAAGTTCCTTTTTTATTTTTTGTGGATTTTTGCACTATTATTTTTCTTATAGGTGAATATGTTGATTAAGCATGAATAGTTGTACTATTATATTGAATTACTAAATAATTTAAAGCTATGGTAAGTTTATGTAGTATCTGTAGCAGTTTTTAACCCACTTTTTTGATAAATTCAAAATGTTTCTTTTAATTTCTTCTAAAAAATTCACTAAATTATTGAAACTAAATGAATCAGTCATTTTGAAAAAGGGTCAACTCCATTTTTTTTCAATCCTTACTTCTATCAAGGAAAAATTCCAACTAAAATATATATATACAGAGGTCAGGTTGAGTCAGAACGCACCGGAATGGCGTTCCGGTACCTCTCTTTAGGAAGAAAAAAAATTACACTAGAGACTTGGGTTTGAGGGTTGATGAATTGTACTCCCACACCCCACCGAAGGTTACAGTTCCGGTACCTGTATTTCTAGAAATCGAGCACTGTATATATATATATATATATATATATATATATATATATATATATATATATATATATATATATATATATATATATATATATGGATATAAAAAAAATACATCCCAGATTTCAGAATTTTGTTCAGGTAATTTATGACTGGCCCACTACGTCTACTGAAGGATTTTGATTTATTTGGTTTTTTGTCATTTAAATTCCTCTTTTTTCCTGTTTATGTTCACACGTTGTTTATGCAAGTATCTTAAACATTAAATTCGCAAAAATAAACATTGTTAATTTAAAAATATTGTTGTTTATCTTGAAAAACCTATCTTCATTTTGAAAACTGGTCATCCCCAAATAAGAAAACCATGTTTTTAGATAACTATTTTAGCAACATTTCAGAATCAAGACAATTTTAAGTAAATTTTATCTCTCCTCAAAAGAATTAATTATAAGAGAAAAAAATTTAATAAAACGACGAAATTACGTTTTTTGTTCTGATTTTTTTAAAAAAAAAAGTGGAGTTTGTCCATTTTAAAAATGATTGATTGAAATTTTTAATTTTTTTGGAATATCTAAACTTTTTGCTTGATCTTTAATATTGGTTAGTAACTTCAGGTAATATCCTTTAGATGTTATTTATTTAGTTCGGCATGTAAATATGTAACTTTTTTTTGCTCTTTAGTTGTGTGTAACACAATGAGGTTAACTTAACTGAAGTACATTTTTGTTTTTTTGATTATTTGATCCTGCCTGGTAATATATAAAGGAATTGTATAATGTCAGGCAAACTAATTATTTGCATACAAATGTTTTTGTTACCATTTTAATTGAGTTTGCCATATTCCACTTTGACAAGCATTCCATGTACTTTTTCGTTCCTTTATAGATTTTTGTTATTTTTAAGGTCAATAGTATAAAGTTTCATTATTTTAAGTATATTTGGAAAGTTTTATATCTGCTTAAAAATTGCTATTTGGAATGGATTTTTGTTTTAGTGTGATTTTAATTGGATGTATTTGAATTGTTGAAAATTCTGTAATGCATATAGGAAAAAATACCAATTTATTAACATAATGTAAAAATATCCTGAACTCTGTAGTAATATTTATAAGTGTTATAATATTTTAATGGTATTTAAATTTAATATAAAAACTAGTTGAAAGGTTTTTTTTAAATTTAAATATTCCTATCACATTATTATATTAATTTCAATTTACATGGACTATGTAAAAGTTAATGAGTTTTCTTGTACATTTTTGATGCTTAACTGCCTTTTTAACAAACATGTTTTTTTTTGCATTTTAAGCGATTTTATTGAAAAAAAACTTAATTTATTCATGTTCTTCTTACTTATATGTTGTTTTGCATTGCATATGTACTTTTTACATTTTAAAGCATGCAATTCAGAGGAAAAAAAGCAATGGACAATGTTTATTTTCGTTTTTTTGTTATGCTTAATTTTGTTATGGTTTCACAAATGCTATTATTCTATTTAACTTTGTTACTTTATTTAACTTTGTTGTAACTTACAATTGTCTATGCTTATACTACATATTTAACTTCAGTGTGGTACTCCAAAGACAGGATAAACCACACAAAAGTTAAAACTATAACTTTTAAGAAAATGTCAGTCATGTATGTTTGGGCGATCGATCCACTAAAAGTTATTTAATGCTCTGTATCATAAAATCAATGTATTTATTAACTGATTAACTTATGATATTTTGTTAAGAGTGTATCACTTGGGAAAAAAAAGTCGTTTTTGTGTCAGCAGATTTTTTAAAGTATACTATATAATTTAGTTTTATGTTTAGAAATTTTTTTCTGTTTATTACACAATAATTTACAAAGTGGATTTGTGTGGTGCAGTTCTTATTTATTTATTATTTTTCTAATCAAGATTTCACTTTTAAGGAGTTTTATTTTTGCAATTGCACAATTTTTTCAGAAATTTTCATGGTGAATATAAAAATTACATAATTTGTAAATATACATATAAAAATTAGCAGGGTACATTTCATTATGAAATGATTGTTTGTCAATTCGAGTTATAAGCTCAATATAATATGCAATTTTTAAATGTTCAAATAGTGTCTTTCAAGTTTTGTATGCTTTACATTGAAAAATTTAATGTCTTATTGTAATAAAAGTTGTGGATAATATAGTAATGTGATCTTTTTTTTTTGATGAGTAAGTAAATAGACATATGCTATTACAAATTAATGTGATAAAAGTTTTAATTTTATGCAGTTTTGGAATTTTCAAATTTGAATTTATTTTTTAAAAAGTTTTGTATCCAATTTAGACCTACTTTTTGTAAATTTAATCGATCAGGCTATAATCCTTAGTCCCATAGACCCAAAAATATGTTTATGCCTATGACTTTGAAAAAATTGTCATTAGTTGTATTAATAACTGTTGGATTGAAATCTAAAAACTGTATTAAAGTTTTTTTTTGTAAACTTGATTTGATTATTAACAGATTTTGCTGTTATTTTTTTCATGAGGTATATTTCTACTTTTTAAAAAAAAAAATGCTGTCCTAAATTTATTATTCCTTAAACTAAAAATTGAAATGACACCAAATATTTCTTCAGATTTTTATTGCCTTTTATTTTTTTCTTGACAAATTTGTTCAATAAAATAATTAGATGCCTTAATTTTCATTACACTTCATATTTGAATATAAGCTTTAAAATGTTTTATTGATCTTTTATTGGATCAAATATAGGTTACAAATTTTTAAGAAAAGGCAAGAAAAGTACAGATATAAATACAATGTCACAAACATTTATATGGAAAATAAATAGCACACAATAGAATCTTTAAATACAAAGTACAAATTTCATTTAATGGCTTTATTACATAGCTAAATTGTGATAAATTAATGAATTTGCTTAGTGAAAATAGCCTCACAATCAGGGTACAATATTTGAATCTGTGATATTAAAAAAAAAATTTCACAATTTGTTTATCAATTCGAGATGAAACTAGATTTTTTTTCTACCAATAAATGCTAAATTTGAAATAATTTTAATCTTAGAGGTTTAACTAAAACTACCATAAAAGCTGTCAATGTCATCAATACACAATAGCTTGCCTTACATTTATATAGCACACCTAAATTTAAACGTGATTTTATTCTGCATGCAGGTTGGGATAAACTGGTTTTCCTTATCTGATGGAATAAACTTTTCAACAAAAGGATTTAAAAAAAAATTGAATAGTAACTTCCGATATAAACCCTGTTTGTTCAACGTGCCATGATTTTTAGATGAATGAAAATAGATGAATGAATCACATTAGCAGCAAAAACAACTCGCGACATATTTTCTAATTGAACAATAGGTCTTTGTAATACAAAAGAAGATAGCATAGAGTGATTTTGCAATTGGTTGTAGTCCTGACAACAGTTCCCCGATCGGCTCTTGAGAAATTGGATTTGACTAATTCAAAATATTTTCCATCTGCCAGCGTCATACAGCGTAGTCGAAGGCATTTGACTCGCACCAAATCAATAGCTTTGCTGGAGCGGTCGCTGAACCGTAGAGTGTCGGCGTCCCAGCGGATTTCTAATCTTTCCAATACTGGGCAATTATTAGCTATGGATTCCATCAGGGAGTCAACGTGGATTTTTTGAGAAATCTTCGGACAGCAGTCTTCAGGCATACCCATGATTAAAAGCCTACAATAGTATTGAAGAATTATAAAAAAATTCCAATTTAACTTGCTTTTAACAACATTGAAATATGGTTATGTTATCGCACTTTATTAAATAGAAACACACATTTTAATAGCGGTTTTTCACCATTCAACAACTTCTTTAACTTCAAAATATTTCAACCTATAGAGCAGTTGAAATAATTTTTTTATAAAAATCTTCAATACAAAATAATATTGGTTACCAAATCTTTTACTTCCATCAAAAGTCTAAACAAATCATTAGAAAGTTTATCAAAATTTCATTTTTGGTTATAACTTCCTCCTAAACTTTATTTAGTTTTCTATTAAATTTCTGCGTCGATTTAACTTTTAGTCGATTTAGATACAACGGTTAATGATAGTTGTTACATTTACTTGTATTCAGTGGCGGCTCGCCCACTACAGCAAGTACAGCCGGGCTGCACCTAAATTCATCAAAAACTAAAATCAGATATTTTACTAATTTTCTTAAATGAAGATTATAATTGAAAATGAAATTTCTACGGTAGTACACAAAATCTCCGATAAATAACAAACCTTTTTGCCGTAATGCACAATTCAGAAGGGGGAAAAACTTCAGTCAATGAAAATTGCAGCTAAAAAGCGAAGTCAGAAATCGGCTGCATCGTTGCCATGACAACCTTACGTGGTATGCCTTCCCCTTCACGTTAAAATGAGGCTGTGACGTCACAAACGCAGCTCAAAAGGATTTTTTCAACTCGAGCTGTATTTGGGAATTCTGTGAATTGATTGGCTCCCGTGTTTGAATCGGCGGGACGTGTGGGGAGGGGACCGAGTATTTTACTAGCATCTCTAGACCGCTTTGCCTGATGGAGGAAAAGCCCCTTGGCTCGATAATTGTTTCAGCTTTGGCGGTATTGATAAGTGCTGTTTCGCAACCCTGTGGAAGGAATGGCTGTTGAGGGAGTGAATGGGAGCAATTCGATGGACAAATGGATTTCTGAATTATTTTAATGATTTTGGATTCACACTTTTATCTTTAATTTTTGATTTTATTTTTCAACAAACAGATGTTTTATATGACATTCTTCAAAAAAAATCTTTAGATATAAATTATTGTCTTCAGCAAGTCAAGGTAATTCAGAACATTATAAGACAAAACCATAATGAGAACACGTTCAAACGTATTTTTGAAATTGCGAATTCGAAAACAGAAATTGTTTTCAAAAGACACGATGACTTCCGAACTCACGAAGATGTGTTTAAGAAATTTAAAATGTTATATTTTGAAATTTTGGATACCATAATAATGGAATTTGACGTAAGATTTAAAGATAGCGAATGTCTATATTTTTTTTGTTTTGCCGATTCCTCAAAGTTTGAGGATTTTTCGATAAATATCCCAGAAATGGCTTTTGAAAGTTTGAAATTTTTTTTTTTTTTTTTTTTTTGGGGGGGGGGGGGGTCACATGATTTCGGCTGCACTAAAATTTTCGACCACGGGCCGCCACTGCTTGTATTATGATATTAGGGAATCTTGTTCTTTAAAATACACGTAAAAAGTGTTTATTTTCTGTTTTAATTTTATAAACAAAGTTCAGTTTGGTTTTGTATACACGCTCTCAAAAAATACACAATTTTTGTTTTCATAAAAAGCCTGCTTTAATTAAATTTTTTTAACATTTTGTTTTATTAGAATAAATGTGGCTGCCCGTCAATTGCCATTCAGCCACTGCCCCCCATGTTATGAGCTGGAGCCGAAGCCACAAATCACTTGCTTTCGTTACCCAGCATCCTCTAGACCACATTTAAATAATTAAAATTCTTTAAATAGAGTAAAACATGCCAGTAAATTATACTGATTCAGTAAAATATGATAAAACATTGCTTTGGTCAAATATATACATGAAAACTAAATACCTGGAATTTCTCAAAGTTGGTAGCATGGCATTCCAGAAGTGTTCTGTAACGTGTGGTATGTTTGAAAGCCCCAATCCACGAAGACTGGGCCCCTGCATCTTAATAAGTTTGACAAGAGCTTCTTCGGATATATTTTCATTCCGGTCTAAGTCAAGCGCAACCAGGTTTTTGACATTTCCTTTCTCCATCCACTCTTTCATTACCTACAGTAGCAAAGAACGATGAAGGTTTAAGATAATGTTTCACGAATATAATTAATATATTTAAACACTAGCTAATACTCGCGGTTTCATCTGTGTGCACACAAAAAAAAAGATGACAATTCAATAAATACCCGCAAAAAGGAAATACACATATTGAAAATAATACTAATTAACTTTTAATTGAGTTGGATTTTAGCATGTTTGCTTCTCCTGAAGAAAATTCAGTGCGCGGTTCACTAAAATGGGTGGAAGCTGAAGCTCCAGCTGGCACATCAGCGGAACCGATGCTGCCAACTCCCACTGTATAAAAAGCCGTATGGCACTTTTTACGGTTACTTACTTTAGATTTTCTGAAGGCTGATTTCAGTTTCCAAGTGTATCGTGACGAACAGAAGTTACGATTTTGCTTTCTCTCTTTTGGTCTTTAGACGTAAAAAACACGTGCCATACGCTTTCTATGCAGGGGGCTCTGATCGGGGCTCGCTGTCGCTCTGATGCTGCGCCAGTAGACTAATGACACGGCGCTGCAGCGATCGCAACAGCCAGATCCAAAAAGGAGCACAGAGGAACCCCAGGGTCAATCCCGACCAAACGGACTCCCACTACAGTCCAGTTCTGAACGCATATTCCGAATAATATTTGCTATAGGGTATCTAAATATCTAAAGATATATTCTGAATCCAATTAACCAAAAACTAATTATTTCAGTATTCCCCTACGTATTTAATTTCCCGACCAAGATACTAAAGTACAGTAAAATACAGGGTGGTCGAAAATTATGGTCGCGATTTCCTTATTCATAACTTGATTAAAGAGCCTGACAAAAAAAAATATTACATATTCGTAAAGTTTAACTCAAAAAGTTTTATAACTTAAAAAAAGTATGTTTATATTAAAAAAAAAATATATAATAAAAAAAAAATGAAAAACGAATTTTTGTTAAAAAAAACACTAAGTTTAGTAGTTTCCGCATGTCACCCTCTCGTGACACGTATCATATCGAGTCGGTACTCGATTGCAATTGTCCAAGTGGCATTTGCGATGTAACTAACACTCGATTGCAATTGTCCAAGTGGCATTTGCGATGTAACTAACACTCGATTGCAATTGGCCAAGTGGCATTTGCGATGTAACTAACACTCGATTGCAATTGGCCAAGTGGCATTTGCGATGTAACTAACACTCGATTGCAATTGTCCAAGTGGCATTTGCGATGTAACTAACACTCGATTGCAATTGGCCAAGTGGCATTTGCGATGTAACTAACACTCGATTGCAATTGGCCAAGTGGCATTTGCGATGTAACTAACACTCGATTGCAATTGGCCAAGTGGCATTTGCGATGTAACTAACACTCGATTGCAATTGGCCAAGTGGCATTTGCAATGTAACTAACACTCGATTGCAATTAAACCTTCTCTGAGTAAAATCCCCTAATTGATAATAAATTTCGGCTTAATACACATTTACTCTTATGTCAAAAAGTTAAGTGAAGTTATAGGATATCAATTTAATTTATTTCACGAGCAGAAGAAAGGGATTGAAAGACAAGTTTGTGTGTACAGCATTTGTTTCTGTCAAGTAAGTAAATATATTTATATTTTAAGATATATATTTTATCGGTTTATAATTTGTATATTTCTCTGTATTATTAGATACATGAATAGTATCCTTTCATTTTCATAGTAATAAGAAATTACCATGCGGGTATGGCGTTGGGTAATATATTATACATAGTGACTTCCATACGTACAATTAAATATCGTTTAAAATTTCTTCCTTCATCAACAAAACATTTTGAATCCAAATGATCGGAGCATAACTTCGAATATTTCGTACGAATAAAGTTTTCTTGCTTTATATTAGGTAACCATGCTTTTATCAGTTTAGAATCAGAATGAGGAAAATTGTGAAAATTAATTAATTTAATTCTCATAGCAATAAGAAATTACCATGCGGGTATGCAGTTGGGTAATTTTTATACATAGTGACTTCCATATGTACAATTAAATATCGTTTAAAATTTCTTCCTTCATCAACAAAACATTTTGAATCAAAATGATCGGAGCATAACTTCGAATATTTCGTACGAATAAAGTTTTCTTGCTTTATATTAGGTAACCATGCTTTTATCAGTTTAGAATCAGAATAAGGAAGGAAAATTGCGAAAAGAAATTCTTGTCTCGCTAAAATCCGATTTCGAAGTTATGTTGGAGCAATTAAAAATTGAAAGCACGAAATGATCAGATTGAGCACGAAATTGCAATGTCAGTATTTTTAAAAGCGAAAACTTTAAAATTTTATTGCAGCAGCTGTAGTTCCAGTAGTTGCAGCAGCTGTAGTAACTTTTTCGGCGTCTGGGATTGTTCTCCGTGTTCTGTTTGAACAACGGTCTTCTTCTTCTCGGCATGAATAGCAGAATTGGGATGAATGTCGTAGGTGTGCCATTGCGCAATTATTGTAATCAAGAACACCTACGCAGAAATCATACGTATTATTTCTACAGTAAAGATCCCTTTTACGGCCCTTGTACGCAATGGATTTTAACACATGAGGTAAAAGAAAAATAATTTTCAGGAGCAATGACGAATCGTACGTTCACCTCATAAATATCAACGTTTTTTTTAAATGCGTTTAAAATAATTCTTGTAAACGTGTTTTTTTAAAATAAAACAGTTGATAATGCTGCCATTTACGAATGGGCAGAAGCGTTAAACTTTTATAATTTTTTCAGCTATAGGAAATACACTAATATATTTCTCCTTTACAACGAATGTGTGTGTGGGGATTGTTCATGTGATGATTATCGCAAAGGCATACTAGTTTAAATTTAATGTTATGGTAATGGGATATCGGTTAACCGATCTTATTGCTATTTCTTAAAGGTAGTGACGAAATAGAGCTGTATTATTTAAGGCCAGTATGTGGTAGTCACTTCAAACACTCATTATTTTCAATTGGGCTCGAGCAATTGTAACTCGAAGCGACTGTTAAAGTAAAGTATCAGCGTAGCATGCACGACGTCACAGGTTGTATTCCGGATGTTTGCCAAACTTTCAGGGCTGTATTGGTGACCCGACATGAACACAGTTTCTATCACCACAATGTTCACAGTGACCTGCTTATATTCATCCACGTGATACACTTCACGGGTGCTCTTCAATCGTTCCTCCGTCCGACTCACTGAGAGGGCGGAGAGGGGTACTGTGGTGGAGGGGGGGGGGAAGAGTACATTTCAAATACAGCTCAAGCAATTGCAGTTCGACAGTTAAATCCATTAAACACTGATGGGTTTTTAACCTGAGTTCTTCGGAACAAAGTGGGCACGGGTCTGGGTCTGTAAGTAAGTTCGACAGTTAAAGTATCGGCGTATCATGTACAACATCCTAAGTTCGATTCCGCGCGTCTGTCAAACGCACAGTGCTACAAGTATACTCGGGATGGTTATTTACTGGCTAACAGTTAGGTAGTATTCGGATAAAGTCATCGCATATACTTCTACTAGAATCGCATATATCTCTAATTTAGGAAGCATACCTGAATTCAAGGTCACTGTTCTCGTTAAGTTTCCACTACAAGCAACTATCCGATAGATCATGTAAGCTGAATAACAATACCATTAAAACGGGACCGTTTACTTACTACAACTGTCTCAGAGGTAAAAGGAAATGATCTTAGCGTATCTTATTAATGACTACTGTCCTTATTAATGACTACTGTGACTGAAGTACAATAGACCTCCGGTCGCAGTGCTTGCTCCAACTGGAGCCCCCATCCTTAAGTCATAAGTCATAAGTGGCTGTCCTTAATAATGACTACTGTGACTGTCCTTATTAATGACTACTGTGACTGTCCTTATTAATGACTACTGTGACTGTCCTTATTAATGACTACTGTTCTTGTTAATGACTACTGTCCTTATTATTGACTACTGTCCTTATTAATGACTACTGTCCTTATTAATGACTACTGTCCTTATTAATGACTACTGTCCTTATTAATGACTACTGTCCTTATTAATGACTACTGTCCTTATTCGTCGGAACACGAACCGACGACTAATAGTTCCGAAGTCCCGTCCGCTACCGTCTAAGGTACAAAGTCACGTTTGATATATTGGAAATATTTTTTAAAGATGTTTTTTATGCAATATTTCTAAAATTATTAAAATAACTTAAAAACTAAACAGAATTTTACAAATCCGAGCTACAGGTGCACATCTTGAGGATGAATAGTACTTAAGGTGGGGGGGGGGGAGAGAGAGAGAGAGAGGGAGGTGCAATTATAGCCATTATTTCAATTTAGGGGACTAATACATGTGCCATATTTGTCTAAGAATAGTTCTAATCTATTATCTAGTCTGTTATCCAAAAATAAACTGAATTGCAACTCTAACACATAATTTTAACACACCCAAAACATTGTTTTTTTTTGCGACCTCGGCATTTTTCCTATTAAAAAAAGTGTTCTTAATGTCGCCTACGTTTAAAATGGGCTGAAATAAAATTAAATATAATTAAATTACACCATATTATGGTGGATTATAGGTTGAACCAAAATTCCTTTATCGGAAAAAAGCGTAGGTTTCACCGATAATTGTTTCAACCTCTTTAACTGCAACCGGAATTTTCGCTGACGGTATATCAACAAACCGGGGAATCCCCTCCAAGAAAGACAACGAAGAAAAAAGGGCCTCTGCGCCCCAGTGGAAAAAGGCGTTCAGCTATGAATTCCTAATTCGAGCTCGATTGGTGGACTTGACAAAGAACAGCAAAAAAGTTGCGATCGGAAGGTTGCCAGCTTTGCTACAAAAATACTACTGCTAAAATACTAAGAAAACTCGAGTTTTGGTGCAACGTTTCACCACTAAATGGTATCCGTGGTAGCACCCTAAAATGGTGAAACTAAGCACCAAATGTTGGTTGCAGCTAAATGGGTACCAAATTTTGGTGCAAGGTCGTAATAATTTTTCACAGTGTACTCAGATGATGTAGGTGTTTTGCGATGCACAGACTATTTGATTTTTTTAGATTAATTTCATTTTGTTGCAATATTTATTAGTTTTCCATTCGTTATTTATAATTGGTTTTTAAATCGATACATCTTTTATCACGTGAATCAAGGTCATCAAACAAAATCATAGATTACCCCTCAAATTCTGTCAACGATATTAAAAATGGGACCTTACCATGTCTGTGAACCCATCTTGCTGACCAGCACCCAGGTAACGTAGAGAAGGTAATCTAATTAGAAGATCAATAAGACATTCTGTTGAGAGCTCTGTCGCTGTGATATCTAATTCTTGAATAACTGTTTTATCCCATTCAGCGGCCATAACATGTTCGCTTTTCAGTGCTAAAAGCAAAAACAAAATTTTTTAAAAAAACTTATACAATTTTATTGTTTAAACATAAAACTGTTAAAAATATTGTTAGCAAATAGTAGAGTTTAAAAAAGTGCGCTTTTCAGTGCTAGAAGCAAAAACATAATTTGTCAAAAAAACTTATGCTATTTTATAGTTTAAACATAAAACTCTTAAAAATATTGTTAGCAAGTAGCATAGTTTAAAAAAGTAAAGTATGTTTTACGAAAAGCCTTTTCGTTTCATCCGAAAACTGCTATATGCAGAAATTTTAATATTCATATTTTCTCCGAAAATCCCACGTGAAAGTTATTATAGAAAATAGCATAAATAATTTATCTCCATAACGTAGAATATACTAACAGGAGACGAGGTAACCCTATTTTCTGTTATAATTATCTCTACAATTCTAAAAGTAAATAGTAAATATGTAGTGGTGGATTAAAATTTATGAAAGCTCCTCTTGAGCTAGAGCAATTGATCTAACTTGATCGTAAAATTTCGAGTAATTGCTTTTGGGCGTCTCCAAAAGCTCTCACTTCACCAAAATGGTAACTTATACTTCCTTCCACAAAATAACACCTACTATGAAAACAACCATTAAATTCTTCAAATATTATCCCTTTTACCCAAGTGATAAGTGTATTTAATTATACCACTTCTCCTTCTAACCCAGCTAATCTAGGTTTTAACCATACGAAAATTAGTAACAAGCTGAAAATTTGTATACTCGCTCTATTTGATGTCCTGAGCAACATACTAAAAGTATCCAGCTATCTTCCGTCCGCGTCACAGTTTTCTAGACACTTAACCATTGGAGCAATCTACACTGCACACACACACTACACAACACACACTTAAAAATTTAAGTTTAACGTTGCACCATATCGTCTGCAGCAAGTTTTACATTATTATGGTGCAATCTAGGTTGAGCCAAAAATCCTTGATCGAGAATAGCGCAGTTTTTACCAAAAAACCACGCAATCTCCTAAATTGCAACCGAAACCTTCGCTGAATCTACATCAACAAACCCACAGACAATGGTACCGTGGCCCGGTTGCCCAGTGGGTAAAGGCGTTCAGGATTACTAGTTCGAGTACATGCGGTGACAAAGATAAGAAAAAAAAGTATTTATCTTGTGATAGGAAGGTAACATATGAGAATATTTATCTAATTTAAATTTTAATGGGGGTAGCTATTTTAGTGCAACGTTTAACCGCAACGTTAATTTTTTGTTTACCACTAAATGGTATCCGTGGTAGCCATAAAATGGTGAAACTAAGCATCAAATAATGTTTGCAGCTAAATGGGTACCAAATTTTGGTGCAAGGTCGTAATATTTTTTAACAATGTAGTATTCTAGGTTGATGTTGAATGGCTTATTGAGACCAATATTAAGTTCCATATTGTTTTTCACGTAATAAGCTATTCATCACCAATCTGGAATACTAGACCTTTCCAGTGGTCAAGTATACAGAATACTATGATGCGAACTGAGGGGATTGTTGGATACTTTTAGTATGTTGTCGGGACATCAACTATAGCAAGTATACCAATTTTCAGTTCGTTACTAATTTTCGTAAGGTTTGGCTCTTTTTTTGCCTAACTTACTGTCAAAATTTGTTACTTACATGTCTGCTGCATTAGGAGAGTCTTGAGCTTCTTGCATCTCTGTAGCAACAGTTTTAGCATGGTTCCTGTGAACTTACTGCAGAAGTTGATGGCCAAACATTCTAGCTGAATGCAGTTGCTGCTCAATGCCTCGACGTGGCTGTCGTCAACAAAAATGATTCCGTAGAGATTGACAACTCGAAGGTTGGGTACAGCACTCTTCAGCTTGTGAAGATTGATGACTTCGTAGATTTCTTCCTCTTCTTCTGTTACTTTTTCATAAGTTCCTATAAATATATCGATTGGATCATGCATAACTAGAAAATCTATTTATATATTTAAGGGTAAGTTATAAGCAAGAAAGTTAGCATAATTTCAATGTTAATATAATCGAAAAAGAGGTTGTCTATTAACTTTAAATTAATCTAAATTTTAAATGATACAACCTTTCGTTTGTGTATCTATAACTTAATATAATACACATAATTTTTTTATTGCGTATTTTAACGTTGTATTTGTATTTTAAAATTCTATAACGCAATGTTCTATAAGACGAGTTTTTATCTTACACATAAATTATGTAATATTAATATAAAATTGCAGATAAATTTTGGTATAATATCCCTCTACTCTTTCAAAATTTCACTGCTTTTGAAGTAAAAAATTTAGTTTTAGAAATGAAGAATTTTTCTTCTCTTAATAATAGGATCTTTATATCTTTAAATCATTTTTCCGCTATATTTTTCAGCATAGTAATTTTATATGTTGAGATATTAATTAACGTTGAAATAATAATGTAATTACGTTCTATCAATAAAAAAAGTTTTATCAAAAATACATAAATTACTTAACTTGTGCATTTTATAAAATATAAAAACGTTTTCCAAAGTCTTTTTAAATTACCTATTAATATGCAAAACTTCTAATCCATTGATAAAATTATTAGTGTGATCTTTATATTTTTAAAATCATTTTTCTGCTGCATAGTATTTTTATATTCTTAGTGAGTTTTAACTTTGAAATAATTAAGACATTATGTTCTATCAATATAAAAGTGTTTTTATTAAAAATATATAAATTACTTAACGCGTGCATTTTATAGAATATAACAAAAGTTTTCTAAAGCCTTATTAAATTACCAATTAGATGCAACGTTTCTAGCCCATTGAAAAAAAATTATTAATGGGATCTTTATATTTTTAAATCATTTTTCTAATGCATAATATTTTTATATCCCTATTAATGTTTAACTTTGAAATAAAAAAAATACACCTATCAATAAATAAGTGTTTTATCATAAATGCATAAATTACTTAACTCGCGTATTTTATAAAATATAACAAATTTTTTCCAAAGTCTTATTAACTTACCAATAAGATTCAAAATTTCTAGTCCATTGTTAAAATTATTATTTGGATCTCTATATCATTAAATAATTTTTCAGCTGCATAGTATTTTTATATTCTTATTGATTTTTAAAGTTGAAATAATAATAATAATATTACATTCTATCAATAAAAAAGTTTTATCAGAAATATACAAGTTATTTAACTCGTGCATTTTATTAAATATAATAAAAGTTTTCCAAAGTCTTATTAAATTATCAATTAGATGCAACGTTTCTAGCCCATTGATAAAATTATTAAAGGGATTTTTATATTTTTAAATCATTTTTTTGATGCATAATATTTTTATATCCCTATTTATGTTTAACTTTGAAATAAAAAAAAAACATCTATCAATAAATAAGTGTTTTATCAAAAATACATAAATTACTTAACTCGTGCATTTTATAAAATATAACAAAAGTTTTCTAAAGTCTTATTAAATTACCAATAAGAGGCAAAATTTCTAGTTCATTGTTAAATTTGTTACTTGGATCTTTATATCTTTAACTAATTTTTCAGCTGCATAGTATTTTTATGTTCCTATTGATTTTTAAAGTTGAAATAATAATGACATTAGATTCTATCAATAAAAAGTGTTATCAGAAATATATAAGTTATTTAACTCGTCGATTTAATAAAATATAATAAAAAGTCTTATTAAATTACCAATAAGATGCAAAACATCTAGTTCATTGTTAAAATTATTATTTGGATCTTTATAACCTTAAATAATTTTTCAGCTGCATAGTATTTTTATATTTCTATTGATTTTTAAAGTTGAAATAATAATAATATTACATTCTATCAATAAAAAAGTTTTATCAGAAATATACAAGTTATTTAACTCGTGCAGTTTATAAAATATAATAAAAGTTTTCCAAAGTCTTATTAAATTACCAATAAGATGCAAAACTTTTAATCCATTGTTAAAATTATTATTTGGATTTTTATAAATTTAAATAATTTTTCAGCTGCATAGAATTTTTATATTTCTATTGATTTTTAAAGTTGAAATAATAATAATTTTACATTCTATCAATAAAAAAGTTTTATCAGAAATATACAAGTCATTTAACTCGTGCAGTTTATAAAATATAATAAAAGTTTTCCAAAGTCTTATTAAATTTCCAATAAGATGCAAAACTTCTAATCCATTGTTAAAATTTTTATTTGGATTTTTATAAATTTAAATATTTTTTCAGCTGCATAGAATTTTTATATTTCTATTGATTTTTAAAGTTGAAATAATAATAATTTTACATTCTATCAATAAAAAAGTTTTATCAGAAATATACAAGTCATTTAACTCGTGCATTTTATAAAATATAATAAAAGTTTTTCAAAGTCTTATTAAATTACCAATAAGATGCAAAACTTCTAATCCATTGTTAAAATTATTATTTGGATTTTTATAAATTTAAATAATTTTTCAGCTGCATAGTATTTTTATATTTCTATTGATTTTTAAAGTTGAAATAATAATAATATTACATTCTATCAATAAGAAAGTGTTATCAGAAATATACAAGTTATTTAACTCGTCGATTTTATAAAATATAAAAAGTCTTATTAAATTACCAATAAGATGCAAAACTTCTAGTCCATTGATAAAATTATAAATCTTCCTCATAAAGCCTTCCATAAAGATAACCTCGGACAAGCAAATGCACATCGTCCTCAGTCTGCTCGGAAACGTTTGCAAGTCGCTGAAATCGTGCAGCTGCATAGCTGTGGAAAAGTCTAACAACATGTGTGTTAGAGATGTACATTTGTACGCTAGCTCTTGAAGAACGGTATGTGTGATTAAATCAATGGGAAGCTCGATGTACCTCAAGGAAGGGCCTGAAAAATAAAACATTTCAACAATTAAATACCTTTATATGATTGAGGACTAAAAGTGGTAAAAGATGTAAGTGCAATGTTAAAAATAGGTACTCAAAAATAAGTAAAATTTTCTCATTTTTGATTACATTCGATGCTTATCATAGCTCCGAATATATAAGTTTCATTTTGAAAAAGACATGCACTCAAAAATCAGTACAATGAGTAAAAATGAATAAAAAGAACTGTAGCTTGTCTACATAGGCTGCCTTCATAAATTACTTTCAATAAATATCGACAATTACAGCCCAGTCTTACCGGGAATCGAACTCATATCCCCAGGCACCGCAGTCTAGCGCCTCATCCGTTGTACAACCAGGGCGACATAAAGAAGTTATAAACAGAATAAATTTTAAAAATGTGTGTCAAAAGAATGGGAAGTAAGATAATTGAATTGTAATAACTCAGTCTCTATTTAGCCAATCGACATAAAATAAAAATGAAAATCTTTTTCAGAATTTCTATTTTAATTTTCATTAATATCGCTTGAAAAGAAGCTGAGATTATTGATATTTAATAACATTGATACTTTTTTCAGAAAGTACGGTTACTTAAATTTGAGTACGCCATCGCTCATTTACAATTCAAATGTACTCAAAGAAAAACGAGTATGTTCAGGTACTATTTTTCAGGTATTATTTACAGTGCGCCAATTATTTTTTACATGTGCCAAAAAAATTCAAACATCGTTTTTTACGTTAACTTTTACAAGGTTAGTGGTCGATTTTTCGGTCAGAATCCCATGTTAAAATCAAACACCCGTCCTCTAAGCAGGGCCCGATTAAAACATTGAAGTACTTGAAGCCCGCCTTTAAATGGTGCCCCCCAATGCTTTCAAATCGACTCTGTAACATCAAAGCGAACTTTTACATGCACTAAAATCCGTACCCCTGAATGGCATTGAAATTATGCACATTAAAACGCATTAATAAGTAATATTTATTCCTATAATTTTCTCCCCAATATTTGAACAAATTTAGCAAAACAAGGCACAATTTTGTTTACTTAAGTTTCTATTGCAATTTTTTAAAGGTAAATTTAGTAGTAAACTAGGCTAAGGGTGTTAAATATTTATATAAAATGTGTGATTTGGGGGCCCCTCAAAAATATAAAGTGTAAGCCTGGGCTTTACGGGCCTATTCGGTAATCAGGCCCAGCCTCTAAGGAGTGTCAAATAAGCATAGCTTTAGAATGTGGTAAACCTAAAATAAGAAGAGGACTACCAGACAAGGACTAAAAAGAGTGTGTAAAGAGTTGTCTAATGTGTTCCTATGAAACACTCAGTTGTTTGCGATTTTCCACCATTTTCGATTTTGACACTTACAACGTTTACCACTTTTAGACCTCAATTATCTTAAAAATGCTATAATATGTCGATGACTCGCTGTTAAAAATGCATGCTCATTTTTGAAGAAACGTTCGTCATTTGTGAAGAAACTTTCATCATTTGTGAAGAAACTTTCGTCATTTATGAAGAAATTTTCGTCATTTGTGAAGAAACTTTCGTCATTTGTGAAGAAACTTTCGTCATTTGTGAAGAAACTTTCATCATTTGTGAAGAAACTTTCGTCATTTGTGAAGAAATTTTCGTCATTTGTGAAGAAACTTTCATCATTTGTGAAGAAACTTTCGTCTTTTGTGAAGAAATTTTCGTCATTTGTGAAGAAACTTTCGTCATTTGTGAAGAAACAGACGCCTGTTATATGCTTCGATTAAACATTTCGTCAAATTGAGGAAATTCATTTTGTCTATTTTTTTTTTGCGAAATTTATTTCTTGAAAAATAACGACGATTTCAAATAAATATCGGCCACCCGACTCAAAGATGTCTTGGTCAGAGGCCAAGCGCGATATCGATCGTACCAGAAAAGCTGGTAAGAATTGCGACAATATACATATAAGAACTAAAACCACCATAAAGGAATCTGAGTATATTACTTTCGTTAAATATCTTGTGTCGTCAAAAGCCAAGTGATTCAATGACGAAACAAAATTAACGAAACTATCGTTGACGATCGCAGAAGGTCTAAAAAAAGAAAGTGTTATTTCTAAGAGCTCTTAGTGCACAGAAAGTGATAACTCATTACCTTTTCAGGACAGCCATTTGAAAGCTTATTATAAGGAACTAGCATTCCCGTGCGATGATTATGGCATGAACACTTCATATAAAATGTTTAACGGTTCTACTCATAGATGGCAGCTTTACCAACGGTTCGTTTAAAAACTGCTTGGAAACTAATTATTTTTAAACGCATTTCTTAAAAAAAAAAACCCTTAATTACTCATGAAACAAAAGTACGATTCGTCAATGCTAAGAGAAATACCCTTTTTATGGAAGGGAAATACCCTTTTTATGAAAGGGAAATCCCCATTTTGTCCGCAAAAGAGATCTTTATTACTGAAATAATATATATAATGTAAGATAACAATCGTCAGGGATTTATGCCAATTAAAATAACTTTTTTTTAATCTATCACAATTAGGAACTGTATAAATTACCATTTGATAATTCGGATTACCTCTTAACCTAAAATTCTCTAACCTAAAATACTTAACACTAAGGCTATGATATATTATCAGGGAAGAAACTAAATGTGATAATGAATTTTCTATGAGAGTAATTTAACGTTCATGTTTGAAACAAAGCAACGTTAACTAACATTCTGACGTTAATAAAATTTTTATTATATAAATTTGCATTACTTACTTTAGCTTACGTTAAAACTTCTTACAATGGTTTTACTGCGTTTTGAACACGAATATCTTATATTTCATTTCCATTATGGTTTTCCCAATATGCATTAATTAAGAAATTAATGAATGGAACCATAAAAATTTATACAGAATCACCTAAACTTTACGGAGATAGCTTTATAATGCAAATATATTAATAATGTAGCTTACCGATGTACAATTTTACTTTGAAATCAGAATATATAATAATAATAAAGAAAAATCTTTTAATTTTTCTTTTCAAATTGGATAGTTTTAAACGGTTCTGTTAATAACAAACTTAAATTAGGAAATAAAATTGATAACCACGACTATTTCAAAAGCACAGGGTTACCATAAAATAAGTTTCCCTGTTTAGAGGCATCTATAACTAAAACTAATGAACGGAATTACACCAAATTTCATATTAAGGGTATTAAAAGCATGGGGTAAAGATTTCCGTAAAACATATTTTTAGTTCCAAAAATCACAGACAGGAGGAATTTTGGTGCTGTCCGAGTAGGAAACAGGTATACTTTATCTAATAATAGTTGCGGGAGACTCATAAATTAATTTAGTAATTAAACTCAGAGGAAATAATCATTTATTCGTCAGAATCAGGAAGCTCATCGGATGCAATTTGTTTTACACAAGAACAGTCGGCATATTGAATATTGTCTATGTGGTTCTGGGAGATCCTAATTCTGATGAATAAAAGGTTTTTTTATTTGAATTTAATCACTAAAATAATTGGCGTGAATCGTAACTTTTTTACATATATTATACCCGTTTTCGTCTCAGACAGCGCCAAAATTCTCACTATTTGTGATTTTTGAAACTAAAACTTTTTTTTACGGAAATTTTCACTAAATAATTGGTGTGAATCGTAACTTTTTTGCATATATTATACCCGTTTTCGTCTCAGACAGCGCCAAAATTCTCACTATTTGTGATTTTTGAAACTAAAACTTTTTTTTACGGAAATTTCCACTAAATAATTGGTGTGAATCGTAACTTTTTTGCATATATTATACCCGTTTTCGTCTCAGACAGCGCCAAAATTCTCACTATTTGTGATTTTTGAAACTAAAACTTTTTTTTACGGAAATTTTCACTAAATAATTGGTGTGAATCGTAACTTTTTTGCATATATTATACCCGTTTTCGTCTCAGACTGCGCCAAAATTCTCACTATTTGTGATTTGTGAAACTAAAACTTTTTTTTACGGAAATTATCTCCCTATGCTTTTAATATCCTTAATATGAAGAAAACTTGGTGTAATTCCGTTTATTCGTTTTAGCTACAGAAAACCGCTTCTAAACAGGGAAACTCATTTTATCCCTGTATATGTTAATGATAGAACGTACGACGTCGTTCCAGAAGGACGTATTGTACTGCCGGTAGGACTACCCTTTACGATCGTATAGAAGTTTTCCTTTTCTTCTGAAACGAAGTCCGGCATTATTAATAGAAAATTCTAAGTTGGTGCAAAAAAAAAAAAAAAATTACAAAAAAATTCACATGTATTTTTTTTTATGTACAAAAGTATTCCGAAAGGTTCTTCCTGAAGGACTGGGAAGTATTGCGAAGGACTGTTCGTTCTATCATTAAACTGGTAAAAAATAATTACGTAATTAATGATACTAATGCCGTCATATCGTTATTTATTTATAATTTAATAAAACTGTATCACTTAAGTTATATAGATTGCTATAAAACCTGACTTAAATCCACTCATCAAATATTAACCTATTTTATTAAAAGACTTAATGTGCTACTTTTATATGATAATTTATAATTCTTAAAACATAATACATGATTTTTCATATGAAATAAACCCTTAATAACAATAATTTAGCTTGAAAAATTAAAGAATTATTTACCGAATCGTACAGCTATTAGGGCTAAGAGGGATTCAATGTTCGTAACATGAAGACCGGATATTTCTTGACGCATAGAAACATGTGTCCATAGCCTGGAATCACTGGAAATCATCCTCCATTTCTTGCACACCCGGGCCAAACGTCCAACTTGATTGTGTGGCAGGTATTGGAAGATCTGAAGCAGCACCTTGTCAGGCAACTTTTCGATTGTCTAGAAAATAAAAACCATATTTAACTTTATTTCTAACAATATTAATCGAATGCAATTATCTTAAATGCGATGTACAGGGAGGTCACAAGTTGTTGGGCGATAGTCATTGTTTGGCTTTTTAACAACACATAATAAACCATAAATCGAATGCAATTATCTTAAATGCGATGTACAGGGAGGTCACAAGTTGTTGGGCGATAGTCATTGTTTGGCTTTTTAACAACACATAATAAACCATAAATCGAATGCAATTATCTTAAATGCGATGTATAGGGAGGTCACAAGTTGTTGGGCGATAGTCATGTCATTGTTTGGCTTTTTAACAACACATAATAAACCATTCTTTTTGCTATGATTTAACTACTATGTTTATTCACTTTAAAAAAGGGTACTTAAAAATGAGTACCTGAACATATTCGTTTTTGTTTGAGTGCAATTGCATCGTAACTGAGCGATGATGTACTCAAATTTAAGTAATCGTTCTTTCTTAAAAAAAATCAATTTAATATTGCTAAAATCAGCTGCTGTTCAAGCCATCTTAACAAAGCGACCTGACGAACTTAAAATAGTTGTTCAGAAGATGGTTTTCCACATCATTTGATGCCGATTGATTGCTTAAGGAAACTGAGTTATTGCAACTAAATTATCTTACTTCCCATTCTTTTGGCATACCTTTTTAACATTTCTTTTGTTTATAACTTCTTCACGTTGCCCTGGGAATGCAACGGATATGCCATTGGACTGCGGTGCCTTAGGATCTGAGTTCGATTCTCCGTAAGTCTTGGTTGTAATTGCTGATATTTATTGAAAAAGATTTATGAAGGCAGCCTACGTAGGCACGCAACTGCTATTTTTATTCAGTGTACTCACTTTTGAGTACATGTCTTTTTCAAAAATGAAATTCATGTATTCGGAGCTATGATAAGCATCGAATGCACTCGAAAATGAGTAAATTTTATTTATTTTTGAGTACCTATTTATAACAGTGTTGCTACTAAAGCTAAGCGACTTGTTCAAAATATAATCGAAATAGTTGGGCAAAAATGTTTTATTATGTAATACCTGAATATGATACAGCTAAACATCACCCAACAACTTGTGACTACCCTGTATAAGTACGGAGTGGTTACAATAAAAGGGGATGTGTTTGGAGTTCAATTACTGATAGACCATTGCGACTAATTTCAATAATTCAGTTTTTTAGCAATCGTTCTACAAACACCCCATCTTTAATTCTTAGCCCCTGGGGGGGTGGGTGGGGTAATGATTTTAGTCATGTCCCTCTCCCAAATATTATTTTAAGGCCCCCATTTGCATTTGCCTCCTTATATATTCCACAATATGTTAACAATTACAAAATATATTTGGCCCTAGTAGATTTTAGTTACAATGGAACTCCAATTATCCGAACTCCAGTTATCTGGACTGGATACAACAAAGTGGATCGTCAATTATCCGGATCTGGGTCGCTTTGAGGACAAAAAAAATCAGGAAAATTCACATTTGAAAAGTTTCTTATCGGTGAATAATATTGTTTTTAATATTCATTAAATTATATTACATACTAAGCAAAAATCTTTTTTTAGTAAGAAATAACCTTTTTTCGTTTATACGGGTATTTGATTATCCGGATATTCAATTATCCAGATGAGATATGGTTCCATTGATCCGGTTAATTGGAGTTCTACTGTATCTGTCATCACATCAATTCTACTGTATCTGTCATCACATCAATTCTACTGTATCTGTCATCACATCGATAATTAACTCCTTACGATTTTATGAAAATTGCAATTTATTTTCACTCATTTTTAAAAAATGTATATTCCTTAACTAATTCCAGGCCGAACAGCTAGTGCACTTATAAGAAGTATAATAAAGATGAAACGTTCTGATACATAAGAATGGAAGATAGAGGTAGGTTCAACTTCCCACAAACATGCTTATCACTACACAACTAGTTTTAATTAAATAAAAAAAAGTTCTAAAGCCGTTTGAGAGATTTTTTTTACAAAAACCAAAAGCAATGTTAAAGATAAAGAAGCTTCGAAATTCATCTGGTCTTGAGCATTCTCCCCAAAGAGTTCTATTCACGGCTTCACGACGTGAAGCTCTATAAATACATTTTCCACAGCTGTAAATTCCGTCGGATTAAGGGGAGAAACCGGCACCCTGCTCCTTTCTATGTCGAGTCATTCACGGTGCCTCTTTACCAGGGTTGTAATGCTAAAACAATTCTTCACGGTGCGCAAGCTTTCCGATCATATGTACCGACTCCACTACACCTCTGTTGGTCCCCATTGGTCATCTATCGATCACGTGACCAGGACCCGATTAAGACTCAAATAGACCTTGGAACATGAAATCGAACTCTTACATTCACTAAAATCCTTGCCTCTAAATGGCGTTAAAATGAAACATATTATAAATAATATAACAAAATCTATTATTAAGTAACATATTATAAATAATATAACAAAATCTATTATTAAGTAACATATTATAAATAATATAACAAAATCTATTATTAAGTAACATATTATAAATAATATAACAAAATCTATTATTAAGTAACATATTATAAATAATATAACAAAATCTATTATTAAGTAACATATTATAAATAATATAACAAAATCTATTATTAAGTAACATATTATAAATAATATAACAAAATCTATTATTAAGTAACATATTATAAATAATATAACAAAATCTATTATTAAGTAACATATTATAAATAATATAACAAAATCTATTATTAAGTAACATATTATAAATAATATAACAAAATCTATTATTAAGTAACATATTATAAATAATATAACAAAATCTATTATTAAGTAACATATTATAAATAATATAACAAAATCTATTATTAAGTAACATATTATAAATAATATAACAAAATCTATTATTAAGTAACATATTATAAATAATATAACAAAATCTATTATTAAGTAACATATTATAAATAATATAACAAAATCTATTATTAAGTAACATATTATAAATAATATAACAAAATCTATTATTAAGTAACATATTATAAATAATATAACAAAATCTATTATTAAGTAACATATTATAAATAATATAACAAAATCTATTATTAAGTAACATATTATAAATAATATAACAAAATCTATTATGAAGTAACATATTATAAATAATATAACAAAATCTATTATTAAGTAACATATTATAAATAATATAACAAAATCTATTATTAAGTAACATATTATAAATAATATAACAAAATCTATTATTAAGTAACATATTATAAATAATATAACAAAATCTATTATTAAGTAACATATTATAAATAATATAACAAAATCTATTATTAAGTAACATATTATAAATAATATAACAAAATCTATTATTAAGTAACATATTATAAATAATATAACAAAATCTATTATTAAGTAACATATTATAAATAATATAACAAAATCTATTATTAAGTAACATATTATAAATAATATAACAAAATCTATTATTAAGTAACATATTATAAATAATATAACAAAATCTATTATTAAGTAACATATTATAAATAATATAACAAAATCTATTATTAAGTAACATATTATAAATAATATAACAAAATCTATTATTAAGTAACATATTATAAATAATATAACAAAATCTATTATTAAGTAACATATTATAAATAATATAACAAAATCTATTATTAAGTAACATATTATAAATAATATAACAAAATCTATTATTAAGTAACATATTATAAATAATATAACAAAATCTATTATTAAGTAACATATTATAAATAATATAACAAAATCTATTATTAAGTAACATATTATAAATAATATAACAAAATCTATTATTAAGTAACATATTATAAATAATATAACAAAATCTATTATTAAGTAACATATTATAAATAATATAACAAAATCTATTATTAAGTAACATATTATAAATAATATAACAAAATCTATTATTAAGTAACATATTATAAATAATATAACAAAATCTATTATTAAGTAACATATTATAAATAATATAACAAAATCTATTATTAAGTAACATATTATAAATAATATAACAAAATCTATTATTAAGTAACATATTATAAATAATATAACAAAATCTATTATTAAGTAACATATTATAAATAATATAACAAAATCTATTATTAAGTAACATATTATAAATAATATAACAAAATCTATTATTAAGTAACATATTATAAATAATATAACAAAATCTATTATTAAGTAACATATTATAAATAATATAACAAAATCTATTATTAAGTAACATATTATAAATAATATAACAAAATCTATTATGAAGTAATGATTATGCCTAATATTCTGTATTGTTTTTTTTTCTCCAATATTCGAACAAATGTAACACAAATGGGAAGTTTTTACTAAAAGTTGTAATAAAATTTTTTAAGGTAAATTTTGTAGCAAACTATATTAAGTGTTAAATATTTATATAAAATGTGTGATTTGGGGGCCCCCTCAAAAATGTAAAGTGTAAGCCTGGGCTTCACGGGACTATTCGGTAATCAGACCCTACACGTGACAAACTGAAACAGGTGCAAGAATGTCACCACACACACCCATATACCTAGAAACGACGGTTGGAGGAAAAAAAATTTGCATATGCGGAGAAAATTTTAATCGTTTTGCTCCCTGTGGTCTCCCACTAACACTACCTATTTTAAAATGTGTAGGATGAGCCCAGTGTAACTACACGAGTGAATAGGAAGTGTAGAGTGCAATTTGTTGGCGCATTGCGAAAATTTAAGGTTAACTTGTAAATAACAGCGAATAATTCAAGGATCACTCCCACAGAGAATTGTGCAAATAAATAAGATTTTTTCTTTGTTTTTTTGCTATTGCGATTTTCGTTCAAATCTGTTAATATTGGACTATTTTTGTAAATAAAGAAAATAAACTTTAGCCTTAATTAAGCTTGATGGTTCAAAATGGAAATTGGATGCTTTTAAGATTGCGCCATTGATCTTTTATGACACTCCATTGATGCTTTTAATTTTTTAATTAAGTAATCCAAAATTCTGTAAAAAATTATTTGTCATATTCAGAAGTGCATAAAACACAATTTAAAGTGAAAAAATGTTTTTTACTACGACATAAAGTCGGGAGTTAAAGGGTTAATTAGGGGGAGTTTCGTCAAATCTATGTCTGATAATCGTAGTTTAAAATATATTTAGTAATAAGCAACAACATAATATACCATAAATTGATTTCCGGGATAGAAGTTGATTTATAAAATAACTAAAATAAAAATTAATAATGGCAATAAAGTTTCCGGTGCAAGGGCGGATCCAGAGATTATTGTTAGGGGGGTAATACAGTATATTGTTATCATGAACACCAAATTTGACCCCCTTAGTTTGAAATTTTTCATTGTCTATAAGGTGACTTTTGAAAATATAATCTTAGATGTTAGGGGGGGTAATTTCCCCTTTACCCCCCACCTGGATCCGCGCTTGTTCCGGTGCGCCAAAAAGGATCTCAAAAAGTACCGGTACGCTGTTCCGGCGGTACAGGTCCCATTGACTCATCACAAACAGAGCTATCACATTCAATAAATACAGGATTCGACATCCACATTACAAATCAGATGAACAACTGGGCGTCAATGGGTAATTAATTGTATACATTGATTTTAAAATAATGGACAAAATTATGTTACAAAAGTACCTTAAATGTTATCAAAGGTAATATTAAAAGTACGTATTGATTTTTGCAGCTCTGCAAATTTTATTAACAATATTTTAAAAAATTATTTACTTTAACAATAACCGCTCAAAACAATTTTAAATTCGATAATTTTATAACCCATTTATTATATATATGTTACCGTTAAAGTATATAATGCAGTTATTTCATAGAATACCTAGTTATTCCATGAAATAACTGATCGTGTCCGTTAAAGTGTGTAATATGTTATTAATTTGACACTTTAACTAGTTATTCTATGAAATAACTAGGTATTCTATAAATTAACTAATGAGAGACAGTTAAAGTGTAAAATAAACAATTTATCTAAAATGAAATTAAACTAATGATAGACAATTAAAATGAAAAAGAAGCAATTTATCTAATTTATGCAGCGTATAAATGATATTTATGGAAACGTACCATAAAATCATTTGTTACAACAAGGATTACTAAAATGACACTTGGAATTACAAAGAACATTATTTCTAAAACAAAAACATTTTTTGTTGACACACTGGGTTTTACACGAACATTTTTTAAATCCCTGACCAGTACCTAAACTTTGAGCTGTAGCAACCGACCGGAGCGATATTTCTACATCTGGTACTTCTTCGATTTTAATTAATTAGATATATGATATAGATTATTTTACACTTTAACGGGCTGCAGATCGTTATTCTATGAAATAACTAGTTAAACCATGAAATACAAGAGAGTTTTACACTTTAACGGACACGATCAGTTATTTCATGGAATAACTAGGTATTCTATGAAATAACGGATTTCATACTTTAACGGTAACATATATACCAAAATATATATTAAATATAACAAAAGATAAACTGAAATGTATTTCAAACATTGGACATATGTTATAGTTAGTCAACAAATAAAAATATTAATTATCTAAAATAATTTGCGTGGTAAGATGAGGTGGAGGAATTTAGGTCTTGAAACTCGATTTTTGACTTTAAAGTATAATTTCTTTCAGGAAAAGAAATTGTAAAATTTCAACTGTTGTACAAAAACGTTTATGTCTGAGGTTTATAAATATTTTAATAATTATTTTTTTAAGGTAATCTACTTGATTCATAGAAGGGATAAATTGGGTCGCCAGTGGGAATTATAAGAATAATTTATCGTATAAAAAGGCATTATTAAAAAAAACCAAATTAGTAACTTGAATAAAATAGAATAAATAACAGTCTTCAAATCTTGAACATTCAATACATTTGATTATTAATGGACTGTTTCCCTTCCTAAAAGCAATCTGTCATCAGCCATTCGCCATTTTGTAAAATTGACAAATTTATTATTTATTTCCTTCGAAATAGAACTCCTGTTAATATTATTTTTGGTTTGTTTTGATTCAGGAACCTATGCTGCATGTACGTTATTTTTAATTTGTTCCTCAGGCGAATTTTATATCTCATTTAAAACATTCTGTTTAACTTATAATAAAACAAGCAAAAATGGCGACGATTTGTTTTTTGAAATATGTTCTTTTGTTAAAATGTTATTATAAAAACATGTACGTAACTTCATTATATTAACATATAAACACTGTTAAATATATGGCAATTAACTCTTGTCATTTAAAAGCTATGAAATTTATATTTTTGTAGAATAATTGTACTTTAGCCGAATATCGTTAAATTTTTACGAATTTCATATTCTTCAGTATTAATAATTCAAAAACTCATATTTCCCACTTCACAAAATAGTGAAGAAAAAAAAAAGCTAAATATAAAATATTCTAATTCTTTCATTGGAATGTATTGAAAGGTTTATTTTTTATACAAAACCCATGAATATTAGCAAAATTAATAGACTTTTATAGTTTTTATTCGCCTGCCAATATTGGCAGATGTTCTATTCATGCATCAGATGCTGTTTTCATGCATCAAACTATTGAAAGTTTTTTTTGTATACTTATACAAATCGTCTGTTGGACTTGAATTAAATCATTCAGAAATGTAATGTTTTTCTAAAATGTACTGCATTAACCGAAGTGAATTAAAAAAACAAAATCAAAACATAAGTTTTACAATGTGTAATTTAATATTTAATTAAAAAAACAAATTACAATATGACCTAAATTCTAACTTATGAAACAAAATTTATATATAATATGACAATTTAAAATTTAGAATGACTGTGCATTGCAAATTCCGTAAATAAATATTACGCTTAAAAATTATATTTTAACACAACATAGTAATATTACTAATTTCATTCATATTTTGGTTGTATATCAATTACTAGATATTATTCATAAACTTACTGTTACATTTACTAGTTAAAGAATTCTAGGTAAAATATGAATCAAGATGTATATTTTAAAATGTACCCAGAGTATATTATTGGTCAGAAAAGATTAATTTTTTATACTGTGTTAAATAGAATTATAAATTAAATCGAAAGCAGGGTAATATTTTCCTTCAATTTACTTGGGTAAGCATTTACGTATAAAAATTCATGAGTAGAAATCATTGCTTTTATAAACATTTAATATACTTAAAAATAACAAACTGTAAAGCCGTACGTTTAAGGCGAAATTTAAATGAATTTGATATAAATTATTTAAAATAAAAATCCCATACATTTATTATGTAATAATACATTAAAAAAAATTTACATTTCCTTGGACATGCATATTAAATATATAAATGTTTATAAAAAGTACAGAAGCATGAACATAGTTTAGATCAATCAATTGAAATACATTAGTTGTGGAATATTACGGCGGAAGACTTGGCCAAATGACCATTGTAAGTATGGTATAATTATATTAAAATTTTTTTCTTCTAAAATTTTATTTTCTGAATATTTAAATTGGAAGAAGACGTTATATTCCTATTTAAATATAAAAATTTGTTTGATAAATTTCGCACAAATTCAATTGATAAATTTGTCATAAATTTTCATGAGGTAGTTTGCTCTGTGTAACATATATGTACACAGTATACTGTACACAGTATACTGTGTTGTAAGAGGTTTAAATCTAAATATCTTTCATTATATCACGGTTCAATCACTTTTGTGACTAATCGTGACTTTCATATAGTGAATTTTTACAGAGTTGTGTAATCTGCAGTTATTAGAACTATTAAAAGTACAACATCACATTTATTAATAATTACTAAGTTGTTCAAAATCAACGTTTATTAAATTAATTTTATATTTTCATTTTAAATTGACTTGCATTTTTGGAAAGTTGAATTACAAATTATAACCTACCACTCGATGCTGCAAATATATTAATTTAATAAAAATACGTAAAATACACACACACACACACACACATATATATATATATATATATATATATATATATATATATATATATATATATATATATATATATATATATATATATATATATATATATATATATATATATATATATATATATATATATATATATATATATATATATATATATATATATATATATATATATATATATATATATATATATATATATATATATATATATATATATATATATATATATATATATATATATATATATATATATATTTTGAATAGTGTAAGGTGGCAGAAAATGGGTTTGAATACTTGAGTGTTAACGTTCCAAGTCCAATTTCTCCTTGGGACAAAAAAAATAGTAAAATTGTAATTGTTTTATAAAAACGTTCACTTATTTATTGGAAACATAATCGTATATTTTTATTTAATTTTGAGTTTTTTAAAAACATTTTTAAGAATTATTTTTCTAATGAAACCTACTTCAATTGATAAATGGGGTAAAATGGGTTATTTGTGGAAATTATCGTGTAAAAGGCATTATAAAGCAACTTTTTTTTTCAAATTAGTAACTTGATAAAAGAAAATAAATAAAAACCAACAACTCTTAAAACACCTCAATATGTTTGATTATTTTGGGACTGTTTTTGTTACAGCTTTCTAAATCTTTTTCTGTAATCCACCATTTTGAAAAATTGACTTTTAATATTATTTATTATCTTCGACATAGAACATATGTCAGTTATGATGCTTTAAAAAATTAACAGGTATTGTTTGAAAGTGTGTTCGTTTCATACTAAAAAAATATAAACGACAAAGGAAAAGTTATACAACTTTATACATTGTAACCCCATTTCTATACTTTTGCATGGTTTCTTACAGATGTCGTGAATGTGTTAATATATTTTACGAATTAAACGTGTTTTTTAAAGATAAGTGTAAGTGAAATCCTTCCACTTGCAGCATTGATACCTTATTAAAAATCTGAATCGTATATTTAGTATAATTTAATTTACTAGTATGCACGTGCGATAATTACCACATGAACAACCTCCCCTCCTTTACACGCACATTCATTGTAAGGGCGAAATATATTAAGGCATTTCTTATAGCCAAAAATTCATAAAAGTTTAACGCTTTAGCTCATTCATAGATGGCAGCATTGTTAACGGTTTATTTTAAAAAACACATTTAAATGAATTATTTTAAGCGCATTAAAAAAAATCTGTGATATTTATGAGATAAACGTACGATTAGTCACTGCTTCTGAAAATTCTCTTTCTTTTTATACCCCATGTGTTAAGTTCCATGAAGTACAAGGGCAGTAAAAGGGATCTTTATACTACAGAAATAATATATATGATTTCTGCGTAGGTGTTCTTGATAAATGTATTTTACAATAATACATTTACATACATTATATACAATAGCCATTATTTTACAATAATATTTTACTTTACTACAAAAATAATATATATGATATTTGTTGCCCGAATTTTTTTTAGAATAGTTTTTATTGTAGTGGGGCGTAGCCCATTTACAATGGTTGACAAACATAACAAATGTGATGAAGCGGATACAAAATTAGACAAAAGAACACAAAGTATAAGATAATGCAATATTTTTAGGATTAAAGCACACTTTGAACAAAAATACACAGAAATACAAAAGTAAATTTTATGCGAGCTAAGTTTAGTATTGGGTTAGGGTTTTAATTCTTTATTCGGAATCCTTCACAAGTTCGCAGATTAAATCCTTCCAGAATTTTAAAACAGAAATTGCGAAGTCATAGAAATCAAGATAATCTTTCATGTGAAATTTTAGAATATTGAAATGTCACTGGATTTAATTGATGATAAGTATTTTCATCTCAATCCGTCGTAAGTTGCACAGATTAAAAAGACACGATTCCAGGTTTCTTTTTCTGTTATCTTACAAAACTAAAACTTACAGGGAATGTTAGGAAATACTTCGAAAGCAACTCCTTTAAAAATTATGCTTTATTGATTACAAGCATTTTCTGTATAGTAATTTTTTTATCTTACAAAACTAAAACTTACAGGGAATGTTAGGAAATATTTCGAAAGCAACTCCTTTAAAAATTATGCTTTATTGATTACAAACATTTTTTGTATAATAATTTTTTTTATTTTGTTATCTTACAAAACTAAAACTTACAGGGAATGTTAGGAAATATTTCGAAAGCAACTCCTTTAAAAATTATGCTTTATGGATTACAAATTTTTTTTGTATAATAATTTTTTTATTTTGTTATCTTACATTTGAATTTAAGTAATCTTCGGTTAAATGCAAGTGATTAGTTCTTTATAGTGTGAGGGGGTAATATGTACTATTGTTCATTGAGGCCATAGAGTAATGATACAAATAGAGAAATAAAAATGCTGATTTCCATGTGTCCATCATTGAAACCACGTGATAGGTGGAAATGCCAATTCATTCCTGCGCCAATATTACTTGGCAGACCTTGGCGACTTTAAGAACTAAACGAGATAGAAGTATTGTAATATGGTTTTGTGTTTAATTTTGTATTTAAATATCGTTTTTTTGAACGAGTGGCACAATTTAAGGGAGTTTAACAGATGTAATAAGATATTTTTCTGACTTTGTACTTTTGAAATAATTGCATTACGTTTTTATGTAAAAAAATTACCATAAGCGAAGTTCTTTCAATTGTTATTTTGTATACTTCAATAAGAAAATATAAACAATAAAACCTGAGAAAGAGTAAAACCTGATATAAAAAGTTTCGCTTCTTCGAGTATTGAACACAAATAAAATATTTTCGTTTCGTTAATGAAGAGGAAATATTTAGCGCATATTGTTTGAAAATAAGTAAATACCTACATATATGTTAAGAAGTTGAATACGGACAGAACTCCTTATCACCAAAAAAGAAGAAAGTGCGCCAAATTTGAAACTCCTGCAGACGTCTGAACGCCAAATATGGCAGCGCTATAACCACGTGATGTTGGTTTTTCTTTTCAATGTTGACACAGCGGCCTTACGAGAGTCTGGTATTGAAGGCGCTCTCTATTTATTATTACAACTCTCTGATTGAGGCAAGATCAGTATAGGTGTATTGGTCGTGGTATACCTGCAAAATTGATTTTTTTTAGTGTTAACAGAAAATGGGGGTCCGCGTTTTATGTAACTATCAACTGGGTGGTCCGCGATCACCAAAATGTTGGTAATCATTGTCCTAATAATTGTTTTGCTAATTAGGAGAGCTCGTATAAAATAAAACAGGTGAGAGGGAGACACGTGATGCATAATTGAGCTATGTTAATGTAATATAGAAATCATTAAAATGAATTTGAAATGGCTGAAGTGTATTCAGTTCTTCGACAAACTTTCTCATCAATAAGTTATTTTGATTTTCAGCTCAAATGGAATTAGTTTGCTTTATTAGGCATATTTTAAGTTAGTGCACCAAGTATCTGTACTGATTAGAGTTGAAATTAAAAATGAGCATTGCAAGGTACTGTGGCATAAATAGAAAAACTTTACTGTGGCATAATTTTTTTTTTTTTTTTCTCAGTTAAGAATGCTGAAGTTTTGAAGGCTTAGCTTAAGGGAGACCTAATTTCCTAATTAGGGAGACCTAATTTCCTAACCCCAAATCCTAATTTGTTTATTAATGAATTCAGAAATATCATTTTTTATATTATATTATTAGAATATCTTTTTCTGAACAATAATCAAAATCAAAAATATATTAAAAAAAATTATTTTTGTTATTTTTTGTGTTTTTTAAGCTTAAATAGACTTTTTTAAAAAACACTACTCCTCCTTCAATTTTTAACGTTTAAATTTTTTTAATTGATTTAATAACGTCAAGGTACCCAGCAAAAAAAGTCAGCATAAAACCTTCATTAAAATTTTGAAATTGAAGGTTTTATGCAGGGAAACTGCAGTTTTTTTGATGATCTATAAAATTAAAGGTTTTTGTTTCAATGTCCTTCATAAAAACTTTAAAAAACCTTCATAAAAACCGGCAAAAAACCTTCAATTTTTAATCATGAAGGGAAAATGCAGATATTTTAAAGGTTTTATGCAGGAAAATTAAAAACTTCAAAAAAAACTGCAGTTTTTTGTTTCAATATCCTTTATTAAACCTTCAAAAAACCTTCAATTTGACAATTTTGATAAAGGTTTCATGCTGACTTTTTTTGCTGGGTATGAGTAGACTTTTGCAGATTTGGGCGTTTGAATAGACTCCTATACAGACGCATGAATAGACTTTTGAAGGTTTGGGTTTCAATAGTTTTCAAAAACTTATTTTAAGTTCAAAACCTAAAAAATATTCAAATTTTTATGTTTAATAATTCGTAAAAAAATAATTTATAACTAAATTTGAAAGAGCTATTCATACGTTTATAAAAATATAGTTTCTGTTGCTTTATTGTTTTGAAATTTTGTACACACTTTCTTAAGTATGCACAGCATCGTTTTATGAAGAAAAAAAAAATGCAATTTTTTAGGGAATTTGGGGCTCGGGTCCCCCTTAAGTGGCTGATGGGTGCACTTTGAGAAGGAAGAATTGGAGTATGATTTTTGAGTTCCCATTTAAACAATTCAAAAGTGAAAGAAATATTATAACATAGGTTTCAAGGTCATGAAATATTAAACATTCAGGAAAACGAACAAAAACATATAAAATGAAACTAAGAAAAAGATAGAGAAAATAAAAAATGAAAAGTGAGATAAAGAAGAGATTATGAAAAATAAAGAGATAGACAGAACATGTAGGTTTAAAAGGTAGAGATAGATGGAAAGAGAGGAGATATGTAAAGAGAAAAGTGAGATTTTTATATGTGAGGTGTACAGTTTCAAAAGTTGCCTTGTCCACTTTTGCTGTTTTGGAAAAAAAAAATTGAAAAGAAACCCAACAGTTAATGGATAATTGTTAAGTTTTTCTCGTCCTAACTCTTTTTGATATAGCTTGTATGCAACTTCACAATTCATGACTTCAAATTTAATAAATATTTTAAAGTAAATATAAAAGTTATTTCACATTTTATTTTAGAGTAGAACAGTTTTGGTGCAACACAACGGATAAGACAAGTGTTGGAAGAATAGTAATGGATAAGACAATTTTTGGAATAATAGTAATGGATAAGACAATTTTTGGAATAATAGTAATGGATAAGACAAGTTTTGGAATAACTTTACAAGACTTCCAGCTCTTTCAAAAATTAAATTTTTATTATATACAAACGGCTAAATTAATAAAAAAAATTAAATGGTATTATTAGGTTGATTAAATTAATTGATTATTAAGCTTATTGATTATTAAACAAAATTAATTGATTTTATTAAGCTTTTATAAATAAAAAGGGGGGAAATATTAAATATATAGTTTTCTTTTAGGAATACGATATTGTTTCCTTAACAGGCAAATGTGTGTAGTCTTCTACAATCAGCTGTTCTTCATTTTCTTCAAAAACTGAATTTGTCAGTGTTAGTTGATAGTCAATTGTGTTTTAATAACACTTAAAAAAAGTATGATAATCTCGTCAAACATCGCCTAAATGCTTTTTAAGAAGAATCTCAACATCAAACAACTTCATTTACAATGAAATGTCATAGTTCTATCTTTATTGGTTTGATCATCGTGAGGTTTTTCCTCTTTGGAACATTCTTTTAAACTGATCTAAATCTGAACGGTAATGTAATTCGCCTTCAATTTTTATCTGACAGTTTAGGTTTTCTTAAAGGACATTCTTGTACACTGTTGAAGTTTAAAACGGCTTTGTCATTTATTTTAAAGTACAATCACAAACAACATTTTTGAATTAAAAAAAATGATTTTACAAGATTTATTTATCATTTTTAAACTGTCTATGGCAGTTTTGTCACAGTTAAGAAGTATATAAGTAAAGATTTGAGGGTAATCCTTTATTGAATGCTATTAACTCTTACTTTTCCCTCGCAATGTGTATGTTCATTTATTTGGTTTGAATATAGTAAACGTCTTCTCAAAACATGTCTCAATTTGGTAAAAAATTATTCTTAAAAGTCATTTCGAAACTTTTTATTTAAAAGCATAGTTTTATAAGGGAAAAATATGTTATAGGGTTTAGAAGTCTTTTGAAAGAAAAGACAAACCAAAATATTTCCTAACTCTCAAAAACTTGTCTCTAAAAATTAAACGTTTTAAAGACTATTTATCTACCATATCATTTTTTGAAGTTGATTCAAATGATAACAAAAAAAAAAAATACGACAACTTTTATAACCTCATTTGAACTTAAAAAAATTCACTGAATACACTATATGTAATTGATAAAAAGATAATTTAATCAATTAGGCATATTTCCAATACATTATTATATTTTTAGTAATTAAATTAAAATTAATTAAATTATATGTGATTTTTTTAAAGAAATTATGTCGAGGCAAATAAACTCATTGTCAATAAAAAGTTTCTATGAAGACAAATAATGATTACCTAAGACATTTTTAAATCACCCAATAAGTTTAAAAAATTTATTATTCGAATTTAATAGTAGTTCATTTTATAAGAATAATATGAGTTACAAAATTGTTAAATATTATGAAAATGGAGTGTTTCAAAATATACAAAACATCTTCAATGTTTAAAAAAGTAAATTTCATTATAGGTTAAGATAAAATTATTAAATCAACTTCTTTTATGATTATAAAACACTGCTAAAAGTAATATGCAATTGTGACTTACTCATGAGATACGATAATTATAAAAAGGAAATGCAAACTTAAAAGAAAAAATACTTAAAAGAATAAATTTACTTAAGAATAAATACTTAAAGAATAAATTTGAATACTTAAAAGAAAACGCATGTAAATCCAAATTAAATTATATTGTAAATGTAAATGAAAAAGAAAATAGATAATTAAAGAAAACGTATTAAGTTTAATTCAAAGATCAAATTCTTAAACAAAAGGTACATTCGACGAAAATGTGTTCAAAGACAAAGCTATATTTTAAAGAAATGTTATTAACACTTACAAATAGTTTCAGATAATATAGTTAAGATAAAAAAAATTAACAAAATATTTTATTACTATTACGTTTTTTAAAAATAAAATTTTAATAATTTTTTTTCAAATTGTATTTGAAGACAAAGTTTTAATGCCAATGTATGAGGCAAATTATTTGAATGATTCAATTAGTTGAATGATCCTTTTTCATTGTTATTTGTAAACAACCACCTGTAAAAATACCTGCATACTAAAATACAATGAAATTGTAAAGGTTTAAATAAAAAATTATATCATTTATTAGAGGCTTAAGTATTCGAAACAACATAAATAAATTTAAAATTTAAATATTATGTATTTATTGACGTGTAGTGTAAAGTTATTTAAATTAAAACAATCATTCAATAAAATACTACTAAAACAATTTGCCTAAACCAGAAGATGCTGTTGTACTATTTAAATAATGTCAAAAAGAAAAAAAGCGTTTTTATTAAAAAGGGAACAAATATTTTTATGAATATTCATTTGAAATTAACTGGTAATTTAGAACTATTGACAAGCTAAAATCAAACTGAAATTGAAAATTTGATATACATAAAATGTTTCTTGTAAAAAATTATGTAAAGTGAAGGTTTTATTTTATTATATGACATTTGAAAATTTATATAGCTGATTTATTCAAAACATATATACATTTAAAATAAATATTTTTTTCTGCAAAATATACAGATTTTTTTTATATTTTAAATTAATATAAGTTCATGTTTTCATTTAATATTAATTAAAAAATTATTGTGAATTATTTGCTGTAATCAATGCAGAATATATGAATAAATTTAAATAGAATTTATGAATTATATACTTATCAACATAATTTCAACATGTAAAAAAAAAGCAAAAAAATATACTTACTATATTTTAAAATATTTTCACGAGATTTTAAATACATTTGAAAATGAAACAACTTTTGAATGAAAACCTAATTTGAAAGAGCTAAACAAAACATTTAAAACATCTGAATTGAATTGTATAATTGTTGATTATCATTGCTAATGTTAAGAAATTAAAAATATAACTCAAACTTTCCATAAAAAATTATCATTAGAAATTTAATAATATTAAAAAAATGTATATAAATGTTTGGCAATTTAGGTGATATATTAGATTGAGACATTAAAAAAATATCCCAATTAAAACTTAATAAAAATTTGATTATAAAATAAAATGAGTATTAAATTTTATATGCAAATTAAATTGATCAATTATGCAATTAAAAATATATATTTAAAATTGCAAATTTAATAGACAAGGACTTCAAATTCTAGACAAAATTGTCCATAGCAATTTAAATACTTTGCAAAGAGGTTAGCATTGCACACGTAGCATTGCAAAATGAATATGTAAAGTGTACCTTTTCTAAAAAAAAAACCATAAAACGTTATGAAAAGTGAAAGCAAATGTTTCCAATTTATACAAATAGCGACCCAATGAAAAAAATTCTCAAAACTGATATTTGATTAAAAAATACATACTGATTTTAAATAGTATTATACACACTTTATGTACAATTGAATATAAATTATTCATTCAAAATTGTAGGTATTAAAAAACAAATATTTAAAAATAATTTGTAAAACGATATTAAATATTTGCGCATATTTGTAAAAGAATTCATTACTTAAAAAATATTTTCATGGTGACCTAACTAAAAACCCTATTAAAATATTTTCTTTTTTGAATTTTTAAAAGTAACATTTTGTCTTAAAATATTAAAAAAATTTATATATAAAATAAAAAAAAATTATAATTTTTTTAAATGCAAATTTTTGCATAGATCAACTTGCACCTACCGCTGAGGGTATAAATCCATTTCTAAGCGACTGCTGATCCTTATCCTTGATCCCTGAGATAGCAGCTGAAGACACATCGGCCCACATTGAGAGTCTGCGATCCATTCGGTCCCAAACAACGCGTTTTATAACCTTCCTATTGTTTGGCAAACGGCACCGGAAACAGTTTTTTCAAATAGGATTTCAGTTTCTTTCAGTAGAAATAGCACTTGTTCTGTTCCTTGTGGGAACAAAAAGTGCAAAAAATAGCAAAAATAGACAAACTTTTTTGGCTCCGAAGACGAGATCTTAGGGTTATTTGAGAATTCAGTTTTCGCCAAGTTTGCGGGAGATTTGAAATATGGAAGCGTAGTTTTTTTGTTGTCTTACTACCTGTTTTGTTTATCTAGTGGTATTAAACTTAAAATTCCCTATTGAGATTTTTTTGTAAGGAGATTTTGTTTTATTTGTAAGAATATTTTTGTTTATTTATTTAATATTTATTTAATTTTATTAGTACTACGATGAAAGTATTCATAATAGATAACATTAAAAGTCAAAGATTCTAACTTTAACTGACGCGTATTGTAAACACTTAAGTTTGAAAAATAATTGTTTAATTGTAGATAATTTTAAATAAATAAATAAATAAATAAATAAATAAATAAATAAATAAATAAATAAATAAATAAATAAATAAATAAATAAATAAATAAATAAATAAACGAATGAGTGAGTGAATGAATGAATGAATGAATGAATAAATAAATAAATAAATAAATAAATAAATAAATAAATAAATAAATAAATAAATAAATAAATAAATAAATAAATAAATGAGTGAGTGAGTGAATAAATAAATAAATAAATAAATAAATAAATAAATAAATAAATAAATAAATAAATAAATAAATAAATAAATAAATGAATGAGTGTGTGAATGAATAAATAAATAAATAAATAAATAAATAAATAAATAAATAAATAAATAAATAAATAAATAAATAAATAAATAAATAAATAAATAAATAAATAAATAAATAAATAAATAAATAAATAAATAAATAAAATATCTTTATTATGAATAAAAATAAATAAATTAACCATTGCATATATAGTTCAGAAGTACGTTAAGATGAATTCTAGACTTTTTTAGATGATACATTTTAAACTATGATCGCTGAGTGTATAACTAATCAATTAAGTCATACAAACAACGCTTCAATACGTTTCACACACCCGCAGAAACTGAAGTGACAGATAGAGAAGATAATTTGACAGGTCCTTCCACTTTGGCTTCACGCTTTGGCTAAAAAAAAGAAGGGGAAAGAGCCAAATGTGGAAACCCTCCCAGCATTTTCAAGAGTAGAGGATGGGGAGGTTATTTTGAGAGGATGAAGAGCAAATGAACTTCGGAGGCATCCTTCTTAGTGGAACACGAGGTATAGTCGGGTGTTTATGCGGAGAAGAAAATGACATATACACGTAAGAAGTGGTTTTGAGAGGGTTTTAACATCAACGTTTGTTTGATTACACATACTAATTAATTGAAATACTTATTCAATTTTCATTCAACATTGTTTGTGTTAATTACATCAAGAATTTTTCTAAAACAGGCACTATCTTGATTTTCAAATGTTAGTAACAAATATTTTACGCAGTATGACGAACCTTTTCCATTCACACATTCCCAATAAAGAACATTACTTACGAGTTAAATTAGAAAATTAATGGAAACTAGTCAAAATACACGTTGTTTTCACAGGTAAATTAAAAGGAAGTATCCCAGAAAAATAATTCAGCATAAAACCTTCATCAAAATTGTGAAGTTGAATGTTTTATGCAGGAAAACTGAAGTTTTTTTTTTTTAATATCTAGTAAATTAAAACTTTTTTTTCAAATTCCTTCCTAAATCTTTTGAAAAACCTTAAAAAAAACCTGCATTTTTTTTGAAGCCCTGATATTTCTGAAGGAAAAAATTTAGATTTTTGAAAGGTTTTCAGAAGAAAAATTAAAAACGTAAAAAAAAACTGTATTTTTTTTGTTTGGAGGGAGTTATTGATAAAAGAAGGCTCTATATGACAAGTAAATATTAAAAAGGCCCTAAATCCATGACGAGATTTAAAACTATAAGCATATAATTATGTTTTAATAAATCCCTTAATCAATGTTCCTCAAAGGCTTTTAAAATTTAGGTACATTTCATTTTACAGTCTACAGTGAGTTCAGTAGTCATACATTTAGCATTGATCGGAAATTGGTCTTAATTGGCCGTTAATTGATACATTCACCCTATTCAATTTTAATCCCTTTCAAATGCCATATAAACAGTAATTTTTTCATTATTACGTATTCCCTAATACTAATAATAATAATAATAATAATAATAATAATAATAATAATAATAATAATAATAATAATAATAATAATAATAATAATAATAATAATAATAATAATAATAATAATAATAATAATAATAATAATAATAATAATAATAATAATAATAATAATAATAATAATAATAATAATAATAATAATAATAATAATAATAATAATAATAATAATAATAATAATAATAATAATAATAATAATAATAATAATAATAATAATAATAACTACCATGCCCGTGCGATAATTATCACTTGAACTCCCCCTTGCACACACCTATTCGTTGTAAGGGCGAAATATATTAGCGTATTTCTCATAGCCAAGAAATAATAAAAGTTTAATCCTTCTGCTCATTCATAGATGGCAGCATTATCCACGGTTTCTTAAAAAACACACACGTTTAAATGAATTATTTTAAACGTATTTTTAAAACAAAACCGCTGATATGTATGAGATAAACGTATGATTCGTAGCCGATCCTGAAAATGTTCTTTCTTTTGATACTTCATGTGTTAAGATCCATTGAGAGTATAGAGAGTATAGCTTTCAAATGCCATATAAACAGTAATTTTTTCATTATTACGTATTCCCTAATACTAATACTAATAATAATAATAATAATACTAATACTAATAATAATAATAATAATAATAATAATAATAATAATAATAATAATAATAATAATAATAATAAAAATAATAATAATAACTACCATGCCCGTGCGATAATTATCACATGAACTCCCCCTTGCACACACCTATTCGTTGTAAGGCCGAAATATATTAGCGTATTTCTCATAGCCAAGAAATAATAAAAGTTTAATCCTTCTGCTCATTCATAGATGGCAGCATTATCCACGGTTTCTTAAAAAACACACACGTTTAAATGAATTATTTTAAACGTATTTTTAAAACAAAACCGCTGATATGTATGAGATAAACGTATGATTCGTAGCCGATCCTGAAAATGTTCTTTCTTTTGATACTTCATGTGTTAAGATCCATTGAGAGTATAGAGAGTATAGCTTTCAAATGCCATATAAACAGTAATTTTTTCATTATTACGTATTCCCTAATACTAATACTAATAATAATAATAATAATAATAATAATAATAATAATAATAATAATAATAATAATAATAATAATAATAATAACTACCATGCCCGTGCGATAATTATCACATGAACTGCCCCTTGCACACACCTATTCGTTGTAAGGCCGAAATATATTAGCGTATTTCTCATAGCCAAGAAATAATAAAAGTTTAATCCTTCTGCTCATTCATAGATGGCAGCATTATCCACGGTTTCTTAAAAAACACACACGTTTAAATGAATTATTTTAAACGTATTTTTAAAACAAAACCGCTGATATGTATGAGATAAACGTATGATTCGTAGCCGATCCTGAAAATGTTCTTTCTTTTGATACTTCATGTGTCCATTGAGAGTATAGAGAGTATAGCTTTCAAATGCCATATAAACAGTAATTTTTTCATTATTACGTATTCCCTAATACTAATAATAATAATAATAATAATAATAATAATAATAATAATAATAATAATAATAATAATAATAATAATAATAATAATAATAATAATAATAATAATAATAATAATAATAATAACTACCATGCCCGTGCGATAATTATCACATGAACTCCCCCTTGCACACACCTATTCGTTGTAAGGCCGAAATATATTAGCGTATTTCTCATAGCCAAGAAATAATAAAAGTTTAATCCTTCTGCTCATTCATAGATGGCAGCATTATCCACGGTTTCTTAAAAAACACACACGTTTAAATGAATTATTTTAAACGTATTTTTAAAACAAAACCGCTGATATGTATGAGATAAACGTATGATTCGTAGCCGATTCTGAAAATGTTCTTTCTTTTGATACTTCATGTGTTAAGATCCATTGAGAGTATAGAGAGTATAGCTTTCAAATGCCATATAAACAGTAATTTTTTCATTATTACGTATTCCCTAATACTAATACTAATAATAATAATAATAATAATAATAATAATAATAATAATAATAATAATAATAATAATAATAATAATAATAATAACTACCATGCCCGTGCGATAATTATCACATGAACTGCCCCTTGCACACACCTATTCGTTGTAAGGCCGAAATATATTAGCGTATTTCTCATAGCCAAGAAATAATAAAAGTTTAATCCTTCTGCTCATTCATAGATGGCAGCATTATCCACGGTTTCTTAAAAAACACACACGTTTAAATGAATTATTTTAAACGTATTTTTAAAACAAAACCGCTGATATGTATGAGATAAACGTATGATTCGTAGCCGATCCTGAAAATGTTCTTTCTTTTGATACTTCATGTGTCCATTGAGAGTATAGAGAGTATAGCATTCAAATGCCATATAAACAGTAATTTTTTCATTATTACGTATTCCCTAATACTAATAATAATAATAATAATAATAATAATAATAATAATAATAATAATAATAATAATAATAATAATAATAATAATCATAATAATAATAATAATAATAATAACTACCATGCCCGTGCGATAATTATCACATGAACTCCCCCTTGCACACACCTATTCGTTGTAAGGGCGAAATATATTAGCGTATTTCTCATAGCCAAGAAATAATAAAAGTTTAATGCTTCTGCTCATTCATAGATGGCAGCATTATCCACGGTTTCTTAAAAAACCCACACGTTTAAATGAATTATTTTAAACGTATTTTTAAAACAAAACCGCTGATATGTATGAGATAAACGTATGATTCGTAGCCGATCCTGAAAATTTTCTTTCTTTTGATACCTCATGTGTTAATATCCATTGAGTACAAGGGATCTTTACTACAAAAATAATATATATGATGATAATAATTAGTTGATAAGATCCCCCTAGTTGCACAATGGCAAATTTTAAACCCGGGTAATCAAAACGATGGGGTGACCACGTGCTTCATGGAAATGCAAGGATAGTGGAGACTATATATAAAAGATGTGCTCGTTCTCGCGCTTTCTGACGGAGGGCGAGGAAAAGTATATTTTTGACGTCATAGTGACGCCTTCCTCCGCCTTCTGTGGGCGTGTCTAATGCTCTCGTTTGTACAGTCGTTTTAGGAGTCTACTTAATTTAACAGGAATTGTTGTTTTTAACTAATCATGAATTTATTTAAAAGAAAACAGTGATAATTTGTTTCAAAAAACAATTTGAATCGATTTGCAGAGTCGTTTAGTTATTAAAATATTCCGAAAAACATTTGAACCAATGGTTCGTGACGTGCTACCATCAATTCGTTTTTTTGTGAACTATTTAAAAGTGATTTTCTCTAATTTTATGTAGAATTTGCTAAATTTTAAGAGTTTAAATTATATTTTAAGGATTGTATTTAGTATGTAAAAATTGTAAAAGAGTTGCTTAATAAAAATAAATTAAGCGTATTACCTGAACAGCTACCTGAACACAATTATTTACATTATTTTGCTAATTAAAAATTAAATCACAAGTTGTTACCCAACCAGGGATCGATTCTAACTAGCAATGCTTGAAACACACAGCCAATGAGAATGATCAAAAACCCATAGTAAGGCTGAGCAAAAATGACGTCAAAAATATACTTTCCTTGCCCCTTTCAAAAAGCGGAATATATATATATATATATATATATATATATATATATATATATATATATATACATATATATATTTTGGGAGAACGGCATCACAGAGAGTATAGCGAAATAATAGTATGGTTTTAAAATAGCTACAAAGCCTTTTTCTACTAGCCTTTTTCTGTAAACCGAAATAAAGGAAATAAATGCGGGCATGGTATCAAAACGGGTACCTGAAAAATAAAACGTTTGAGAAGATCACTGTTCCATGTAAAAAGGTAGTGGTTGGCGTTACTGGCATAAAAGTATTTATTACCATGCAGTAAGGTACGACAATAGAAAATAAAGCATTCTGAAAAATAAATAAATCTTACTTAGTGGTAAAGTTTGCAATAAATATAAATTAATTCCGTTTCCTTTGTGTAACTAAAGAAATAGTTTGCGTATGTGAATCGCAAAATATATTATCTTACAGAAAATAGATGCGTGAGATTTCAAATATACTAATAAAATTTCTTTTTGCGCTCGAGATCCAGAATTAAAAAAAAAAATGGTTTTTAGTATCATAAAGTAGTTTAAAAAATATAATTGGATAATCGTGACAACAATAAAGTAAAACGTGGCTTAAGTTTCATTACTTGATACTTACGCATCGCTCAAGCACCTTGGTGACATTTTTCTTCGATAAAGTGAAAATCACCAAAAATGAATAGCACAAAAAATGTACCTGTGATAATGTGTGATGTGTACTAAGCATATTGTGTTATTTCAATTATATATTTATATACCCCTCCCAGAAGTAGATGAAAATTATGAAGTATAGACGATTAAACTTTATTTTTTTAAAACTATCTATATTCATAAACTATCTATATTTATAAACTATCTGCATATATAGAAAACGATCTATATTTATACACTATTTGTGTTTATAAACTGTAATCTATATTTATACGCTATTTATTTTTAAAAACTATTTATATTTATACACTATTTATTTTTAAAAACTATTTATATTTATACACTATTTATGTTTATAAACCACAATCTATATTTATAAAGTATCTATATTTATAAAATTATCTCTATATTTATAACATTCTATCTGTATTTATAAAATTTTATCTATATTTATAAACTATTCATATTTACAAACTATTTATATTTATAAACTATTTATATTTATACACTATATATATTTATAAACTAAAATTTATATTTATAAACCATCTATATTTATAAACTATCTCCATTTAAAAAATATCAATATTTATAAACTCTAATCTATATTTATAAACTCTAATCTATATTTATAAACTCTAATCTATATTTATAAACTATAATCTATATTTATAAACTATAATCTATATTTATAAACTATAATCTATATTTTAAACTATAATCTATATTTATAAACTATAATCTATATTTATAAACTATAATCTATATTTGTAAACTATAATCTATATTTGTAAACTATAATCTATATTTATAAACTATAATCTATATTTATAAACTATAATCTATATTTATAAACTATAATCTATATTTATAAACTATAATCTATATTTATAAACTATAATCTATATTTATAAACTATAATCTATATTTATAAACTATAATCTATATTTATAAACTATAATCTATATTTATAAACTATAATCTATATTTATAAACTATCAATATTTATAAACTATAATCTATATTTATAAACTATAATCTATATTTATAAACTATCAATATTTATAAACTATATATATTTATAAACTATCAATATTTATAAACTATATATATTTATAAACTATCAATATTTATAAACTATATATATTTATAAACTATCAATATTTATAAACTATATATATTTATAAACTATCTGTCTATATATTTATAAACTATATATATTTATAAACTATCTGTCTATATATTTATAAACTATCTATATATATATTTATAAATTATTTATATTTATAAACTATTTATTTTTTGGTGAAGGAAAGGAAATCACATTAAAAGTTGCCTTGATTGGCAAAAAAAAAAAAGTTTTCAGTCGTCAATGATGCCAATTACGGTTTTACTGATCGGGGCCGCCTTTATCAAACGCGGGGCCCGGTGCGAGTCTAAAATCGCAAGCGCCCTCTTTAGTTCTTCAAACAACTTATGAATAAATTTGAATACAAATTATGAAACTTATGTATCAGATTTTTTTTTAAAGCCGATCAGGATTTTTTTATTAACTACAAATCTGTGGTCTGTATTAGAATATTTATTAGATAACTTATTTACATAAAAAGTCTGCCTTATTTTGTTGTGTTTATTGAAAATTAAAAATAAAGTCTGATATTTAATCAAACAAGACTAAATTCATGTCAATTGAGCTATTTGTCAAGGAATTGCCGGAATAGATCACTCTAAAGCGTAGAATTGTGTTTCTGCCTTGAAAAAGTTCACGTCAAAAAAAAATTATAATTTATCTAACGTTTCCATTTTGCGTATTTTTCTCTTAGTGCGTTGCTTTTTAAAAAGCGGCACTGTGCGACATCGCCCTATGGCGACCCTGTTACTGATAGCAGAAATACTATTTTGAACGCAATTTCTATTGAAGAAAGTGGAAAAATACTATAACTTTATAATGATACAGATGTCAACATGTAACAAAATACTGCTTTTTTAAGTTGGTAAATATATAAGAAACTAAAATACTTATATCGGTTCAGAAATTTCGAAATAATAATCGGACAAAGAAGACAGATAGATTTCGATGTTTTTTAAATTCTACTAAAAATTTTACATTCTACAAAAAACATACAATTTAGAGATTTTGAACGAAATTACAAACACTCTATTCTTATAAAAATGGTTATGATAAATAATTTTACTAGGTTTTTTTTTGTTATAAAACTATCCCCTAATGGTACCAAATTTCTTAATACTTCTATTTAACAATGTGGTGCCATCTATTGAAGAAAAGTGGAACTATTCGAGACCCTTTGTAATTAATTTAATGAGGGATCTCGCCAATAGAGAGCGCCACTACAAATATCAAATAGAGACATATATTTTGAACTTTATTTTACAAAGAATCAAATAGCAATGTCGCCTTTTATTATTTTATCAAATGAAATAAAAAAGCGCATTATTTGCAAATATTTAAAGCTACATTGTTTGTAGAACATTATTTTTTTTCCATGCCTCTACAAAAATACCACTCTTTGAAAATATACCATTAAAAATAATTATAAAAAACATAAAATTATATTAGACTTCATTGAACATTCATTTAAGAATTCTAAAAACATACAAAACAAAAAATAGTACATTTTCGTAACTACTTTTACTTTAAGTATATGATCTTATCTTGACATTAAATGAGATTACATACATAGAAGTATTCCAGACACTATAAAATATTAAGGGTATTAGTTGATATTAAATCTGTTATTCGTGATAGTTAGACTCTAGATTGGGTATCATTTTCTTGTGACATAGCAAAGTTCGTGGATAAAAATAAATATTTAAAGTACATTAAAACGATTGAATTTAACGAAGATATGGATCGGAGACGTGCGGAAAATGGCGATTGCGGAAAAATCGCTATGTTACAATACATACGCATTGTTACATACGCAATCTAGATTCTACATATGGAATCTTTATTCTCCAATTCTACATAAGGAATTCATCAAAACGTAAAATTTAAGGCGTGGGTGCAAGAACAAGACAGCTCAAATTTTGTTTGATTTACACTTTTTTACTTATTCCAATAAATAAAAAAAACCTCTGTTCGAATAGTGCAAGAATCAGACAGCTCTAAGCAGTGGCTATAGATATATAAAGGAAAAAGAGCTGTACTTTAGGATTATATGATACAAGAAACATTTTGTTTTTTGCCCTTCTTGATCATTTCTGAAAACTTGAGCTTCTATTTTCTTGCATTTACTTCTTCAATTATAAAATATACCAAACCAGGCACGTAGGTATAGATTTTTCATGGGGGGGTTCAGTGACTGAGCAACGGATTTCTTTCCTTATTTTCTCCCCCTTCCCGAGGGGGGGGGGGATAAGGTACCTAAAGAAATCCCTTTTTTTGGGGGGGGGTCCCTCTTAGAGGGAGAATCCTTAAACCCCCCTCCCCCCCAAAAAAAATCTCTATTTTTATGATTTTTACAGTAATTCGGTTTTTAATTTTTTTTACTTGACTTACAATGGGAGGGATTTGAACCCCCTAAACCCCTCCCTTACCTACGTGCCTGATACCCCATGCTGACAGTGGTATTCTTTTACCCCCTCCCCCCCCAAAAAAAATCTATATTTTTATGATTTTTACAGTAGTTCGGTTTTTAATATTTTTTATTTGACTTACAATGGGAGGGGTTTGAACCCCCTAAACCCCTCCCTTACCTACGTGCCTGTACCAAACAAAGCATTGCAAGTGATGAAGAAGTCCACCCTTTCTTTTTTACTTTTGTTATAATTTGATATTAGATTCATTGAAAATTCAAATCAAATTACACAAAATTATAATGCGAATAAAATAACACACACTGTTAAAAAAGGTATTTAAAAATGAGTACCTGAACACACTCGTTTGTCTTTGAGTACAATTGCATCGTAAATGAGCGATGACGCACTCAAATTTAAGTAATCGTACTTTCTCAAAAATGAACAGTGTGATTTAATATTGCTAATATCAGCTCCTGTTCAAGCCATCTTAACAAAGCGACCTGACAAACTTAAAAATAGTTGGTCAGAAGAGGGTTTTCCACATTATTTGATGTCGATTGCTTAGATGGAAACTGAGTTATTACAACTCAATTATCTTACTTCCCATTCCCACCTTTTGAACATTTCTTCTGTTTATAACTTCTTCACGTCTCCCTGGTAGTACAATGCATAGAGAACTGACCTGCGGTGCCTGAGGATCTGGGTTCGATTCCCAGTAAGTCTTGGTTGTAATTGTTGATATTTATTGAAAGTGATTTATGAACACAGCCTATGTAGGCAAGCAACTGCTATTTTTACTAATTTTACTCGCTTTTGAGTACATGTCTTTTCAAATTTTTAATTAATGTATTTGGAGCCATGATAAGCATCGAGTGTACTCAAAAATGAGTCCATTTCACTTATTTTTGAGTACCTATTTTTAACAGTGCATAGAGCTTAAAATCGAATAACATGGTTTCATCCATAGATTTAAAAGTAATATCAAACACTAACCTTGAAGTGACCAATAGAAACCCAACTCTATATCGTCAATTCAGAAAACTAAACCCGAGGTGTAACCCACCTCCATATTGAGTAACCCCCTCGTTACTAGGAAGTTTCGACTTCCTAGTAATGGATTGGTCACAGCATTCCCGTTTATGGTTAGGTTAGAAAAAAGAGAAATGGTATTTTTGACGTTAAGTTGACATAAGTTGGACTGTGATTGTGGGCATAGAAAGCCAAAAAAGTCTTCGGATTCCGATTATTTCTCAAGAATTACGGGGTAATAAAAGGACGAAACGGGTGAGTAACTTTACATATCTATTTTAGACTAGGTAGGTAATGTGAAGTACTATGTTTTTTTTAACACTTTAAGGGGTATATTGAGTTTTATTCATTAAAATATATTTAGTTTTAATATTTTAAATTTATTTTGTTTTAATGTTTCAAATATATTTAGTTTTAATATTTGAAATATATTTAGTTTTATTATTTGAAATATATTTAGTTTTAGAAAATTGTAATATATTTAGTTTTAATAATTGAAACATATTTAGCTTTAATAATGGAAATATATTTAGTTTTTATAATTGAAATATATTTAGTTTTAATGATTGAAATATATTTAGTTTTAATAATTGAAATAAATTTAGTTTTAATATTTTAATTTTATTTAGTTTTTATAATTGAAATATATTTTGTTTTTAATAATTGAAATGTCTTTAGTTTTAATAATTGAAATATATTTAGTTTTAATAATTGAAATATCTTTAGTTTTAATAATTGAAATAACTTTAGTTTTAATAATTGAAATATATTTAGTTGTAATAATTGAAATATATTAAATTTAATAATTGAAATATATTTAGTTTTATTAATTGAAATATATTTAATTTTAAAAATAGAAATATATTAATTTTTAATAATTGAAATATATTTCAATTAATAAAACTAAATATATTTAGTTTAATAATTGAAATATATTTAGTTTAATAATTGAAATATATTTAGTTTAATAATTGAAATATATTTAGTTTTAATATTTTAAATTCTATTTAGTTTTTATAATTGAAATATATTTAGTTTTAATAATTGAAATATCTGTAGTTTTAATAATTGAAATATCTTTAGTTTTTATAATTGAAATATATTTAGTTTTAATAATTGAAATATATTTTGTTTTTAATAATTGAAATGTCTTTAGTTTTAATAATTGAAATATCTTTAGTTTTAATAATTGAAATAACTTTAGTTTTAATAACTGAAATATCTTTAGTTTTAATAATTGAAATATATTTAGTTTGAATAATTTTTTGTTGTATATTAATTTTTAAAATTACGAGTATTTTAATAATTTATTTAGGTATGTAAAATATGATTTCAAAAAAGTAACATTTGTTCTCTGTATTTAGGAAAAAATATCTAATTTACGTATTTGTCATATTTTCTTCCCATAACAAGAAGTGATTTTTTAAGTTTAAGTTGATTTTTGTACAATTTTAATTTGTGTCGTTTAAAAAAATTATTAAAGAAAAATATTTAAGAAATACATTAAAATAAATATTAATTTTTTTTTGAAAAATTTAATATTTTTAGTTTTATTTTTAGGTTAGTTGTTTAGGCATAGTGCTACAAAGCAATGATACATTATTAATGGGACTATACTGTGACGACTCTTGCTTTTTGTTTTGTATAGTGTTGCTACATTTCCTTTGAAACCAAGTTTGAGTAAATAATGTATTCAGTCTGTTTAACCAAACAGTAGTTTATCTTTTTGATATGTTGTTTTCCTATTATACAGGTCATTGTACTTTTCCTATTCAATGTTTTTAAAATTGTGCTAGTCTGTTTAATTTTATACAGTTATAAGAATTTAAAGGATTTAAAATGTTTCAAAAACATTTCTTCGATTTTGGTTAAAATTTCACGACTTGTACAATATTTAAATAAAAAAACTTTTTAGTCATTTTTTTTCCTTTGGAAGATCTAAAAGCAATTTTGACTTCAGAAAAAAAAATTAAACTTTATTATGTATAACATCTAGGCAAAGTTTTATTTTTTTAAAAAAATGTGTGTATTAATAAATCTTTTTCAATTGCTTAAGAATTTTGGATTTATTTTTAAAGAAATTAATGAACTTAAACAAAAATTCGTTTCACAAGTCTAAAAGTAAACATAATTAAAATCTAATAATATTTCGGGCAACTCAACCAATAGAAATTTATGAACAATTTTCAGGCAATTGATTTTAGATTAATATAAAAATATTTTAGCAAGAAATTTAAATTCTTGCAATAATGAATTTAATTTCATTTCAAATCTTTGTAATAACAGGTGCATGAGTTCCTATTGCCGAAACTAATGGTAAATATTCCCTTTGTCAATTATTTTTCCTCCTTGTGGTCCTTTGTCTAAGGACCACAAGGAGCTAATGGATGGTAGCTATTCTTTTTGTCTACAGAGCACTAGGAGCAAAATGAATGATGCCTAGTTCTTCCTTTTGTCTACGAAGCACAAGGCGCTTGTGTTCCATTTTCTTTTTCCATTTTATTCGAGGAGTTGGCAGAATATCAACCATTTGTATTGAGTATTTAATTCAGGACTTATTTACAGATTTGATACGTGAGTAGATTGATTTAAGCCTACTTTGTGTGTGTGATAGGGAATTGATTTTTACAGAATATGACACTGGAAAGGGCCAATTTTTGATGACTTTGATGCTTGAGAGGATAGATTTCTGCAAAACTTAATACTTCAAAGAACTAATTCATGCGGATTTTTTTTTCCGATTATACTACTTTTAAATAACTGTTAAATACTCTTGTTGTAACTAACTAAAATTAATTTTACAATGTTAAAAATAGGTTCTCCAAAATAAGTAAAATGTACTCATTTTTGAATACATTCGATGCTTATCATAGCTTCTAATACATAAGTTTCGATTTTTAAAAAGATATGTACTTAAAAATGAATGTGTACAATGAATAAAAAGAGTAGATGTTAGCCTACATAGGCTGCTTTCATCAATCACTTTCAATAAATATCGACAATTATAATCAATACTTACCGTTAGTCGAACCCATATCCTAAGGCACCGCAGTTCAGTGCCTTACCCGTTAAACTTATCAGGGCGACATGAAGTAGTTATAAACAGAGGGAATGTTAAAAAGATGTGCCAAAAGAATGGGAAGTAAGATAATTGAGTTTTAATAACTCAGAACATATTTAAGCAATAGACATCACATTATGTTGAAAACCATAGTCTGAACTACTATTTTTAGTTTGCTAGGTCGCTTTGTTAAGATGGCTTGAACAGAATCTGAGATTAGAATATTAAATCATACTGCTCATTTTTGAGAAAGTACGGTTAAGTAAATTTGAGTACGTCATCGCTCATTTACGATGCAATTGTACTCAAAAGAAATACGAGTAGATTCAGGTACTCATTTTTAAGGACCTTTTTTTACAGTATAATTACAAGTAATAAAATGTACTAAATTTACTAAAAATACACACTATGGAATTTCAGGGATATATAGTTCACAGTCCCGTTATATCCCGTTTAATTGAATGCCCTAGGCTTTTATTTTTAGTAGTAATATCAAACATAACCTTGAAGACAATAACCAAACATAACCTTGAAACATAACTTTGAAGACTTAAAACAATATTTTACGTTTTACGTTTTAGTACATTTACTAAAAACGTCGTTTTTAAAAAGTGTTATTTTTACATATATTATTTTTAACTTTTAGTGACGAATATTATACTTAAAACAAATAAGTATATACTCAAATATACTTAAAACTAATTTTAACCAACCTGCATTAGCGTCCTAATTTTACGTACACCCAACGTTTGTGACTGTGTCAAACCCCGGCGAATTATTTTACTTTCAATCTAAGAGGGAATCACTAAAATCTATTAAATAAAATGAAGTTGAAGGTTGTGAAAATAAAAGCTACTTACATTCTGGGGGTTACTAAATTTTAATTTCTGCAAGATTAACACTTTTTACTTTTAGTAAAGAATATCGATATTAAAAACCAATTTAAATTGATACTCATGGCTAATATATTATTTAGGTGTAAAATAATATAAAATAGCGTCAGAAAACTATTTGGTTGAAGCAAATCTTGGACTACGTTAATTTGTTTTAAAGCACGTGGTTAAAAGTATTCGTTTTTAGTGCGGGATCAAATCGATTACATAACTATCCCAAGTTTCAAGTCAATATAACATGTCTTCGAGTACATAACTTTCATTTTTGAAAAAGACATGTACTCAAAAATGACTACAATGAGTAAAAATTAATAGAAAGAGAATTTGCTTTTCTATGCAGGCTGCATTCATAAATCACTTTCAATAAATATCAACAATCACAACCAACACTTCCGGGAATCGAACCCATATCTCAATGCTCCGCAATCCAGATCCTTATCCGTTGTACTACCAGGGCGGAGACGTGAAGAAGTTATAAACAGAAGAAATGTTAACAAATGTGTCAAAAGAATGGGAGGTAAGATAATTGAATTGTAATAACTCAGTTTCCACTCAAGCAACAAATAATGTGGAAAACCATGTTCTGAACAACTATTTTAAGTGTGTCAGGTCGCTTTATTAAGATGGGTTGAACAGAAGCTGAGATTAGCACTATTAAATTACACTGCTCATTTTTGAGAAGTACGATTACTTAAATTTGAGTACGTCATCGCTCATTTACAATGCAATTGTTCTCAAAGAAAAGCAAGTATGATCAGGTACTCACCTTTAAGTACCTATTTTTTACGGTGTCATGACAGAGGAACGCAAGGCATTTAACAAATCCGTTCCCTTACAGTCGTCTTCTCGAAAACCTTAAGGCTGCTTGCCGGTTACAATGTTACGGTATACAATGCCGGATCAGACTACCGAAAACACTTCTAATTACATAACATTGCATCCGGCTACCGGTGTCGTCACCGGCACCGGTTTTCCCGGCGTGTGAAAAAACCCTTTTTTTTAACTACTATTTTAAGTTTGTCAAGATTCATTAAGATCGCTTGATCAGAAGCTGAGATTAGATATATTTAATCACGGTTAGTAAAATTTCTTCGAAATAATAGTCTTTTTTTGCATAAGGGAGCCCATAAATATTTTTTGCGGGAAACCCTAACTAGAACCTTTATGCCTCTGCATGTGAAGCTGTAGAAACCGGCATATTCAGTCGTTATTGTGTACTAAATGGTCATTGAGTGAATAACTAATCAATCAAATTGTAGCAATATTGACATGAATATTTTTAAATAAGAATTTCTATTTATAAAAATTGTTTTTGCTTCTTAAAGAAGTAAAGTAATTAAGTTGGAATGCATTTACCCCTACTCATAGAAATGCCATCATTTGGCGTCGCACCAAACATCTTTCTTTTGTTGGTCCACATTCTTCATCAAACAACCATTTAACGAGCCTTCAAATGTGTTTTTTTATTAATGGGAAGTATGGAAACAAAGTATTATACTCGGGGACAACCTAAGTTGAGCATAAAGCAATTGATTATTTATACATATCATAGCTTCTGCTTCAGGTTCAGCTTAGGATGTCCCCGAGTATAGACTGAAGTTCGGACATGTGCAAAAATATTTATATAAATTTTATGTTTTGATCATGTACGATATTGTGACGAAGTATGACGTCATATACAGATCACGTGATGTCCGTGCAATAATGCACGTTATATCACTATAATTCAATTAGTATGTCCTTATAATCGCCATCCTGTGTGACATCATAATGTCACAAAATCTCGACATGACAACGAATTATTGGATACGTTTTTGTCACTATAGTGATTTTTGGATGTCACAGTGTCTTTATTTGGGTGTAGGAAGTTTGTAAGATTGTAAAGAGATTTATGCGAGTAGCCCAAATGCAAAACTGGTTATATTCAAAACTTCGAAAAATGAAATTTTGGTATCAATAGGCACTTTACAACATTGGCTTCAATTTTAAAATATAATAAAGCAGCATATACAGTTATTTACTAATTAAAATTCGAAAAAGTAAACACTCAAGCAAGAGTAGTTATATATGCACCATCCAAACTGGGTATAGTTGCAATAGCAGTTATATCCAGCGAACGTGATTTCTGATTGGATGGGATGTGGATACAGCGGATATGGCTTCTTGAACAAAAACAAGATTGTGATGCATGTATTTGCAAAATTAGTTAATAAAGATTTAGATTATAACTTATTTAGTAATATGAGAACGTAAACAGTTTTGTGAAATTTTTTAAATATTTTGTCTTTTTTTTATGCTAAAAAAATATTATTTTATTAACAATAATTAAGTTTTGACAGTTTTTGGTTTACCGGTTTACTCAAAAAGTTAAATATATGCATAAATGCACTATAATATATATATATATATATATATATATATATATATATATATATATATATATATATATATATATATATATATATATATATATATATATATATATATATATATATATATATATATATATATATATATATATATATATATATATATATATATATATATATATATATATATATATATATATATATATATATATATATATATATATATATATATATATATATATATATATATATATATATATATATATATATATATATATATATATATATATATATATTATTTTAATACCCAAGATATGTCCATATAATAATATATTAATAAATAATTTTTTTGTAAATTATGTTTCTAAAATATCACATTGAGAGTTAGTTTTTACATTGGCGATATAGGATTTGTTAGGGGCCGCTCACTTATTACGTCACTCATCATTAAGGGGGAAGGGATCTAGTATGGGTGACTATGACGTGGCATGGGACAGGGGGTACTCAGTGGTTGTGTGACATCGCAAAACTTTGTAAGAAAAACATTGAACCTTATTTCACAAACATTGATAAGAGTAATTTTTTATTGAATTCACTCTTTTTCTAATGAAATGTTTGGTAAAATACACAGAGTGGAATTTTTAATGGCTGTTTTAAACTAGAATTTTTTTGTATTGTGAAATAGAAGAGGAGGAGGAGGCTTTGTGGCAGTACATGACGTAAGGGGAGGAGGTTGTACTATATAATGAAAAACAGCGTGACGTAATAAATAAATGTTCCCTTATGTGATTTACTTTATTACTGAAAATTTGTTGTTTTAGTACAGAAATTATGAAAAAGAAATACACTGGAAACGAACCAATAAGATATAAAATATTTTCTGTAAGTACGTGTAACTTTTGCTTCAAAAATATTGTTTTCTAAAGCTTTACAATGCATTTTTTAAGTGTTTTTATATTTAGACAATTTACCAATTTATAGCAATTATTTTCAATAAGCAATCATACACACCTGTCGGCTGTCCTACTTGTTTAACCAATCGAAATATAAAATGCAAAATAAATTAAGTATAAATTAGATTCGAATGAAATTTGGTATGTCGATAATATATAAATATTTAAAAATAACTTTGGGAAAAATGAAATTTGTGAAATTTGACAGTTTTTTTGTCTTAAAAAGTACAAAACATATTAAGTGTACTACTTGAATATAGAGTGTTGATAAGAATATTTAAAAAATAGTACATTTAGTAATCCCAATGAGTTTATGTTATAAAACAGAAACAATCTTCACAAATATACAGAAGAGTTATCATCCCTTGCTATGGCCACCTATTCAATTTGATGACGAATCAGTAAACACAAATAACATGAATGCAGAAATAAATTTGAGCTTTTAATAAATTTAAATTTGTCATAAAGTTTTTTAAATCCGCAATCTCATGAACACGTTGTTTAATCTATCCAAGAGAGGCCAGCTTCTTACAATACTGAAATTTAATTACTTTAAGTTTAATAAAAGTTAAGAAACCTGAAACTTAAAAAGCCTGAAACTTAAAAACAAAGTTAAAAAAAAAAAAACATCTGAAAAGTTTCACAAAATCTTCCGTCGAAAAAACAAACAAAAACAAACAGAAATTCTATTATGTTCACCAAAACAAATACCAAAAAAAACATACATTCCACAACTCTATTTTAATATCTTCAAAAAGTCGTTGAGGCAGCAATTCAATTAAACCCAAACCACGGCCACAGCGTAATTTGCTTCAAGGAATTATAAACGACGGAATATGATGTGGATTTTTTTTTTTTATAAAACGAAAAAGCATCCGCCGGAAAAGAGCAAAATTATTACAGAAAACCAGTATAAAAACCATTCTACTCACGCAAGCATCGTGATTCAGTCCATTATAATGCACATTTTTTTTATCACTCTTCTTTTCCATTTCTTCTATATCCGATTATTCGAAGGCAGCTACTTTAATAAAACCGGGGACAATGGGAATAGTAAAAACACCTAATTTCGCGAATTTTGTCGTGACTGAATTCGAAGCAGCACTACCAGTTGGGTCCAGTAGGAGGAAAAGACAAAATTGGACAGGCTGCAAGACAAAGAAGCCAGCTCATGTCGTAAAGTGACTGCATCAGCAAGCCTACTGCATTCCCTTTGTGTTGCCTCTTCGCATGGGGTTCGGTGCCAACAATTTCATTAAGTGTAAATAAAGGCAAGGATCGGGACAGTGGCGGGATCTTGTTTATAGTTTTTTGTTTTAGGTTGGGCTTTGTTTATTTGAGTGCTTCAAGCAGCCAGGAGCCGCAGAAACTAAATGAGAAACCAGCCATGCTTTTGGATCTCAATTGTAAGTTAAATTCGCGCTTGGAACTCGCTTGGAAAGTTTGGGATCTTGGAGATTGGATAGATAATTGCGTTGGAAGAGTAGACAGATAGACTTTGTTATGCCTTTCTCTGTATTGTAAATAAAAACTACCGCCAATGCCATCTAACCGTCTTTCTTTTTCTATATTTTGATTTGAATCTCAAAAAGTAACTATAGGATTATTATGAAATTCCCTGAGATTATTTAAAAATGTTTGGGAAATACGTTGGAAATAGTTTTGTTTCAGTAGGATGCTTATGTTAGAAGTTATTTTACGTTAAAGTTGAAAATGCAAAAATTGGCGTTGCTCCAAGGAAAACGCATAAATATAAACACTTCATAATCATAGTAGCCATATACCTGAGCGTGCGCGAACCACTTTCCTTTAAAAAAAATAGTTTTAAAGTTATATTAAATTAAAAAAATTAGTAAAAGTTTCGATAATTTTTTCTGAATTACAATACATACATAAAAATGTTCCTATTTCTTATTAATTTTAATAACAATCATAATATGGACTGGAATTTAAACCTCCGAGTGATCTATAATTAACCTATATCACAATAAATAGAGAGGATGTTAATTAAAAATGTGCTGCTTACGTTAACTTTCATGTTATAAATCGGGAAGAACTGATTTTCAAACACACACACGCGCATCGTCTACTAAGTTTCTTTAAAGTAACCAATTTTAGATTACAGTGGGGCGAAATAGGATCGTTATTAAGGATAATAGGTTAACTATCTTTTCCCATTGGAATTAAATTCTCAATGCGAAAATTTTTGTCAAAATTAATGGAACCAGTGGAATTGTATCAGGGATTTTATACGAATGGTTTTTAAATTAATAAAAAATAAAATTAAAATAAATTAACTAACTGAAGTCGTTCTGTATTGTGTTAGTGGTTTTATCTCAACTATGGAAAATATTTCAATACTCGTAAGCTCAACAAAGATTGCAAAACCCGTAAGTTCAACTAGAAACATAAAATGATTAATATTTGGAAACACAATTTGCATTGCACGTTTTTCCTATGCCAACTTTTTTACCCCTTAATACTGAACTACTTTGCTTAACACCAAGAAAAAAATAAACTATTAAACAATAATGCTTGATATTTTGAACAAGAATTTTTTTTAACAAGAATTATGAATTAAAATTAGCCTGTAATTCAATGCTTATTAGCATGCTTTAGAATTGCATTAATTGAAACATTAGAATTTAAATTTATAAAATGTTTTTGAAGTTACATTTACTTTCTTGTTTTGTTAGTTTCATTTTTCTTGTGTTTAAAAAAACCCAATAATTTTTTTTATTTAAACAGGGCGGAAAATATGAAATTTGTATGAATAGAAAAATTGGATAAAAAGTATATTCCGGATAATTAATTTTTCCGGTTAATTGAATGCCGACTGATCTGACTTTTTTATATTTTATGTTGATACTTATCCAGGTAATTAAATCAATAAATACGAAATAAATTAAATAAATATAAATAAATAAACAATAAACAGCAATAAACTAAAAATACAAACTGATTGAATTAATAACTTTGTCCTTTCTTGGACAGTTGGAATGCTAATGTAGAACTTGCAGTTACTTTGTGGTTTGGAAATTAATAGTTAGTTAATCACTATTCAACAAAATAACTGCCAACCTGATGAAGGTTGAGAATTAATAATTAATTACCAATCCACTGAGTAATTCCGAGCATAATGTTTGGAATTCATAATTACCTATGAATAGAGTTATTCGCAGTCTGATGAAGGTTGAGGAATAATAATTACCGATATTCAGAGAAATTCCGAACATTCTGAAAGTCAGAATTAGTAATTAATCACCAACCATAGATCAATTCTCAACCTGAAGTCTAATGATCCACTTCACATTTACGTGTGGGCTGGGACAACATGTATCCTATAGATTTTACAGGTCTAACGATGGGCTTGGGACAATTTTGACCAAGAAAAAAGGGGGGGGGGGAGAATTTTTAAAGCATGTGAGGTCTGAAGTATGCTGTTTGCAGCAGAACAGGTAATTACATGGTTTTGGACATGTGACGCTTGACTAATGATTTCTATACACTGTTAAAAATTATTACGACCTTGCACCAAACTTTGGTACCCATTTAGCTGCAACCAACTTTTGGTGCTTAGTTTCACCATTATACGATGCTACCACAGACGGTTTAGTGGTGAAACGTTGCACCAAAACTCATAACGTTGCATAACACTCAAAATTCGAGGTTTCTAAGTATTGTAGTAGTAGTATTTTAGTTTCGAAGCTGGAAACCCTCCGATCGCAAATGATAACTTGTCACCGATCTTGCTCCAACTAGGAATCCTCTGATTCATCTTTATCTACTGGGCCACGGAGACCCGTGTTCGTCGTTCTCTTTCTTGGAGGTGCTTGTTGATGTAGCGATTGCGAAAATTTCGGTTGCAATTAAAGAAGTTGAACCAGCTTTTTGTAATAAAGGAATTTTGGTTCAACCTAGATTCCACCATAATATGGTGTAGACCTTTGTTTTGCACCAAGATATGATACATCGCTGAACTGAAATTTTTAACAGTGCAGATCGCCTTCAGCTTCGCTTTTCAGTTTTTCAACCCCTCAAATGACTCTACCCCCATCTGCGAATCTACTTCTTTGAGGAAGAATTATTAATGACCCGTCCGTCAGACAGTTACACGCCTCTTATTGTACGGCAAGTCGTCCTTCCACAATGCTATGAGAACTCTTTGTTCTACCTCCTAAAGCGTCATTTTCTCCCCCCGTTTAGGAATTAGCCCACAGACAGAGAAACTTTTCTTCAACTTAGCCCACGCGAAAAAGTTAACCGGATCCAATTATATACACCGTCATCAATAGACAATTAAGACGAAGTACAATTTATTTTTAAACGTACACTGTAAAACAAAATTTGCTTAAAAATTAGTACATGGACGTACTCGTTTTTCTTTGAGTCCAATTGCATCGTAAATGAGCGTTTACGTTTTCAAATTTAAGTAATCGTATTTTCGCAAAAATGAGAAGTATGGTTTAATATTGCTGATATCAGCTTCCGTTTAAGCCATCTTAACAAAGCGACATAACAAACTTAAAATAGTTGTTTAGAAGCTGGTTTTCCACATTATTTGTTGTCGATTGCTTAAATAGAAACTTAGTTATTACAACTCAATTATTTTACTTCCTATTCTTTTGTCACGCCTTTTTAACATTTCTTCGGTTTACGTAACTCTTTCACGTAACTCTCGTAGTACAACGGGTATGGCCCTGGACTTCGGTGCGGATGACATCAGGTAGACGGATTGGGTTCGATTCCCGCTTAGTCCTGGTTGTAATTGTCGATATTTATTGTAAGTGTTTTATGAAGGCAGCCTATGTAGGTAAGCAAATGCTCTTTTTATTCATTTTACTCCTTTTTGAGTACATGTCTTTTTCAAAAATTAAACTGATGTATTCAGAGGTATGATAAGAATCGAATGTTATCAAAAATGAGTACATTTTACTTATTTATAAGTACCTATTTGTAACAGTTTAGTTATTGAATAAAGAGAGATTTATGATTTAATTCACATCAACGAAATAAAATAAGTTTTAGAATTCCAGAAAGTTTATATGATATTTATTGTTGTGCATTTTCTTGGTATATTCATGGACCACTTTCAAGGTACGCGAAGACCACCACAGACCATAAATCAATGAGTACTATTTTAGAAAGTTGACACCAAAATCTATCTTTTTACACAATAACCTTGAAAGTTGTGCTTTTTATAAATTGTATTTCCATAAGGTATTAAAACTAGTGTTGAATGTGTCCTTGTTCCACTAAGATGAAATATAACTGTACTTGACATATTCCACCTTGCTATCTACTCGGAATATAAAGTTTGTAGCAACAGTTTCAAAAACGCTTTTTGTTTTTAAAGACACTTTAAAATTTAAATTAGGATGATACGTTACAGAATTTGGCGCCGTTTCAAGGCAAGAGGACATACATATTTTTGCAAAAATATAATATTTCTTATTTTCTCCAATAAAATTTAACCTCTCTCTATTTATTTCTTCAGCTAAAGGAAGTAACATTTCCAGCCTATTTATTAAAAATGTGTATTATTAATAATAATAGTATTTATATAGTTTATTTGCTATTAAAAAATTTCATAAATTATTAAAATAAAAATATTCTAGAGAATAATTACTGTAGAACTCCAATTATCCGGACCCCAGATATCCGGATAAAACAATTATCTGGATCCGGATCGCTTTGAGGAAAAAAAATAATAAAATCTACACTTTAAAAGTTTAATATTGGTGATTGTTTTTAATAGTCCTTAAATTACATTATATGCTGAAGCTAAGTTCGTTTTTTTACTAAGAAATAACCATTTTTCGTGAATTATCCAATTATCCGGATATTCGATTATCCGAATCCGGATCGCTCTGAGAAAAAAAAAAGAAATTAATAAAATCTAAACTTTAAAAGTTTAATATTGGTGATTGTTTTTAACAGTCCTTAAATTGCATTATATGCTAAAGCTAAGTTCGTTTTTTTACTAAGAAATAACCATTTTTAATGAATTATCCAATTGTCCGGATATTCGATTATCCGGATCCGGATCGCTCTGAGAAAAAAAAAAGAAATTAATAAAATCTAAACTTTAAAAGTTTAATATTGGTGATTATTTTTAATAGTCCTTAAATTACATTATATGCTAAAGGTAATTTCGTTTTTTTACTAAGAAATAACCATTTTTTATGAATTATACAATTGTCCGGATATTCGATTATCCGAATCCGGATCGCTTTGAGAAAAAAAAGAAATTAATAAAATCTACACTTTAAAAGTTTAATATTGGTGTTTGTTTTTAATAGTCCTTAAATTACATTATATTCTAAAGCTAAGTTCGTTTTTTTCCTAAGAAATAATCATTTTTCGTGAATTATCCAATTATCCGGATATTCGATTATCCGAATCCGGATCGCATTGAGAAACAAAAATAAATTAATAAAATCTACACTTTAAAAGTTTAATATTGGTGATTGTTTTTAATTGTCCTTAAATTACATTATATGCTAAAGCTAAGTTCGTTTTTTACTAAGAAATAACCATTTTTAATGACTTATCCAATTGTCCGGATATTCGATTATCCGGATCCGGATCGCTTTGAGAAAAAAAAAGAAATTAATAAAATCTACACTTTAAAAGTTTAAAATTGGTAATTGTTTTTAATAGTCCTTAAATTACATTATATTCTAAAGCTAAGTTCGTTTTTTTCCTAAGAAATAATCATTTTTCGTGAATTATCCAATTATCCGGATATTCGATTATCCGAATCCGGATCGCATTGAGAAACAAAAATAAATTAATAAAATCTACACTTTAAAAGTTTAATATTGGTGATTGTTTTTAATTGTCCTTAAATTACATTATATGCTAAAGCTAAGTTCGTTTTTTTACTAAGAAATAACCATTTTTCGTGAATTATCCAATTATCCGGATATTCGATTATCCGAATCCGGATCGCTTTGAGAAAAAAAAAGAAATTAATAAAATCTACACTTTAAAAGTTTAAAATTGGTAATTGTTTTTAATAGTCCTTAAATTACATTATATTCTAAAGCTAAGTTCGTTTTTTTACTAAGAAATAACCATTTTTCGTGAATTATCCGATTGTCCGGATATTCGATCATCCGGATGGGATCTGGTCCCAATTGATCCGGATAGTTGGAGTTCTACTGAATCTACAAATATTTTAATTTGTCATCTTTAATAATAGATTTACAGAGCTTTTTGTGTTTGCTCATATCTTGATAACGACATCGCTCAACTTGTTTCTTGATCACAGAATTTGAAGGTCGCCTTTAGTGACCCTAGCGGCAACTGAAAGATCACGAACGGAACACTTTAAAATAAGGTACTTTTAAAATGAGTACATGAACCTACTCGTTTTTCTCTGAGTACAATTGCATCGCATATGAGCGATGACGTACTCAAATTTAAGTAACCGTACTTTCTCAAAACTGAGCAGTATGGTTTAATATTGCTATTCTCAATTTCTGCCCAAGCCATCGTAACAAAGCGACCTGACAAACTTAAAATAGCTGCTTGAAGATGATTTTCCACATTATTTAATGTCGATTGCTTTAATGGAAACCGATTTATTATAATTCAGTTATCTTTCTTGCCATTCTTTTGGTACACCTTTTTTAACATTTCTTCTGTTTATAACTTATTCAAGTCGTCCCTGGTAATTTAACGGATAAAACTCTAGACTGCGATACCTAGGATCTGGGTTCGAGGTTTCGATTAATGGTAAGTCTTTCCTGTAATTGTTGATATTTATTGAAAGTGGTTTATGAAGTCAGCCTATGTAGGCAAGAAACTGCTCTTTCTATTCATATTTACTCATTGTACTCATTTTTGAGTACATGTCTTTTTCAAAATTGAAACATATCTATTCGGAGCCATGATAAGAATCGAATGCACTAAAAAATGAGCACATTTTGCTTTTTTTCGTGTACCTATTTTTGAAAGTGTGTCATTACACTCCATAAATCAGTATGATCGTCTTTCGACCAAGAAATAATTTAACTCCTCTTAATCCATCATAAAAGCAATTTTGACATGTAAAAATAACTAAAAAGAATATTTGAATAATTTGTCATGAAATGTATAACAATACATATTAGTATGCAATGAAATTAGTATCTTAGCGTAACTTTTCTCTTTGTTGCATAACATGCGACACCGACCATATGGTCCAGGCAATGTTTAAGATATAACATGCGACACCGACCATATGGACCTGGCAATGTTGAAGATATAACATGCGACACCGACCATATGGACCAGACAATGTTGAAGATATAACATGCGACACCGACCATATGGACCAGGCAATGTTGAAGATATAACGTGCGACACCGACCATATGGACCAGGCATTGTTGAAGATATAACATGCGACACCGACCATATGGACCAGGCATTGTTGAAGATATAACATGCGATACCGACCATATGGACCAGGCATTGTTGAAGATATAACATGCGACACCGACCATATGGACCAGGCAATGTTGAAGATATAACATGCGACACCGACCATATGGACCAGGCAATGTTGAAGATATAACATGCGACACCGACCATATGGACCAGGCATTGTTGAAGATATAACATGCAACACCGACCATATGGACCAGGCATTGTTGAAGATATAACATGCGACACCGACCATATGGACCAGGGATTGTTGAAGATATAACATGCGACACCGACCATATGGACCAGGCATTGTTGAAGATATAACATATGACGTTTATCAAGAAGGGGTTGAAGCGTATGACAAATTAATTAGTAGTTTTGAATCTCCTTCGGGTTCTACGGACACATTGCACTATCAACTTAAATAGTAAATAATGGAATGCGTTTCGACTGGTTGTTAACCGAGTCAAGGCAGGTACTTCGGCAAGCTGCCCAGATGCAGCTCTAAATTGGGAGTTTAGTTAAAACCTGTAGAAGAAGGGTGAGAAAATATAGGAGCTAGCATAACTCACTGTGCTTGAGTAACACTTAACGCTGTGAAACAAAAGAGGTATACAATTCAGTAAAATGCAATTAGTAACATCTATTGTAGTGTAAGTGTCGATTAGAGTGTCACAATGGACATTAAACTGCAGATTTATGGATATTAAACTGCGGATTTGTCAAGAATCGAGTGCGATTTAGCAAATATATTTGAAGAGATTGAATAACTGTTATTTTCAATTATATTTTGTGTAATTTTGTATTCTGTATATTTTGATGAAAGAGTAAATATAAATAAGATATATAAACTATAAAATTAAATGTTTAAGTGAGATATGTAGCGATTAAGGGGACAGTTTATAGCTTATGGGGTTTATGATGTAATTTTCTATCTTTTGATACTAAGTTTTGAGAAAATTCGCATATCATGTTATATAAAATTCGTAATTAGAATTTTTATAAAAGTGGACACGTCTCCTTTTGGAAGCAGTCACTACTTAGAAATTTAAAAGTTTAATTGTTTAAAATGAAGCCAATATTTCGTGCACTCACTGATTCTAAATACCGAGAAATATTTTCGCAGGAAGGCCAAAATATAAATTTAGAATTACAAGGATTTTTGCGTTTTATAGTTTTTCAAGAAATTATCTTTTTTCATCTTTTGGTCGCTTTTCTCAAAAAGTATATTTCCAATTAAAACGAAATTTTATGTACCATTAGTTTAGTCTAAAAGCTGCATGTTAAAACCTACATTTTAGCTGTTCTACTAGAATGAGAAAATAATTTGCTATTAGTCAAAATGTAAACAAAAATGATCTATTTTAAAAAAAAAAGCATGGAAATTTTTTTCTAGCCCCCAAAAAACAGTCCATTAATATTGAAATGTATTTAGTTTTAAAGATTTTGAGGTTGTTATTTATTCTATTTTGTTCAAGTTATTAATTTGAGTTAAAAAATTGTTCTAGTAATGCCTTTTTTTATACCAAAAATTAAATAATTCCATTTTACCCCACCTATGAATCGTAGCAGGATACCTTAGAAAAATACTTATTAAAAATATTTTTAAACCACAGAATTAAATAAAAATATACGTATATGTTTCCAATAAATAAGTGAACGGCGTTATAAAATAATTTATATTTAAAAATATTTTTTAATTAAACGGTAATTTTACAATTGTTTTCCAATTAGGAATTGGACTTTGAAAGCCAAAAATTGAGTTCTCCGCCTTCAAAATAATCTAAATATAAATTTTCGTTAATTTCCTACATTTATATGCAGAGATATTAGACGATATGTATCTATCTTATTTGAGGGGCTACTTCCACATTGGACAAAGTATTAGTGAGACTTCGAAATGAAGTACGCTGGTAGAAAATGTTTTGGCGTTAGCTGTGGTTCTTCTTTTCCCGTGGTCACTCATTCCCCCACTCCCGTATACCCCTCGCCTTTATATAAGAATTTAGAATTTTATGTCAACGCGATCACAGCGCTTTTAATTATCAAAATTAGTAGATTTCTGTTAAGTTCTGTAGATTTTAAACTTGTGTATGACCCCTTAAATGATCATTTGATGCACATTTTAATATAGCCAAAAAACTACAAAGAGAAAAATTATGAAATTTTAGATATGCATATAAAACGTTTTTCTGAATCCATCACTATCAAAATATATCATGGTTGCTATTCATAAATTTTATGAATATTAATATCCTAATTTAAATAAAATTAAAAAATATACATATAAGTAATGAAAGTTAGTGTATTTTATTTGAGTTGTTTAGAAGTAACACAGATAAAAATATCAGCTTAATAAAATTATTATTTCGAAAGATATGATTAAAAGTTTAAGAAATTCATTTAACATTACGAGTTCTAAACTTTCGATATTCATAATTAAAAAACTACTTAACCAAATGACTTGCAAATTGATATTCAACGATAAATTTTGTCGTAAATTCTAAATATTTAATCAAAATTGGGTGTTGCTATTGGAAATTTTAAAGTTGGTGCGGATTTTAATATGCAAATATTTTGTATATCAATGTGTAGTAGACTTTATTCCCTACAAAATGGTACATTAAGTTTAGCTCTGCTATAAAAACTAACGAAATAATCATTGGTGGTTCGTTTTTTTTCCGCCGGCTGTACGTCGTCATTGTCAAATGTAGTTTATTTATTTCCTCAATGGGAGAGGGCGTTGATTAGGAAGTCATTTGTCAAAAATATCTCAAAATATAACTTTTGCCTGGTTAATGGGATAACAAATGTCCGCTTTTTTTTTTCAAACTATGAAATCTTCATAGAAAATGCTATTGACTTAAATGATGAAAATCTTCATTAAAACCCCAACCTTTATCCATTCAGTTTTCATTGAATATGCGTATGAGTTTTTTCTTTACATATATCTCTTTTATAGTCGCTATCAATATACTTTCTCAAATAATAGATATCTACATAATTTTTATATTATGCGGCACACTTGAAAGTAAATGTTAAACACTGTTAAAAATGTATTACAAATTTGACGAAACTTTTGTCATTTCTGACGAAACTTTTGTCATTTCTGACGAAACTTTTGTCATTTCTGACGAAACTTTTGCCATTTCTGACGAAACTTTTGTCATTTTTGACGAAACTTTTGTCATTTCTGACGAAACAGACGCCTGCAATATGCTCCAATCTTCGAGCATGAATGGTCTGTAGTAGAGAGAATATGACGTCATACTCGTGAAGCCCATATCTCAGAGCGAAAGGCCCATATCACGTGCCATCCCTTCAAAATTATGAATTAAAAAGTACTCGCGATTGGCTGATGAATTGGGAAATGTGTAATAGTGAAAATTTATGAATGGAGTGACTTAATTAACCACGTGTCTGAGGCCATACATGTTGGTTTCACTTTGATGTTAGCGAGAGTGACATCATGACTCCTCTACTACAAAGGATCCATGCTTGAAGGCTCCATTGAAATATTTCATGAAACTGAGGAAATTCATATTGTCTTTTTATATACGAAATTTATTTAATCGAAGGACGATATTAAATAATATATTAATTCAACATTGACGAGCTGACTCAAACCGCGGACCTCTCATTCCGAAGTCCGACGTTTTATCCACTCGGTCAAGATGAATTATGACATTATAAGTATAAGAACCAAACATGAGCTAATGACCCAGAAAAGGGCCGAAAAGGAATCTAAGTATCGCATAATTATCAAAAATTACAGTGTTATTTTTGAGAGTGAAATTATTACTTTAAAACGATATTTCGATTCTGGACTTTAAGAGTGCAGTGATCTCGTGATCGGAGGGTTGCCAATTTTTACCTCGTTGTCCGCAAAACAAATCCGCATGGTTATCCACTCGGTCAAGAAAGCTCCTTTGAATTATGACATTATAAGTATAAGAACCAAACACGTTAAATTTATATACTGGTCCACGTTAAATTTATATTGGTCCAAACGTGCTCACTCCTACACCGATGCGTGGGATACCAGCTCAGGTTTTGTAACCGTTATCTGACTATGGTTAACAATTACAAGGCAATGCACCCGGGTATTTCCTTCGGAAAAGGGCCTCCGTGGCCGAGCGGTTAAAGGCTTCAGCTAGGAATCCGAGGATTCGTGGTTCGATCCTAGGCGATGGACTTGACAAAGAAAAGTAAAAAAAGTAGTGATCTTGTGATCGGAGGGTTGCCAGCTTCGCTACAAAATACTAGAAAAGTCGTCCAGAACATCCGCAAAAATAAACGGCGTGTATACGGGACTGGTGCACGATAAATCTGATCAGGGTCCAAAGTCCCGACGTCTATTGAAGGCGTTGGGTGCCAGTTCAAGTGTTTCCTCGTCATCTGACCGTAGTTCTAAAAATAACGAGGTGCATGTATGAATGTGTGTGTGAATGTGTATGTGTTCCCGGGTCTTTTCTTCGAGATAGACCCCGAACCGTCACCAATAGCCCACTGTGCAGTTCTAGTGAGACGTTAATTAACCAAACCCTCCGAAAAGACCCAGAACAGTCTCTTAATAGCCCATTATGTAGCTCTAGTGTGACTCTAATTCAGTCAATAACCATCTGTTGATAAAACACTATTCTTTTGAATTTATTTTAGCACATTCCCGAAAATAGTGCTACAAAAAATAATAAAATAATAAACAAAAGCGTTTATTTTATTTCTATTGATGAATTGTTTCGCACAATTTAAATAGATAATTTATCTAATCGACCTAATTCTTTAATTTTTTTTTTAGATTGATTGTGTAGCGTTCCATTTAAATCACGTGTTTGTGAATCTTGTAGGCCTATAATTTTCAAGTAATAAAAACTCGAAATTTAATGGGAAATTAGGTGAGCTACTTTTATTTCCTTATACGAATGACAAACAACTTTAGAACAAAATATTTTTAAATTATCCAAACTAGTTATCAGAACTTTTTTTTATATTAGTTTGTTAGATTATTTTACACAGTTTGTATTGGCATTCTGAGTGGCTGACTAAGAATTTTCTGATAGAATATTGTCAATTTTATATATTTTAAATTCCTAATTTTTTTTCGATATTACAATATTTTGTAACTTTTTTATGTTGAGGTATTATTTGAAGCCATTTGAATCGAAATATTTTTTTTAAAGTCATAGATTAAGGTGGGAGAGAAAGGGTTGTGAAACTCGTTTTTTGACGTTCAAAGTCCAATTTCTCTCTGAGAAAAAATTGTAAACTTACAATTGTTTTATAAAAACGTTTACTTATTTATCGCAAACCTAATTGTATATTTTTATTTAATTCCGAGTTTATTTAAAAATATTTTTTATTAATTTCTTTTCTAAAGTAACCTATTTTAATTCATAGATGGGGTAATTTTTTTTGGGGGGGGGGGGGATTTATGAAATTTATAGTGTAAAAAGCATTATAAAACAAAGTTTTTAGTCAAATTAGTAACTTGAATAAAATAAATAGAATAAAATAACAGTAATCGATTCTTAAAAATTCATTATATTTTATTATTTCGTATGTGTTTTTGTTACAGATTTCTAAATATTTTTCTGTAATCCACCATTTTGAAAAATCGACTTTTTTAATATTTATTTTCTTTTGAAAAGAAAATCCGAAAGTATAATTTTCTTTTATTTGGATTCAGAAATCTTTGCTGTATTATTGTTATTTTTTATTTGTTCTGCAAGCGATCTTTATAAAACGTTATATTTAACTTCTAATGGAACAAGCAAATAGCGTCCGTTTAGTTATTGAAATATGTTCTTTCATTGGAAGTTTATTTATTTAAAAAAAAACAAGTATGTTACATCGTTATATTCACATATAAACTGTGTTAAATAAGTTGCAATTAACTCTAATCATTTATAAACTTCGAAATTCCTATTTTCGTAGAATAATGGCACTTTTGGCGAAGATCGTTAAATTATTATGAAATTAAAAAACTCAACATAATTACTTAATTATGATAGCTTTAAACAAAGTTTTGTACTCGTTTGAAAGTTTTTTATAGTTTTTTAGTATAAATTGTATTTTTTTAGTATAAATTGTATTTTTTTGGTATAAATTGTATTTTTTAGTATAAATTTAATTGTTTAGTAAAATTGTATTTTTAGTATAAATTGAAATTTTTAGTATAAATTGTATTGTTTTAGAAAAAATTGTATTTTTTAGTATAAATTGTATTTTTTAGGAAAAATTATATTTTTTAGTATAAATTATATTTTTTAGTATAAATTGAATTTTTTTAGTATATTTGTATTTTTTAGTATAAATTGCATTTTTTTGTGTAAATAATATTGTTTAGTATAAATTGTATTTTTTTAGTATATAAATAACATTTTCAATACTTATTAAATATTTTTTTTATAGTTTCTAATAAGGATACTGTTCTATTTGATCGTATAAAAATGAACGTCATTGACTCCAAATTGCAGAAATTGTGCATTTATATTCAGTACATCACTTAAACATTGGATTTTTAAAAATTCAACTCATTCTGCAGTGACTTTCGTAAGCGAAAATAACTTTTCTATCCCTTCATTGCTTTCTGCTGACCTCGTCAAGATGGCGATATCCTTCCCCTTTCTTTTATAGTCAAAGGTCCCACACTTCCACACCTGGCCTTCATACGACATATAGTTCAAGGTGGAAGATCTGTCGTCCTTTTTCAGTCTCCACCGATTTCTTCAGACAGAATTTACGGATTTCATTTCGTTCTTCTTGCTTCGGGCCCTTTTCTTTCGTCTTCTACAAAGTGAATTGCTAATGATATGGTGAAAGACAAACGCTAAATATAAAGTTGGTAGTGAATATTTAAAAAAAATATAACCTGTCTTTTTTTTTAGTATTATTGCGATTTTGAATTTTTCCCCCAGTAAAGTTGGATACTTTGTCAAGGAACATATAGAGGCTAAAAGCCCAATTATTGTATGTCCATTTTCAGTAAAAATAAGACATTGGTATCAATGTAAAGGCGGAGTCTAGCTCTTTCTTACTGCACAAACATTTTATGTCCCTTCTAAATAATAATGTTGTGGTGCAGGTTTAAAATTTGGCCCACGTATGAAAAAAGTCCAACTTTGAAATCTTCTACCCGAAAGTTTACAAAAGTGGAAGTACAATGATTGTGCGCATTTATCCATCGATATAACCATATGAAACTACACTTGGCGAAAGCAAACTAGATTCCTTTAATAGATATACAAAGCAAAACATCGTAAATTTGGTGCACATTTTTTAAAAATTGCAAATTCGAGTTTCGAAGGCAATAAGACTCTTCTTCATCAGGGCGATTGAAGTGGTACAAAAGATGACCACTAATTTGGTCTCTTGCCCAAATAAAGGGATCTTATTATTAGTTATTTTTTTTAAATAGATAATTTTAGTTTGATTTTATTAGAGATATCCAAACAAAACATCGTAAATTTGGTGCATTTTTTTTAAAAATTGCCAATTTGAGTTTCGAAGGCAATAAAACCCTTTTTCATCAGAGCGATTGAAGTGGTACAAAAAAAGACCACCAATTCGATATCTTGCCGAGATGAAGGGATCTTATTATTAGTTAAAAAATTTTAATAGATAATGATAGTTTGATTGTATTAGAGATATCCAAACAAAATATTGTAAATTTGGTGCAATTTTTTCGAAAATTGCCAATTTGAGTTTCGAAGGCAATAAGACTCCTCATCAGGGCGATTGAAGTGGTACAAAAAAAGACCACCAATTCGATCTCTTGCCCAGATGAAGGGATCTTATTATTAGTTAAAACATTTTTTAATAGATAATGATAGTTTGATTTTATTATATTTCGTTTATTAAACCATACAAATTCAGGTTTCTTATTTGAACTCTCTTGATTGATTGCAATAATATAAATGAAAAATGAAAAAAATACCATTAAATTCTTACATGTGACTAAGAACATAAAAAAAAAATATTGCGATATATAATCACAGAAAGAAAAGAAAAGTACACGAAAAAAATAATTTTGCAAGGAAATTTCCTAATTTGTCCTATTTTTTAAGAACTCTTAAAAAAACATCGGAAAAAACTTACTTAAAAAGTATACAGCTGAAAATTATTCAGTGAAAGAAAAAATTAATTTACTAACAAAGCAAAATCAGTACCGTAACATGGGGTTACTTGGACACTGAAGGGTTACTTGAACCCAAAACAAAAAATGTTTTAAATCACTCCTATCATGAAAATATAGACGTGATTCCTATCTCTCCAACAAATCTCGTCTATATTTTCATTATCTTCATGACAGCAGACCCAGGGGGGATTGAATTATTTTTTCGGGTTTAAGTTATGGTACATTTTTCGTTTTCTCTAGAAATTTCCACTTTCGTAATTTCCATTTATATAAACTTTTCGTTATTTTAAAATAATCAGAGATTAAAAAGAAACTGTTGAGAGAGGGCGATGAAACAAATATTATTTTAATATAATTGTTTAAGAAACGAAGCATTTAGTTTTCAAGGAATAAAATATTTATTTCCCAATGCAATGAAAATTAATTGAATATTTATTGATAATTCAATTCTTAAAATAAATAATATTTTAATCGCTTGATAATTTATGCTAAGATTAATTCATAAAATATATAATTTTTTATGACGGATTTTTTAAAAAACATCTTTATGTTTCCTGGAAACAGGTCTATATTTCTGCACCTAAATTCCTGATAAGAACTCAAATCGCTCAGCCGTATCGTGAATTCTATGTGGGTGATATGAGCCGTATTGTGGTAGGTGAAAACGGGTTATGATCTTCCCGTTCCGATTTCGCACCTTAAAAAAGATACAAGTCAAAACGTTAAAATCAGAAAGGTTATAACTGGAAATCTCGTACCGAATGTTCGGTTCGCTTTTTACAAACGACTCGAATATTAAAATTAAACGGATAGCAGTAGATATCAACTGATATTAAAGACTTTAATTTAGAAGAGGAATAAGAATATTAAATTATTATGTATTGCAGTAAAACTTCAAAATTTATGATTTTGCTTACCAGTTCAAATTCAAGAAAAAAGATGAAACAATTTATTATTTTTTAATGTTTACAATATATTTATTTTAAAATAGCAAAATACTTAAAATTGTCACTTGTAAAAATTAAATTATTATTTTCAATTACATATTTGCTATTTAAAAAATATTAATATTCCAAATTCTGTCTGAATAAATTTTGGGTTCCCAGATAACTGTTCAGACATTCTTTTTAATTGATTTCTAGAAATATATTGTAACCCTTCCGTGGGGTGTGGGAGTGCAATACATCAAAAATTCCCTAATTGTTTCTATTTTTATTAAAATTGAAACTTTAAAAAATTTTTAAAAACCTTTTTTAAAAAATATATTTTTTCACTAACATTTATTCACAGATCATTTAAACAGTAATACATAGGAATTTACATTATAATTTTATGTAGAACAGGTTTTTGATTTTCACAATAACACAACATTTTTCTAACTATAATTAAAAATTCCAAACTATAATTTTAGCAAATAAAAAAAACGAGAATTTTACAATTTTTTGGGTACCATATCCCCTTAATTAAAAAGAAAAATAACGATAATGTTGTTTTTTCTTCTTCAATAAAGAAATTGTTAGCTTATCTAGGTATAGTCTTTTTCAAACATTTGTTTTATAACTGCGTGTGTAAATGAAAAAATGACGTACGTAGAATAATGGCAGGAAAAAAAATGAAATTTTTATGTTTAAGTATTTTTTGGGGAATTTAATTTTTCTTTTTTTGGGGGGGGGGGGGGGGGGTTAAAGTAGGTATGGCTGCTGCCATACCGGTTCCTGGGTCACTGCAAATTGCTGTTCAACGAAACAAAGAGTAGTAATTCAATGTTTTATGAATACTTGATGTTCAATTCGGCAATAGCCCTGTCAGACAAGCCAAAAGCTGTATGACGTTCATTGCGTCAAATTCCAAGTTATGCAGTGGCGCCGGAACTTGTTTTAAAGAGGCATGATAAGAGGACAAATCTGATGTTTTTAATATTTTACATTTGAGCCCCATTAAAAAAATACACTACATTGTTTGGGTTATGTAGATAAAAATACACTACATTGTTAGGTATGTATGTATGTATGACAGCAGCCGTACCGGTTTCGGCGCCATTGATTGATACATATAATTTATAAGATGTATTATCAAAGTAAACTAGCTAAAAGGCTAAGCAAACTATGTGGTGCGCTTAATCTTTGTGATTTTTGAATTTAACATTACATTTTAAGCACGCGGTTTTAATATTTTGCCTAATAACCGCAAAACGTTTATACTGCATTTAATTTTCCGCTAAATATATCTTCTTTTCATATTTGTAACTGCTAAAATCCCAATGTGTATATTGATGAATTTATTCAAATTTTAAACGTAAACGTCTTTGTTCTCAAATGCGAGCTGGACAATAATGCAAGAAATTACTACCTTCCTCTTGCATTGATTTCCAACTTTAGTAACTTTTGAACATAATTCCTTCTAAGTCATCTGAGTAAACATTCAAATACAAAAACTGAAGTCGTTGAACTTCACTTAAGATTACAAAGTCCATAATCCGAGTAAGTTTGATAGATAATTTAAGACAAGCATGTATTATTTAAAATTAGCCTTTAAATGCAAGAATACATTACGATATATTAGGCTTAAGGTATAACAGCAGATTCGCTGCAGACAGGTACTGAGTACAGACCCCAACGCAACTGTATCAACCCTTCAGTCTGGATGCTTCAAAGATCATGGCAACTGGATCCAACTGGTTCATGGATTCACCCTTCAAGTCGTCCGATGTCTATCAGCATCACGACCAGCCTATGTCGTCAATTCCTCGAATCGTATATGCGCGGCACGCGTAATTCTCAAAACATACACTAGGTCAGGGAGATTGGACCCCTAGATTATGAGGTCATTCCGATTGAGGTTAGTCAAGGTAAGGTTGTTGAAATCGTTCCTGTCGGGACCAATGAAAGGAGGGGAAAACACTTTCCTCCCTGTCTCGACACCCCTGTATTCTGGTGACAGATGATAAGGGATTTTTTACCGAGGAAACCAGACAGTAGCTGGCTGGAATAACTCCTCGGCAAACGGACTCGACACTCTTCGAGAAATTTCAGCTTTTACACGTGCCATCCACACAGGTAAGTCTTCTCTGTTTTCATGACCCCTTTTTGACTCAGTCACAATGGTATATTCTCGATGAAAAAGAAGTCTTTAGCAATAACTTCTGCCAAAGAAAGCAATCACTATGCCAATTTGAAACAACCTGGAGATGAAGTTAAAACTTAATATTATACGCCATATTATACAGTTAAAAGTTTTTTCTGGCGAAAATTGTATTAAAAACGCTTTTCAGTATAACACATAAAAATTAGATTATGAATCAGTAGATTTTTTTGTTTTCTTCTTGAAATACGTCAAAATATAAATTTTCATAATCCCAATATTTTCCTTCTTTGATTTCTGTACTTCTTATAACTTATTGTAAGCTAAACTTAACAAAGCAATTATCAAAATATTAGACTAACTAAATCAGTGCTTCTTAAACCACCGGCTCCATAATAAACGCATGGTATTGGTATAAGAAAACTGCAACCAATTTTAATAGGAAAATTTGTGTTGAATTTTACTTGAGTTCATTAAAAAAAGTTTAGAATTATTTTTGCATGTGATGTATTGTCATAAAAATATTACCTTTAAGCGTAAAATCTAAATGCCGAATGTAAATATATAATTTAACTTTTCTTTTAGTTGATGGAAGTTAAATTTAGTATCTCATTAAAAGAAAATGGATATTTTGCCAAAAAACACTTTAAAATTGGGATTTAATTGACGGAAAATAATTCGTTATATTTGGTGAATTATTAATTACAGTACGACCCATATGTCTTCAGAAAAAATATTTCTTGTTCGTAGTTATGTAGAAAATTGAGAACATAACAATTGCTAAACTAATTCGTCTTTCTAGTGGCTAAATGGTTCAAAATACATTTTAAGGTGTAGGTTTCGTAACTTTTCAACCAATTCCATACGTTACAAGATTATTGAAAGTAAAAATACTAAAAATGAATGTCCCCGAAACAATTTTCTTAAACTGTAAAAGAAAATACTACTTTTTCTTTTAATTCTTCTAAAGTTAGAAAATATGAATTCGCAAACTGGGTATTTTGCAATGCAGGAAACACTGACTTTTTAATAAGAAAATAGAACTTTTGTAGTTCATCCTATTTATAAGTAGATGCAAATTATAATGTATATTTATGTATTGTAAAAAAACTAATTCAATATGCAAATGGTGTATTTACATGAAACGTGATGCTACGAACAACTGTTTTATTCATTTGTTTTTAGCTGATATTCGCATATTCATAAGTCAAATGAAAGTAAGAATAAACATATTTTTTATATTTTCCAAAGTTTAAGTCATGTATTTTATGGAGAAAAGGTAAGACAAAATGACTTTGTCATTTCATTTTGACTCTTGTTAATTCATCGAAGGTTCAAATGAGAACACTGACTCTGGAACAAGGAAGTAAGACTGATTCGTTAAAATAAAAGCGTGTTTTGAATCTTAAAATATATAATTGTCTTTAGAGTTTTTAAATTGAACTCCGGAGAGAAATTTTAATTAACAAATGTATCTATTTTCAGGTAATTAAATATACTCAATGTATTATAACAAACAAAATTATTTCTCTAATAAGGAAAGCTGTTATCGAAATCCGATATCCAACACTTATAATTTCAAACACATAATTATAATTTTATTGCGCAAATTATTTCCAATTTGAAATTTATTTAAAAAAAATACTTTATTATAGTGAAAGTTCAGTTAATAAAAGGTAAAATTCATACATTTTACCTTTTATTATAGGGCATGATTGCTCTATAAAAAATTATGATAGTAAGCGTGCGACTCCTATCAGTGATTCAGCACAGGTTTCTAAACGAAAACCTCTGCTTAGTCACTAACCAGAAACCACCAGTGCAGATGTTAGGAACTGTAATTAGAAATAACAACCGTGACAATTTGCGTAGATTGCATCAAGATTACAGAACTCGTATTAGGCCCATTCTACACGGGTTACATTTGAGTTACATGAAAGTTCAGTCAATAAAAGGTAAAATACTAGAACTTTTAAGAGCATGATTGCTCAATGAAAACTTATGATAGTAAGCAATCGACTCCTATCAGTGATTCAGCACAGGTTTCTAAACGAAAACCTCTGCTTAGTCACTAACCAGAAACCACCAGTGCAGATGTTAGGAACTGTAATTAGAAATAACAACCGTGACAATTTGCGTAGATTGCATCAAGATTACAGAACTCGTATTAGGCCCATTCTACACGGGTTACATTTGAGTTACATGAAAGTTCAGTTAATAAAAGGTAAAATACTAGAACTTTTAAGAGCATGATTACTCTATGAAAACTTATGATAGTAAGCGAACGACTCCTATCAGTGATTCAGCACAGGTTTAAAAACGAAAACCTCTGCTTAGTCACTAACCAGAAACCACCAGTGCAGATGTTAGGAATGGTAATTCGAAATAACAAACGTGAAAATTTGCGTAGATTGCATCAAGATTGCATTATAGAGCTCGCATTAGAGCTTGCATTATAGAGCTCTAAAATTTGCGTATATTGCATCAAGATTGCATTATAGAGCTCGCGTTAGAGCTTGCATGATAGAGCTCTAAAATTTGCGTATATTGCATCAAGATTGCATTATAGAGCTCGCGTTAGAGCTTGCATTATAGAGCTCTAAAATTTGCGTGTATTGCATCAAGATTGCATTATAGAGCTCGCGTTAGAGCTTGCATTATAGAGCTCTAAAATTTGCGTATATTGCATCAAGATTGCATTATAGAGCTCGCGTTAGAGCTTGCATTATAGAGCTCTAAAATTTGCGTAGATTGCATTATAGAGCTCATATTAGGCCCATTCTATACGGGTTACATTTTGCAGTTGCCTCTGTAATTGGTGCATACAAACCACGTAAATGATCCAAACACAGAGGATTCTGCAAAAGCTAATAATAAGGGTCCGTGTAGAATGGGTCTTAGTGTATTAGAGTGGCAGTCACGTGACTATCGATATTCCAATAAGGCATTAACCCTTTGCACTCCGTTGGCGTCGCTCAGGAGACAACATAACGACCCGTTATTTTGGTTCCCTGTTCTTTAAAATAAACGAGAACAGCATGATCTTGTGTTTAAAAAACATCGATCTTTTTTTTTTAAGTTGTTCTTTCGCAGATCCAAAACAGATTATGTTTCCTTTCTCTATAAGCATAACAAATTATAGGGAAAAGAACATAAGGACGAATAACTGTTCCGTAGAAAGAACGGAAAACGCAAGGTGTTCCTGGAATGCGAAGGGTTAAATCTCATAGCAGTTGCCTGTGTTTGCCTGGCCTGCAATTAAGACTATACTATGAGAATGACGGTATCCGGATGGGTTAAAACCACCTGACGGATACAAACGTATATATCCGTACGAGTATCTCCAGTTTTTCCAGTAGTACACTGTTAAAAATTATTACGACCTTGCATCAAAATTTGGTACCCATTTAGCTGCAATCTACGTTGGTGCTTAGTTTCACTATTTTACGATATGGCATTATACCATTTAGTGGTGAAACGTTGCAACAAAACTCATAACGTTGCATAAAACTCAAATTCGAGTTGTTTTTAAGTAGTTATATTTGTGTAGCGAAGATGGCAACCCTCTGATCGCAAGATTAAAACTTTATACTTTACTTTGTAAATGTTACCGATCGGGCTGGAACTAGGAATCCTTTGATTCATAGCTGAACGCCTTTATCCATTGGGCCACGGAGACCATTGTTCGTCTTTCTTGAAACGGATTCCTTGGCATGTTGATGTAGCGGCAGTAGAAAATTTCGGTTGCAGTTAAAAAGGTTGAACCAATTATTGATGAAACCTCCGCGTTTTCCGATGAAGGGTATTTGGTTCAGCTCAGATTTCCCCATAATATGGTGTAAATTGCTGCAGAGTACCAAGATATGGTGCAACGTTGAACTGAAATTTTTAACAGTATACACATAATATAAAAGTTAATAAAAAATCTCTTTTATAATTTTTTTTCAAATTTAAAGTATTAGGAGGACTTCTAAGAACCTTCTCTACTGATATCATTAAATAAAAAATTATTTTTTTGTAAAATAGGAAAGTGTTGAAAATATTATTTAATATTTCCTACAGTGAAAACAGACCTACAGATTTAAAATTTTGTTTAACAGTCAGAGGGCTAATCTTTTCAAAATCTTAAGGCATTGAAGGGTGTACACTGATATACTAAAAAGAGCTATGTGGTCAAGGTAAATTTTTAAGAATATAAAGAGAATCTCGCCAAAGTTGAAACATTTAATAATTTCCTTAACAAACACACTGTTAAAAATGCTTTCGTTAAATATGCCCCGATGAAAATTTTCGCCAAATATGACAAAACATTTTGTTAGTTTTTCCTAAACGACAAAGCATTTTGCTATTTTTGATGCATACATTTATCATTTTTGACGAAATATTAAATCGGAGCATTTAGCAGGCGCCTGTTTCGTCACAAATGAGGAAAATTTCTTTAAAAAGGAGCATGTAATTTTTGAAGTCCATATGACAACTTTTTGGCGAATTATATTACTGTAACGGTACTTGGATCTACGAATCATAAAAAGTTACTATCATTATTCTGTGTGACGACTTTGTTTTGGGTCATTATTCTGTGTGACGACTTTGATTTGGGATATCCCATAACGTTAATAGTTAAGACGGTGACACAATGACATTTCTAAGATTCCGATCTGCTAATGAGATAACTAGAAAATCTTTAAACCAATGAAGGAATATATTAATGAAGTGATATCTGCAAACGTCTGTGAATGGTTAAGATATCAGTAACTTATTGTATGACTAACAAAAATATTGTAATAAAATATAACTAGGGAATCTTAGAACCAAAATAAATGATATCTCTAAGACATTGCAACTGTCTGGGATCGAAAAGATATTAGTAACTCGTTGTATGACTTTACCCACAATATTGTAATCCTATAATTACGGAATCTTAAAAATAAAATAGCTGATATCTCTAACACATTGCAACGGCCTGGGATAGAAAATATATTAGTAACTCGTTGTATGACTTTACCCACAATATTGTAATCTAATAATTAGGGAATCTTAAAACTAAAATAACTGAGTTCTCTATGACATTACAACCGCCTGGGATAGAAAAGATATTAGTAACTCGTTGTATGACTTTACCCACAATATTGTAATCTGATAATTAGGGAATCTTAAAACTAAAATAACTGATATCTCTAAGATATTGCAACCGTCTGGGGGTGGAAAAGTTGTTATTAATTCGTTGTATGACTTTACCCACAATATTGTAATCATATAATTAGGGAATCTTAAAACTAAAATAACTAACATCTCTAAGATATTGCAACCGTCTGGAATAGAAAAATATTAATAACTGATTGTATGACATTACCCACACTATTATAATCCAATAATTAAGGAGTATTTTTTAATGAAACCTATTTGCAAATCACAGACTTCGAAAAGCCGTTATGCTATTATTAATTCCTCAATACACTGTTAAAAATTATTACGACCTCGCAACAAACTTTAGTACCCATTTAGCTGCAACCAACATTTTTGTGTTTAGTTCACAATTTTACTGTGTTACCACGGATGGTTTAATGGTGAAACGTTGCACGAAAACTCATAACGTTGTATAAGACTCAAAACTCGAGTATTTTTAGCATTGTGGTGTATTTTTGTAGCGAAGCTAGCAATCTTCCGATCGCTATATGACAACTTGCACCGATCGGGGTCGAAATAGGAATCCTTTGATTCACAGCTGAACGCCTTTACCCACTGAGCCACTGAACCCCACGTTCGCCGGTGTCTTTCTTGGAGGTGTTTGTTGATGTAGTGAAAGCGAAAATTTCGGTTGCAGTTAAAGAGGTTGTACCAATTATCGTTGAAACATGCGCTTTTTTCTGATAAAGGATGTTTGGTTCAACCTAGATTCCACCATAATATGGTGTAGACCTCTGTTTTGCACTAAGATATGGTACATCGTTGAACTGAAATTTTTAACAGTGTACTTGTTCTTCTCATTTTGCTTTTTGGACATATAGAGCAATGAGAAAAAGTTGAAGCAATGAAAAAAAGTTTCATACCCATCTAAGATGAGTTAATCGCGCTAAAGAATAATCAAGTAGGATAGTTTTGTTGTCCACTTTAAAGTTTTCAAGTTACACATTTAATTAAGGTTTTTAAAAAAATATATCAAAAATAAAAGCAGTTTTTTTGGCAAGTAATTGACCATACCCCAATAGTTGAAAAATATTCCGAGTTTGAAACTGGAAATGCAACAAAATGTTTTTTAATTGCAATAATTTAATTTAATTCGATTTTCCATCAAAATAAATCAACAAAAATAACACACATTGAAGATTTTTTCTGAAATGTGTGTAAAACCATAAATTTTTTGGAACAAATATCTTCATTTAGTGAAAATTTTAGCATACCTCCCCCCCTGCATATTTTAAACAGTTTTCTATTTGCCCGCATAAAACCTTTAGTGTGCTTTAAAAATCCCGCTATATCTTAAATTTATTAAGAGTTTTGCTGACTTTTTTTTTATCTGGGTTATCTCCTGTTGGAGATAATAATTTTCGATTGTGATGCTGGCAGGTATTTTACAATTATTTCAAACTTGAATAATAAAAAAAAGATTTCGCATATTTTTAAATGAAACTTTTGAAACTTAAACTATTGAATGTTCGCTTTATTAAAATAATATTATAAGTTAACTACATTGCTTGATTGTTTCTTTAAAAATATTTTGATATACAAGTAATCGCTAAAACAATACGTGATAGAGTTCATCGTTCGCAAGATTACTTATTAACTAAACACACTAGAAATAAATTTATTTCAAAAACATGAAACTGTATAATGCTTCTTTACTACAAATAAAAAAAAATATTATGAAAAATATTTTTAAAAAAATCAAAATTATAATTTTTTTTAATGATATAAAAGTATTTTTTTTATAAAAAAAATTGTGTGTTGAAAAATTGATTTTTAGGTTTAATGTATGAATATTTCATAGTTAAACATGTATAATAAATTTCAAGTAAATGGGAAGAAAACTTTTTTTTGTAATCGTGAGGTTCTACATAAAAATATGAAACTGAGAAACATTTGTTTAAAAATATGTATTGTGTACACATAATCAGATTTCTTTGCAAAAGTAATTTATTTGCTCCTGATTCATAAAATACACCTTCTACTTCCTGAAACTTCTTCAGAAGCCTTTTCCCTCAGTTTTTTAGCTTTTTGGGCCTCTAACGTGTATGATTTTGGTTAATTTTTTGAAGCTTTAACATGGCAATCAAAACGAAAATACCCCAGTATACAAAAGCGTTTTTCATCGCTGAGTGTTTAATTTTTGTCCAATTTCAATGCTGTTTGTTTAAAATAGATCTTAATAAGTCATATTTTAAAATTAAAAAAAAATCGTTTATTTGAAGGTCAAAACTACTATCTCCCCTAATATATCATTTCACTGATTCATATTTTCTATTAACAGATTTGTGCTTGAAAATGGCTGCTGATCCCGTAATACACCATGTGTCGATGTGTGTCCTGAATGCCGATGATACTTTATACAGGCTTAAAAAGTTTGGATTCAAGCTTTTCGCGAAACGAGATACCCCCTTGTGCAAGCAACTCGCTGTCCGAGTTGGGCAAGTCAAATTTATAATCACAGAAAGAAAACCCGGAGCCTTGCCCTACGCCACCAACAGCGATGGTTCAACATTCCGCACTGAGGACCTAACAACATTCTGCTGTGAGGATAGCCATGTGCACGAAATTGACTCAGTGTTCAACGTCGCTTTTGAAGTCCGGAACATTGAGTTGGTTCTTAACAGAATCAAATCAGGTGGAGGCCATGTGATTCAACCTATTTCGTCTTTAAAGGATAACAAATATGGTGAACTCAAATATTGTATTGTTAAATCAATTTGTGGGAACGTCTTGCACACCATCATTCAGAAGACCACTTATTCCGGTTCGTTTCTTGTGGGCTTTGAAATGGTCGGTGAGGATGTTGAAGAAGATGAGGATATATATGGAATAAATTACATCGACCACGTGACCCTGGCGACTCATCGGGGAAATTCGGAACGTGTTTTAATGTTTTACGAGACTTGCTTCGGAATGAAGAAGTTCAGCATTAGCAAGTAAGTTTCATATTTATAATTAAGCATGTAATCTATAAATATATATAAAATACATCCGTCAAAATGTATTTGTGTAAGTAGATTACCGTCAACTGTGGAATGCAAATTTTTAAATTTCACAGATACAATTTTCGATTGAATTTCGGAAAGGAAAAAATCGTCTTATTTATGTAATGGTATTAGTGGTTTAAATTTTTTTCATGAGTCATCCAGTCAGTAAAAATAAGTGGTTAAGAAAGTTATCTCCACAAAATGGACAGCTTTTCCCACATACTATTTTTTCGTAATTTTTATTATTTTTGGACAGTAGAGCCAAATTACGGTGTTAAGGGACACGGTACAACCACCCAATTTTTTTTTATTTTTGACTTTTTGCTTAAAATCTTAATGTTTATTATTTAAATATATATAAAATATGAATATCATACAAATATTCCATAATTGTTTGTATTTGTTCAAAATTAAAATGTTTTCAATTTTTTAAGCTTTTTTTTAAACGCTAAGGCTTACATAATTATATTTTCTATCAAATTTCTTTTAATACATAACACTTGGCATTAAACTATAATACATAAGACTTGGAATTAAAATTTTATGTACTATATGCATTTTAATTTTACATAAATAATTATTTATACACATATTTTACAATATGCTTAAAAAACACATTTCTCCAAAAATAATAAAAATAGCCTTAGCATTTCAAAAAACTTAATACCAAAGAAAACCAAACACTGGAAAAAATTCTCAAATAACTCATTAAAAAATACAATTCTAGAATTTTGCAAAGCATATTTAGAAGATTCCTATCTATAATTGTAGCCTTTAAAAAGACCAGTACAGAAGACTAAAATGTATTTTTTCTCGAATAATGTCTGTAATACATTTTTTTTGCCTCGATATCATTTAATAATAAATTAAAAAAAAATAGTAAGATATTATTTTGGTAAATTTTTAATGAAAAAATTTATTTTAGACCAGAAATACCCATAGAAGTGAACAAGTAGGGAATTCACTTGGAAATTTCAATTCACTTCCCCCAAAACAAAGTAAATTTTTTAGAAAAACCTAACAGTCTCAATTTTTTCAGTGAAGGGTCAGCTTAAATAATGATATTTTGGCGTTTGCCTGGTTTGGTTTGGGGATCTGAAAATTGTTTTGGTATGATATTCACAAATAAAAGATATTTAAGTCTTCGTCATCGAAAATATTGAGAACCTTCGACATATAACATTTTACCTACTTATTCCCCAAGAATTTTACAATAATAAAGTCTCCAATGTTATATGTTGGAGAAAAATAAGCAATATTAGATATTATTTCATAAGCAATGAGCGGTATTTTAGTAATTTGCATAGAGAAAATATGTGGATAAAGGGTCCCCGTGTTTCTCACGAAGCGACTCTGCCCACACAATTTTTTCTCTCTATATTTACATTTCCCAAATTAAAACAATAACATATCGTTAATCCTCATTATATGGTTGACTAGACAATACAGCCCCTTTAACTTACCTGTTACAGCCCCTATGACCCCCTTACTTCTGTTGTAGAAACCTACACTGTTAAAAATAGGTATTCAAAAATAAGTCAAATGTACTGATTTTTGAATACATTCGATGCTTATCATGGCTCCGAATATATGTTTCAATTTCGAAAAAGACATGCTCTCAAAAATAAGTACAATGAGTAAAAATAGCAGATGCTAGCCTACATCAGCTGCTTTCATAAATCCCATTCAATAAATATCGACAATTACAACCAAGTCTTACTGGGAATCGAACCCAGATCTTCAGGCGTCCAGAGCCTTATCCTTTAAACTACCAGGGCGAAATGAAGAAGTTATAAACAGAAGAAATGTTAAAATGGTGAGCTAAAAGAATGGGAAGTAAGATAATTGAGTTGTAATATCTCAGTTTCCATTTAAGCAAATCGACATAAAATAATGTGGAAAACCATCTTCTGAATAACTATTTTAAGTTTTTCAGGTCGCTTTGTTAAGATGGCTTGAACAAAATATGATGTTAACAATATTAAATCATACTGCTAAATTTTGAGAAAGTACAGTTACTTAAGTCATTGCTTATTAACGATGTAATTGTACTCAAAGAAAAACGAGTAGGTTCATATATTCATTTTTAAGTCCCTTTTTTGCAGTGTATAGATACTTTAAATACTTGTATGATATTTTATTATATATTATTTGAAAGAAACGATATTATGAATTTAGCCATTTTTAATCAAAATTCAATTAGTTTCTCATCTTTAAAAATATTTTTAATCGTGGATAAAATATTTTTAAATTCATTTTTAATAAATTTTTGTTTATGATTCCACTGACCCTTTAACATCGACCCGCCGACTCCCGGTGTCCGAGAATCCCCATTTGAGAACATCTAACTTAGTATACATGTGTTAGAAGTTACAACACATTAATCTAGTTATTCCACACCACATCAGACCTTACTATAAAACAGACATTATAAAATTAAAATTAACAAATTTTTAATATTATAACTTATTTGTTAAACCTTACATATTATTTTTTAACTGGTCAATCAACACTAAATAGTTTTTTTGCTAAGTAATCTATAAAAATACACACACATTCAGAAATATTTCATTTAATTCAAATTAAAAAAAAAGTAAAGTACACAAGCGTCATATTAAAATTTCTCCGAATATCCAGTGATGATAATATTTTAGAAAATATTACTTAAATTAATAAAATATTCTTGGGCAACATCATAAACTTTATTAAAACTTTAAATTTAATTTCTGTCCAAAGGTATCTTAAATAGGTTCTGCATTATATATGAACAATAATTCATTGAAATCTGTATAACAGTTTCTAGTTTATTGGTAAAAACCACCAAATAAAAAAAACAGGAACGTTATTTTGTATATATTATGAGATTTGCAAATATATGAAACACCCTCGTCGTATTATGCATACCTTTACTTTGATGGGATCTTAATCATACTTAGAGATAAGGCCAATTTAAAAGCATATAACTTTAGTGAGAGAATCTGAAAGTAAAAACTTTATTTTATTAATGAAATATATTATTCAAGACTATTCATTATAATATTGCAAACAAATTTCCTAACGTATTATTTTTTAGAAATAAGAAAATTCTATGTTAAAAGCATTCATTTATTAGTTGTTGTTCAATCCAAAAAACACTATGTCATTTAAAAGGAAACATAATTATTATCATTTAATTTCACACAAATTCCAGTGTCCAGTTACCTACATTTAAATTATTACGTGAAACGCTTATCAAACAGATAACGTTACAGGCACTCAACCTTCATAGGTATGTGTGTTTGAATAGTAACTTGTTATCTAATGTTTTCAATTTTTGAAAATATTAATTACCAATTAAATTAGATATTCATATTAAATGACCTTCTCCCGCTCCCATTATTTAGATATCTACCACTTTTTCAATTTTCTTATTTCATTATTTGTTGTACATCAGAAGATAGTTGCTTGTTTAAAAATTTCATATGTGTAACCTTCGTCAAAACATGTTTAATATCCGTAACAAATATGTGAATGAATGTGACAAATTACGATGCAATATTACATGTTTTATCACTGCTAGTCTCAAAGGAATCGCCAAAACATATTAAATATCATTTCACACAAATTCCAGTGTCCAGTTACCTTAATTTAAATTATTACGTTAAACGCTTATCAAACAAATAATGTTGCAGGCACTCAACCTTCATCGGTATGTGTGTTTGAATAGTAACTTGTTATCTAATGTTTGCAATTTTTGAAAATATTAATTACCAATTAAATTAGATATTCATATTAAATGACCTTCTCCCGCTCCCATACCTATGCCGTGATTACCAGCTCTACGCTTGTGTTTGATGAAAGAGAAAAATATAGATACAAAAACTATGTAAATCAAACGCGTGTAAAGTAAAATTAAATTAAATTACTCCGTGAAACGCTTATCAAACAGATAATGTTGGAGGCACTCAATCTTCTTAGGTATGTGTGTTTGAATAGTAACTTGTTATCGAATCTTTGCAATTTTTAAAAATATTAATTACCAATTAAATTAGATATTCGTATTAAATGACCTTCCCCACATATGCCGTGATTACCAACTCTACGCTTGTGTTTGATGAAAGAGAAAAATATAGATACAAAAACTATGTAAATCAAACGCGTGTAAAGTAAAGTTAAATTAAATTACTCCGTGAAACGCTTATCAAACAGATAATGTTGGAAGCACTCAATCTTCTTAGGTATGTGTGTTTGAATAGTAACTTGTTATCGAATGTTCGCAATTTTTAAAAATATTAATTACCAATTAAATTAGATATTCGTATTAAATGACCTTCCCCACATATGCCGTGATTACCAACTCAACGCTTGTGTTTGATGAAAGAGAAAAATATAGATACAAAAACTATGTAAATAAAACGCGTGTAAAGTAAAATTAAATTAAATTACTCCGTGAAACGCTTATCAAACAGATAATGTTGGAGGCACTCAATCTTCTTAGGTATGTGTGTTTGAATAGTAACTTGTTATCGAATGTTCGCAATTTTTAAAAATATTAATTACCAATTAAATTAGATATTCGTATTAAATGACCTTCCCCACATATGCCGTGATTACCAACTCAACGCTTGTGTTTGATGAAAGAGAAAAATATAGATACAAAAACTATGTAAATAAAACGCGTGTAAAGTAAAGTTAAATTAAATTACTCCGTGAAACGCTTATCAAACAGATAATGTTGGAGGCACTCAATCTTCTTAGGTATGTGTGTTTGAATAGTAACTTGTTATCGAATGTTCGCAATTTTTAAAAATATTAATTACCAATTAAATTAGATATTCGTATTAAATGACCTTCCCCACATATGCCGTGATTACCAACTCTACGCTTGTGTTTGATGAAAGAGAAAAATATAGATACAAAAACTATGTAAATCAAACGCGTGTACAGTAAAATTAATTTAAATTATTTCGTGAAACGCTTATCAAACAGATAATGTTCCAAGCACTCGACCCTCATTGGTATGTGTATTTGAATAGTAACTGCAATGTTAAAAAAGTACTTAAAAATGAGTACCTGAGCATACTTATTTTTCTTTGAGTACAATTGCATCGTAAATGATCGATGACGTACTCAAATTTAAGTAACCGTACTTTCTTAAAATGAGCAGTGGGATTTAATATTGCTGATATCAGCTTCTGTTCAAGTCGTCTTAACAAAGCGACCTGATAAACTTAAAATAGGGGTTCAGAAATAATAATCATCCACATAACCATCTTCTGATGGTTTTCCACATTATTTGATGTCGATTGCTTAAATGGAAACTGAGTTATTACAACTAAATTATTTAACTTCCCATCCTTTTGGAACACCTTTTTAACATTTCTTCTTTTTATAACTTCTTCACATCGCCCTGGTAGTGATGACAATGTGTAAGACATTTGCTGCGATCCCTGAGAACTTGGGTTCGATTCTCGGTAAGTCTTAGTTGTAATTGTCGATATTTATTGGAATTGATTTATGAAGGCAGCCTATGTATGCTGCCATCTGTATTTTTTATACATTGTGCTTATTTGTGAGTACATGTCTTTTTTTAAATTGAAACTTATGTATTCGGAGCCATGATAAACATCGCATGTAATAAAAATATAGTACATTTTACTTATTTTTGAATACCTATTTTTAACATTGTGGTTATCTAAGGTTTGCAATTTTTTTAAATATAAATTAACAATTAAATTATACATTCACATTAAAGACAAATCAGAACCTTCGCCCGCACCCATACATATGCCGTGATTTCCCATTCTACGCATGTGTTTGATGAAAGAGAAAAATATAGAAAAAACTATAGCAATATGCAAATTTTATATATAAAAGCATGAGACTATGAATATAATAAGTTTCGCGCATTTTGGGGATTTTGTGCTTCGATGACTATCAATTCGATGTCACTACTGTCAAACAAGGTAACAATGTGCCAGTTTTTTAGGTTTTCGTATGACTTCTGTTTTAATATTTAATGAATTGTGATAAAATTTTAATACAAAATAGATACATTTGAGATTGTATTTTATGAGTGGTTAAAAGAAAAAATCTAATTTGTCACAGAAAGGAGCAGGGTATTTTTTTATTCTGTGGCAATTTATCAGCCCATTGGTCAAGATGACTAAGTACCACACATACCTGTTTTCTTATTGAAAACATTTCAGAAAACAATCGTGGTAACTTGAAAACCCTACATAATTCGATTCTACACATACCTTATCTTTAAAGCTAAGAACAAATACTTCGTGGGGGTGGGGGGAGAGGTTAAAACAAAAGAGTTTGTTACAATAAAAAAGTTGAAATATTAGGAAAAAGTCAATACAAAGAAGAAAATATGTTTTCTCAAACGATTTATTACATATTTGAAAAAAATTAGCATATTTAAACTTTTTGATAAGAAAAGGGCTACAAAAGGTACCAATAAACTGTCAAATTTATTAACCTTATGTTTCGATGGATATCCAATGAATGAGCCTTAAACTCTATTTTAAAGGGAAATAATTTCAAGGAACTTTAATTTTTTCAAATATCACAGAACAGAGTTTAATAAGTTTTCTTGAAAAATTGAATGTTAAAAATAGAAAGCCATCATTCACATTCCATTTGACGTTATTCCTGCTGATTTTATTTAGAGGTGTATTTATTTTTAATAGATAATAATTTTTATATTAATAATTAATAATAATTTTTTTAATAGAGATAGCTTTTAAAAATCACCCCAATGCTTTAGATTTGAAAATTGTTTTAAAATGGAGTATTTCTATGAATTTAAAATTGAGGGGTATTGCTGGAAAAACTTGGAATACTAGGATTCAAAAGTACGGTTGTAACTGTCAAAAAGTTTAAAAATTATGGCAGGAAATTGCTGATAATTTAATTATTTAAGAACATTTACTAAGAGTTGCTATTACATCCATACCAAAATAGTATTCATTTTGAATGAAGGGTAACAACCTGAATACGTTAGCAACAACACATAAATATAAACTAATTCATATATACTAACTATACAAATATTTAAGGGCTTTAAAATGTCATAAGAGACTATAGCTATTTTAGACAATTTAGACGGTACTTTTATTGATTATGTTATTCTCTCTGAAAACTACTCAGAAGATAAATTAGTACAAGTATGCACACTGCACAGTGATTAAGTTTTTAATACCTATATACTATAGTTCCGGGAACAGTAAACCTAGCCACAAATAAAAAAATCTTTAAAAAGATAAACATAACGTAATTTTAATGATTTCAAGCAACATTCATACCAAATTTGAAGAAAATCGAACAACGCGTTTTGTCGTAACAAACACATTTTCAAAAAGACGAAATGTTAAAATAGAGAGCTCACTAACGCTCGCGGTCAATTACATAACTATTAACAGCTAAACAGTCTAGTTAGTAGTTTTGGGAACAATAGACCTTGCGACCAAAAAAAAAAAAAAAAAAAAAATCGATTGTTGATTTTGAGCTAAAGGAAGATTCCTGCCAAATTTGAAGAAAATCGAACAACTCTTTTGTTCGTGACTTCGTAACAAACAGTATTACAGACAAATAGATGAAGTGCCGAAAGGTCGAGTTAAAAAAAACCTCTCTAACGCTCGGTCAATTAGAAAACAAATAAATAAGGTGTTAAAGATAAACGCACTACGTTTACCGAAAAGCCTTAAAATATTAAAAAATGCTTTTCTGATCATCAGTGCTAATATTATTTATTGTTTTTAATTACAGGGTATGCATAGTCATTTATAAATTTAAGTCATATATAATTTCTAAAGTAAAGTTATAATAAAAATAATCTTATAAAACATCGATCATTATACTTTAATAATTAAAAAAAATGAATCTTGATTTCCAAAATCGGCTAGCAAACAATCCTACTGTGTAATAATATTACATTTATTCTATTTATTTGATACATTCTATAATGTTTGAGAAATTATACGTTTTGGCATTTCTGATATGCTTGCATGATTCAAATATACGATATGCTTTAATAATTAAATATTCGTAATTTCCGTTATTATATTTGAATGACCATTTCCACTACATAGTTCTTCTTAGAACCTTAACCTTTAAACCTAGTTTTCTTTATTTATAATAATTATCTGCATGGGGTCTATATCTTTAACACGACCTTGTGGACACTATTCACGGCCTGGTGTCGAGATTAAATGATGTGGAAGAATAAACAATTCAGATTACATTGGTGAAATAAACAACACACACTCCACAAAATAGTAAACGATACCCGAAACGATTTTGAATTCGGGACATGTGTTTTTGTTTATTTGTTTGATGACGTCATATGCATAGAATGTGTAAATTTACACGATAAATCGTTATACACAAATCGTTATCAAGCATTGGTGGTGTGACTTGAATCCGTGTTTCTGAAGAAAACATTAAATATAACGTTTACAACAACAAATTGTCACTCAACTTCATACACTACATTAAACGAAATTTAGGCATGTGCAGGAAAAAATCGTTGCACATTACGTGTTCTGAAAGTAAATATTACAAATTGCTTCGTTTGCTTTGAATGTAAACTGAAGTCAGATTCTTTAAACAGTTTCATACCCAGTTACATTTATTGAATTTTCTTTAAACAGTTTCATACACAGTTTCGTTCGTATCTTTTATTAAAACAGTTTTAGTCGTTATCTTTTCTATAAGCAGTTGAATTCCTTATCTTTTTCTTAATTAGTTTAATTGATTAATTGAACTCTTTGACGGAAAATTACACCTATATTCTAAAAGGTATAGCTTTTTAACTGTAGAGATTGACTTTAATTCACATTACATTCTTCTGTACAGATGCCAATGACTGTACTAAGCGAAGCGAATTTCTCATAAATTCCTCATGGGTCACTTCTTATAGCCACCTATTAGATTCTGGGAATAACAATAAGGCAAAATAAAATTTTACTAACCATATAAGCAATACGTGACGTAAAAAACAGCCACTGTGACTATTTTTTTTGTTTATACAATTTTGCACCCTATTGGATTCTGGGAATAACAATAATGCAAAATAAAAATTTACAAACCATGTAAGCAATACGTGATGTAAAAAACAGCCACTGTGACTATTTTTTTTGTTTATACAATTTTGCACCCTATTGGATTCTGGGAATAACAATAATGCAAAATAAAAATTTACAAACCATGTAAGCAATACGTGACGTAAAAACAGCCACTGTGACTATTTTTTTGTTTATATAATTTTGTACCCTATTGGATTCTGGGAATAACAATAATGCAAAATAAAAATTTACAAATCATGTAAGCAATACATGACGTAAAAATGAGCCATTGTGACTATTTTTTTATTTATATAATTTTGCACGCTATTAGATTCTGGAAATAACAATAATGCAAAATAAAAATTTACAAACCATGTAAGCAATACGTGACGTAAAAACAGCCACTGTGACTATTTTTTTGTTTATATAATTTTGTACCCTATTGGATTCTGGGAATAACAATAATGCAAAATAAAAATTTACAAATCATGTAAGCAATACATGACGTAAAAATGAGCCATTGTGACTATTTTTTTATTTATATAATTTTACAATGTGTCAAGGAGTTCTTGGACACTTTGCAAATAGTCACTAACATATATTGTATAATTTATTTTTCATAGTTTAATATTGTGAACAGTGTACCTGTATTTAAGTAATGGGCCGAACTACATCTTAATGTATGCTTGCAAGACGCCTTTTTATTTTAATTATTATAACAGAGGTAGCTTAAAAATACACAAATGCTTTAGATTTGTAAAATGTTTCGGCATTGAGTATTTTTATGAATTTAAAATATACGTGAACTGATGGGGAATCTGGAAATTCACCGATGATTATAGACGTAATGGACTCTTAGAGTTAAACTTCATTTTATTTCGAATTTCAATAATATTTTGCAATTTTCCGTTTTTTTGGTTTAATATGCATATTAGCCTTTTAAATGCAAATACAATTAACTCATATTTAACGGCTCATCAGTAGACATTCCTCACAACGACCTCCCCCCGATATAGCGAACCCTTCGTTATAATAACGAAACTAAAAGTCCCCGCCGTTGATTAGTTTGTATGTTAGATTTTTGGTTAAAGTAAAGAATAAGGAGGCACTTCGTCAAGGCGTCAAATTTAATGTCCCCAAAAATGATTTCAGTTGAAATTGGCAACCCTGCGAAATATGTTTCACAAGTATGCGCAAAGTTTGTTAGTTTTCCAACCGCTATTTCGTGATTAGTTATCAAATTAATTTTGGTTTTAAAACTTCAACAAACACTGATTCACTTTTCCCTTGTTTCGGGGTAGAATTCTTCACTAGATAAACAAACTCTAAATGTTCTTTTTTATCAAACTTTTTTTAAATTTACGTTTCAAAAAAATTGTGCAATATCAAAGAGGTTTTGAGTTATGTTATGTTTTGATTTTATAAGTATTATTTATGGGCAAAAAAAAATGTGTAAAAGTGGATTACTATGATATATCATACCCTGTAGTATCCGCTTTTAACTTTTTGCAAATAGCTTATATTTTGTAAAAAAATTAATAAATATATAAATGATTCAATCGATACAGTTTTATTACGTGTTGTAGATGATATTGAGATTTAATAGCTGAAGTACAGCATTTAGTAACTTTTAGCATACCCAATACACAATTCTGATTCTGAGCCCTTGATATATATGCATTGATAGTGTATGTGCATATAGTACTTCTTACAATAATATTAATTATGGCTTTAAATAATACCAATATTTCCTAATTACCAGTGCTATAACCACTTTTATATAGTCCTCGTATTTTTGCAGAGGAGTAACACATTGTTGGGCAATGGTCATTGTTTGTATGTATCCCATTTAGCTGTATTGGCATAATAAAAGAATATTTTTTGTCCAACTACTTTGCTTACATTTTAAACCAGTCAATTAGCTTTAGTAGCAACAATCGGAGTAGTTAACGCACAGCAAAAATAACTAGTTAACAGCCAAACATGACCATCGCCTAAAAAATTGTAACCACCTTGGATTTCTTTGCATGTGTGTATAGCATCGTTTGTTGAGAGTAGGCGTTTCTTTGAATATGTGCAAATGTGCTTTTAAAAGTGTGCAATAGTTCTATACAAGCTCTTTTAATATCCCTTTAATAATATGCATTTTCCTGAAATGTTTTACAGTAGAAATTAAAGGCAAATAGACTTAAAAATATTAAAATACAAATGCAACGTTAAAATACGCAATAAAAGTCCGTAATAATCCGGACATGTTTCGGGAGATACATCACCCTTCATCAGCGGAAAATGCAAAGTCTGTGTGTAATGAACTATAAATAAAACCCAAGCAATCTAAAATGTTACCAAATACCAAAAAAACTAAAAACTATTACAAACGGTTGGAGTTAACTATTGTGTGCCAACAAGCGGGAAACATTGAAATAGATGATTTGATTTCCCTTAAAAAGACTTGTCTTTGGCAAACCACTTTTGTATTTGAAGGTAATTTTTATAGACAAACGGAGGGTTTGGCTATGGGAAGCCCTCTTTCACCCATACTCAGTGATATATATATGGATTATTTTGAAGAAAAACTTTTCACCATTATTAAATTTCCCCTTTGGATCCGCTATGTTGATGACACTTTCGCCCTATTAAACAACTCCACCGGAGATTCTCCCTGTATTAAATTCCATAGATCCTAAAATACAATTCACTGCCGAATCCGAATCTAACAATACTCTTCCTTTCCTTGATGTTTTAATTACTCGTAAAGATGACCATTTATCCACCACCGTATATAGAAAACCCTTCGCAGTTTCTTTGCCCCCTCATTTTAAGTCCTGCCACCCTATACAACAAAAAATGGCTGCATTTTACACTTTTGTTAATCGTGCTCTTAACATCTGTTCTACACCCGATTCACTCCAGACTGAACTTAATTATTTGAGAGCCGTTGCCGTGGATCGAGGTTTCTCACCCAACGTCGTTGATAAGGCCCTACATAAACTTAAAAATCCATTTAAAAATTCTAGTCTATCTGAGCGTTCTAAGTCTTTAGTTGTTTTACCATATTATCCCCAGATCAGCCATCAAATTTCTAAAATTCTCGGTAGGTTCGACATACGTTCCATTTTTTCACCTATCAATAAGATCACGTTCACACAACTTAAAGACCCAATTGACGATCTTAATAACTGGGGCATATACAGTATTTCATGTCAATGTGGCATGTCATATATTGGTCAAACAAAGAGAGCATTAAGATTTCGTATCAAGGAGCACCAAGCACATACTGTTAAACAAGAAATAAAGAAGTCCTCCATTGCCAAGCACTCTTGGGAACATGGTCATATATTTAATTTTTCTAACTCACATTTAATTTGCAAACCTAAATCTCCAGTTGAACTTGACTTCCTGGAGGCGTTTCATATTTTTAGCAATATTGATTCGGCTGTCAATGAAACGTTTGCGTTCCCTATGTTTCCCGCTTGTTGGCACACAATAGTTAACTCCAACCGTTTGTAATAGTTTTTAGTTTTTGACATGGTATATATTTTTTCGCAATGAAGTCTACAAAACGATAATTTCCTATAATATTTTACAGAAATGATGACGTGAATAATGGTTTAATACTTGAGGAAGGCGTTGGTTTACGGCTTCGAGCTATGGAATATTACAAGTAAGATGTATTATTTTGTAATTTGTAATTACTATTCATTATTTTAATAATTACATATTTAGTTTGTAGTTTATGCTAAATGTCTTTTTTTTATCACAATATTAGTACACCACATTATTTAGATATCTACCACTTTTTCAATTTTCTTATTTCATTATTTGCTGTACATCAGAAGATAGTTCCTAGTTTAAAAATTTCATATGTGTAACCTTCGTCAAAACATGTTTAATATCCGTAACAAATATATGAATGAATGTGGCAAATTACGATTTAACATTACATGTTTTATCACTGCTAGTCTCAAAGGAATTGCCAAAACATAAATATCTGTAACAACTATGTGATTTAATGAGGCAAATTACGATGCAACATTACATGTTTTATCACTGCTAATCTCAAAGGAATTGCCAAAACATAAATATCAGTAACAACTATGTGATTTAATGTGGCAAATTTCGATGCAACATTACATGTTTTATCACTGCTAGTCTCAAAGGAATCGCCAAAACATATTAAATATCTGTAACAACTATGTGATTTATTGTGGCAAATTACGATGCAACATTACATGTTTTATCACTGCTAGTCTCAAAGGAATTGCCAAAACATAAATATCTGTAACAACTATGTGATTTAATGTGGCAAATTACGATGCAACATAGGATGTTTTATCACTGCTAGTCTCAGAGAAGTCCCAGTCATTTCCAGTCATGCTCCCTGTGTAGTTTTACTATGTGTTATCACAACAAAACTCATTTCGACCATGGTAAGCAAATTTTGAAGTTATTTGAGTGAATTTTGAAGAAGTGTTAATTTTGCTATATAGCAATGCGACTTCTGTCTGACAGCTGTGAGTTATGTGACGAGCATATGATTCATGCATTCACACGCAGTGGTCACTCTAGAAATAAAAAGAGGCAGGATGGTATATTGAGAAGAGGGACACATGTTTTTCCGAAGGTCACTTTAACGAGAGCTCAAAATACTTTTTTATTTAATTAGAAATTTGGAGAAATTGCAAAAAAGTGCGTTTTTTGTGTGTGCTAAAATCCACATATTTGATAATAAACTGCTCTCGAGAATAAAACTAAAAATGAATAAAACCGTTGTTTATTAGATAATTTGATTAAATTTGCTAGACAATATAAAATATTCATTATCAAAATTGAGGGAAATGCCAATTTTTAATAAATTTGGTAAACCTTAAGGGCTGATGATAATCAAATATCTATTTTCGACCATATTGAACAAGCCTAAAAAAATATAAAAAAACGTATAAAACTCGAAAATATTGCAATATATCCTCAAAAAGCTCAATTTTTCTATTGTTAAAGTGGGAGAAACCACATCGTTAAGATTATAAATATCTATTATAATAAATATTTTTACACATAAAAATATACCAGAATTCATGTAAAGTCTTGAGGAATATTCAAATTTTTCAATTTATGTCAAACTAGAGATTTTTACCAACTTGGCGTAGCTGATTAGCTTAATAATAGTCAATGTATAAGATTTTATTAAAAGTAATATTGTGAAATGCAGTATTTTTAAGAATTTAAAAATTGGGTGTATTGCTGAAAAAACTGGAGATGCTTGGTTCAAAGAAGGTAACATCGGGTTTTGGTATGTTAGGAAAGTGTCTTTATTTCTACTATTTATTAATATTACTAAAAACAACATTTCTTATTTTTTTAAATTCACTACCATTAACAAGTTGGCTGCAAATCTTTTATAGTTGTTGTGTAAGCAATGTAATGTCGCATTTATATCTCAATAACCTATTTGGGGTTTACTTGTTACTAAAATCAGGAAATTTAAAGGAAATTTTTGTACTATTTCTTATTTGAAGATTAAAATATTAGAAATTTCCTAAGCGAACTGATCCAGTATACGTATGGGAGCGTACATGTAAACCACTTCGAAATGCTCGCCTGCAAAATCACGTCTTTCTATTTTTTTCAAAAAGCCCATTTTGGTTTTATTTTATCTTTATTAACACATAAATATTCTAAATTTGATTAATTAGTGTTAACACGATAGAAGATAGTTTGAAATTTTTTAAACCATTTAAAATTTGAAAAACTAGTTAGCTTTTAATGATTCGCTAAAAACTGTAAAATTATTATTTAACTATCATAACCCATCAAAACAAAATCAACTGCATTTTTGTATTGAAGAGAAAACTGTCCCTATTGATTCAGAGAGTGTTGAGAAAAATAAAAACATGATCCGTTTACAATGTTATTTAGAAATCCTCTTATATTCAATAAAAACAATGTAGTACAGGGCGATCATAAAATAAGTTCTCATGTTTAGAGATATATCTGTAGCTAAAACTAATGAACGGAATTACATTTATGAAGATTTTCGTAAGCAAATTTAGTACCAAAAATCCCCGATATTGAGAATTTTTTCGCTGTCTGTACAGAAAACTGGTAAAATATAAAAAAAGTTGCTATAGACACATAAATAATTTTAGTGTGATTAAACTTAAATAATCCAATATTCATAAAAATCGGGATACACATCGGATGAAATTTGTTGTGCACAATAAAAGTCAGCACATTTAAAATAATCAATGTGGTTCTGGAGACCTGATTATAATGAATAAAGAATTATTTCTTTTTGAGTTTAATCACTTATTAATTTCCTTATTAATTAATTACTAATTAATTTGTGTCTTTACACTGTTAAAAATTATTACGACTTTGCACAAAATTTGGTACACATTTAGCTGCAATCAACATTTGGTGCTTAGTGTCACCATTTTATGTTGCTACCACGGATACCATGTAGTGGTGACGTTCCACCAAAACTCATAACGTTGCATAAATATCAAGATTCGTTTTTTCTTAGTATTGCAGTATTTTTGTAGCAAAGCTGGTAACCCTCCGATCGCAAATGACAACTTGTCACCGATCGGGCTCCAACTAGGAATCCTCTGATTCATAGATGAGCGCCTTTATACACTGGGCCACAGAGACCCTGAACGTCGTTGTCTTTCTTGGAGGTACTTGTTGACGTAACGACTGCGGAAATTTCGGATACAGTTAAAGAGGTTGAACCAATTATCGGTGAAACCTCCACTTTTTTTGATAAAGGATATTTGGTTCAACCTAGATTCCAACAAAATATGGTGTATATCTCTGTTTTGCACCAAGACATGGTACATCGTTGAACTGAAATTTTTAACAGTATATAGGAACTTTTTATTATAAATTACACCCGTTTTCTGCTCGTACAGTGCCAAAATCATCTTAATTTGTTTTCTCCAGAAATCTTTTCCTTGTGCCTCCAGTATCCTTAATACGAAATTTGATGTAATTCCGTTCATTAGTTTTAGCTCCAGATGCCTCGAAACGGGGGAACTTATTTTATGGCCTTGTATATATGTTACCGTTAAAGTATGAAATCCGTTATTTCATAGAATACCTAGTTATTCCATGAAATAACTGATCGTGTCCGTTAAAGTGTAAAACTCTCTTGTATTTCATGGTTTAACTAGTTATTTCATAGAATAACGATCTGCAGCCCGTTAAAGTGTAAAATAAATGAAATTAATGTCGGATAAATCTCATTCTGAAGCCTGAAGTTTAGGTACTGGTCAGGGATTTAAAAAATGTTCGTGTAAAACCCAGTGTGTCAACAAAAAATGTTTTTGTTTTAGAAATAATGTTCTTTGTAATTCCAAGTGTCATTTTAGTAATCCTTGTTGTAACAAATGATTTTATGGTGCGTTTCCATAAATACCATTTATACGCTGCATAAATTAGATAAATTGCTTCTTTTTCATTTTAATTGTCTATCATTAGTTTAATTTTATTTTAGATAAATAGTTTATTTTACACTGTAACTGTCTCTCATTAGTTAATTTATAGAATACCTAGTTATTTCATAGAATAACTAGTTAAAGTGTCAAATTAATAACATATTACACACTTTAACGGACACGATCAGTTATTTTATGGAATAACTAGGTATTCTATGAAATAACTGCATTATATACTTTAGCGGTATATTTTTATATATTACAATACTATTCTTTAATTATTATTTGAAGGTGTGCAGAAACTGGACTTGTGTACACAAATTCAGGAATGGGTGAGAGAGGGGGAAGGGACCCTAGCACATTGATGCTTGTGATTGTCGAAACATTAGAAGGACAAAGTAAGTTATTTTTTGTTAAATCAAACTATTTTTTAAATTCGTAACTTAGGTACAAAAGGGTTGTATGTAAAGATTCTAAACACAAGTAAGGGTTTGTCTTTCCCAGATAATTGTTACCAATAACTTAAAACAGCGATTCTCAACCTGTGGGGCGCGCCCCCCTAGGGGGGCGCGAGCACACTAGAAGGGGGGCGCAAGAATACCCAAGAGAAAATATTATTTAAAAAAAATTGATTAACTGACTGCTGCGCATACTCGAGACAGTGGCGTACGCAGCCCCCCCCCCTCCATCGGTATGAAGTTTAAAAAAAATTAATACAAAAATAATGCTTTTTCCCCGATTAATAAACTGTCTCCCTGTTTGGATATCATTTCAAATATAATATTTAAATTTTCCACGCTTTCATTCGCTTCATCTGTTCACCGCCCGCTTGGCAAAATGTCAGATGTGGTTTCTCGCTAACGTTGGCTTACTTTTACTCTTGTTTGGGCAGTTAGTTAAAAATAATTTGAAAAACAGAATCCAAAATACTCAATATACATTATTGTTGTAAACATTTTATTGTAAGCGGGGGGGGGGGGGGGGGGGGGGCGATGAAAATTATGATTGAAAACTGGGCCGCGAATACTGAAAGGTTGAGAATCGCTGACTTAAAATAAACTCTACTGATATATTTTACAGGGATTTTCGAATACTTGGAGAAATTCCCCGATAGCTAAAATCTTTACATGACATACACCCTTCTTACCCATATTGGAAATTTCGAATTAAGTATATAAATGTGATAAATCTCATGTAATAGGATAATTCAAATATTGTATAAATTAACTATGTTATCTATGAAAATAACAAAGAAAATTTCAATAAAATTCCATAGTTTTGATCATGGAAGCCTGAAAATTTACACACAGCACTTCGAATACGTGATCCATGGTTATAGAGTAATACTTTTCTATCTCTGGATTTGTGAAAATATATAGGTCTCTTTTGATCAGTTAAAAAATTCCTGAACTGTAACTGCGAAATAGTGAATTTTTATATAGATTTTATAGTAAACTCTTCTTTTTATACAGAAGGATTTTCGAATACTTGGAGAAATTCTCCGATAGCTAAAATCTTTACATGACATACACCCTTCTTACCCATATTGGAAATTTCGAATTAAGTATATAAATGTGATAAATCTCATGTAATAGGATAATTCAAATATTGTATAAATTAACTATGTTATCTATGAAAATAACAAAGAAAATTTCAATAAAATTCCATAGTTTTGATCATGGAAGCCTGAAAATTTACACACAGCACTTCGAATACGTGATCCATGGTTATAGAGTAATACTTTTCTATCTCTGGATTTGTGAAAATATATAGGTCTCTTTTGATCAGTTAAAAAATTCCTGAACTCTAACTGCGAAATAGTGAATTTTTATATAGATTTTATATTAAAGTCTTATTTTTATACAGAAGGAGTTTCGAATACTTGGAGAAATTCTCCGTTAGCTAAAATCTTTACATGACACCCTTCTTACCCATATTGGAAATTTCGAATTAAGTATATAAATGTGATAAATCTCATGTAATAGGATAATTCAAATATTGTATAAATTAACTATGTTATCTATGAAAATAACAAAGAAAATTTCAATAAAATTCCATAGTTTTGATCATGGAAGCCTGAAAATTTACACACAGCACTTCGAATACGTGATCCATGGTTATAGAGTAATACTTTTCTATCTCTGGATTTGTGAAAATATATAGGTCTCTTTTGATCAGTTAAAAAATTCCTGAACTCTAACTGCGAAATAGTGAATTTTTATATAGATTTTATATTAAAGTCTTATTTTTATACAGAAGGATTTTCGAATACTTGGAGAAATTCTCCGATAGCTAAAATCTTTACATGACATACACCCTTCTTACCCATATTGGAAATTTCGAATTAAGTATATAAATGTGATAAATCTCATGTAATAGGATAATTCAAATATTGTATAAATTAACTATGTTATCTATGAAAATAACAAAGAAAATTTCAATAAAATTCCATAGTTTTGATCATGGAAGCCTGAAAATTTACACACAGCACTTCGAATACGTTATCCATGGTTATAGAGTAATACTTTTCTATCTCTGGATTTGTGAAAATATATAGGTCTCTTTTGATCAGTTAAAAAATTCCTGAACTCTAACTGCGAAATAGTGAATTTTTATATAGATTTTATATTAAAGTCTTATTTTTATACAGAAGGATTTTCGAATACTTGGAGAAATTCTCCGTTAGCTAAAATCTTTACATGACACCCTTCTTACCCATATTGGAAATTTCGAATTAAGTATATAAATGTGATAAATCTCATGTAATAGGATAATTCAAATATTGTATAAATTAACTATGTTATCTATGAAAATAACAAAGAAAATTTCAATAAAATTCCATAGTTTTGATCATGGAAGCCTGAAAACTTACACACAGCACTTCGAATACGTGATCCATGGTTATAGAGTAATACTTTTCTATCTCTGGATTTGTGAAAATATATATGTCTCTTTTGATCAGTTAAAAAATTCCTGAACTGTAACTGCGAAATAGTGAATTTTTATATAGATTTTATAGTAAACTCTTCTTTTTATACAGAAGGATTTTCGAATACTTGGAGAAATTCTCCGATAGCTAAAATCTTTACATGACATACACCCTTCTTACCCATATTGGAAATTTCGAATTAAGTATATAAATGTGATAAATCTCATGTAATAGGATAATTCAAATATTGTATAAATTAACTATGTTATCGATGAAAATAACAAAGAAAATTTCAATAAAATTCCATAGTTTTGATCATGGAAGCCTGAAAACTTACACACAGCACTTCGAATACGTGATCCATGGTTATAGAGTAATACTTTTCTATCTCTGGATTTGTGAAAATATATATGTCTCTTTTGATCAGTTAAAAAATTCCTGAACTGTAACTGCGAAATAGTGAATTTTTATATAGATTTTATAGTAAACTCTTCTTTTTATACAGAAGGATTTTCGAATACTTGGAGAAATTCTCCGATAGCTAAAATCTTTACATGACATACACCCTTCTTACCCATATTGGAAATTTCGAATTAAGTATATAAATGTGATAAATCTCATGTAATAGGATAATTCAAATATTGTATAAATTAACTATGTTATCGATGAAAATAACAAAGAAAATTTCAATAAAATTCCATAGTTTTGATCATGGAAGCCTGAAAATTTACACACAGCACTTCGAATACGTGATCCATGGTTATAGAGTAATACTTTTCTATCCCTGGATTTGTGAAAATATATAGGTCTCTTTTGATCAGTTAAAAAATTCCTGAACTGTAACTGCGAAATAGTGAATTTTTATATAGATTTTATAGTAAACTCTTCTTTTTATACAGAAGGATTTTCGAATACTTGGAGAAATTCTCCGATAGCTAAAATCTTTACATGACATACACCCTTCTTACCCATATTGGAAATTTCGAATTAAGTATATAAATGTGATAAATCTCATGTAATAGGATAATTCAAATATTGTATAAATTAACTACGTTATCTATGAAAATAACAAAGAAAATTTCAATAAAATTCCATAGTTTTGATCATGGAAGCCTGAAAATTTACACACAGCACTTCGAATACCTGATCCATGGTTATAGAGTAATACTTTTCTATCTCTGGATTTGTGAAAATATATAGGTCTCTTTTGATCAGTTAAAAAATTCCTGAACTGTAACTGCGAAATAGTGAATTTTTATATAGATTTTATAGTAAACTCTTCTTTTTATACAGAAGGATTTTCGAATACTTGGAGAAATTCTCCGATAGCTAAAATCTTTACATGACATACACCCTTCTTACCCATATTGGAAATTTCGAATTAAGTATATAAATGTGATAAATCTCATGTAATAGGATAATTCAAATATTGTATAAATTAACTATGTTATCTATGAAAATAACAAAGAAAATTTCAATAAAATTCCATAGTTTTGATCATGGAAGCCTGAAAATTTACACACAGCACTTCGAATACGTGATCCATGGTTATAGAGTAATACTTTTCTATCTCTGGATTTGTGAAAATATATAGGTCTCTTTTGATCAGTTAAAAAATTCCTGAACTGTAACTGCGAAATAGTGAATTTTTATATAGATTTTATAGTAAACTCTTCTTTTTATACAGAAGGATTTTCGAATACTTGGAGAAATTCTCCGATAGCTAAAATCTTTACATGACATACACCCTTCTTACCCATATTGGAAATTTCGAATTAAGTATATAAATGTGATAAATCTCATGTAATAGGATAATTCAAATATTGTATAAATTAACTATGTTATCTATGAAAATAACAAAGAAAATTTCAATAAAATTCCATAGTTTTGATCATGGAAGCCTGAAAATTTACACACAGCACTTCGAATACGTGATCCATGGTTATAGAGTAATACTTTTCTATCTCTGGATTTGTGAAAATATATAGGTCTCTTTTGATCAGTTAAAAAATTCTTGAACTGTAACTGCGAAATAGTGAATTTTTATATAGATTTTATAGTAAACTCTTCTTTTTATACAGAAGGATTTTCGAATACTTGGAGAAATTCTCCGATAGCTAAAATCTTTACATGACATACACCCTTCTTACCCATATTGGAAATTTCGAATTAAGTATATAAATGTGATAAATCTCATGTAATAGGATAATTCAAATATTGTATAAATTAACTATGTTATCTATGAAAATAACAAAGAAAATTTCAATAAAATTCCATAGTTTTGATCATGGAAGCCTGAAAATTTACACACAGCACTTCGAATACGTGATCCATGGTTATAGAGTAATACTTTTCTATCTCTGGATTTGTGAAAATATATAGGTCTCTTTTGATCAGTTAAAAAATTCCTGAACTCTAACTGCGAAATAGTGAATTTTTATATAGATTTTATAGTAAACTCTTCTTTTTATACAGAAGGGGATCTTTAAATTTTGAGGATCCCAGTAACGGGGGATTATATATCTAGCTTTAAATATGGTAAAATAGTAAAATAAGGGTAAGATAAGGTAACATTGAATTATTTGTAGATAACACTAGGTGGAAATTTAACACATGGAAATTATATTAACCAGCAGCTTTAAGCAAACTATATTAAATATCATTGGACAAAGAATATCATTAAGAAAAATTTAAATATTACATATTTGTCGTCAGCAAGTCTTGAGTTACATCAATCCAGTCAAAATTTTAAGAAAAAAAAATCCAAAATAATGGTATTAAGTTTCAAATAAATTTGGGAAATATACCAGTCTAATTTTGTGTGTAATGGAATAATAAATGTTCTATTAATGATAGGAACTTAGGTTTTGTGTTATTTAATTCAAAATTATAAGTATGCAGGTTTACAGCAATAAAAAATCAATATTTTTTACGCATATTTTTATATTGCCTAATTTCAGTATCGTAGTTTTAAATAAATTTGGGAAATATACCAGTCTAATTTTGTGTGTAATGGAATAATAAATGTTCTATTAATGATAGGAACTTAGGTTTTGTGTTATTTAATTCAAAATTATAAGTATGCAGGTTTACAGCAATAAAAAATCAATATTTTTAACGCATATTTTTATATTGCCTAATTTCAATATCGTAGTTTTAAATAAATTTGGGAAATATACCAGTCTAATTTTGTTTGTAATGGAATAATAAAAGTTATATTAATGATAGGAACTTAGTTTTTGTGTTATTTAATTCAAAATTATAAGTATGCAGGTTTACAGCAATAAAAAATCAATATTTTTTACGCATATTTTTATATTGCCTAATTTCAGTATCGTAGTTTTAAATACATTTGGGAAATATACCAGTCTAATTTTGTTTGTAATGGAATAATAAAAGTTATATTAATGATAGGAACTTAGTTTTTGTGTTATTTAATTCAAAATTATAAGTATGCAGGTTTACAGCAATAAAAAATCAATATTTTTAACGCATATTTTTATATTGCCTAATTTCAGTATCGTATTGTTTTTAATAAAAATAAAAGTTTAAGGTAAAAATATCTCTCATCACTTACTATAATCTCATTTGTTTATTTGCAATTTTAAAATTATCAAAACAAATTAAATTTAACACATGGTTAATTAATATTTGTTTTGAATAAGACCCCTTTGCGAAATAACAAATTAAATTATAAGAATAACTTATATTTGTTTAAAAGTAAATGTCTATATGAATTATTTTGATATAATTCTATTACTGAAAATAATATCTTAACATGCTTCTATTGTAGCTAACTGCAACGTGGAGACGTTTTTAACACAACATGGTCGAGCCGGAATCGAGCACGTAGCCCTGAATTCTAAAGACATTATCCACACGGTTTCTGTTTTATCGGGAAATGGAGTGAATTTCAGAAAACCGCCAATACTCTATTACGAAGAGTTGAAAAAAGAGAAAGAAATTCAGAATCTTGGAAAGGATATAAAAATCCTTGAAAAATTAGGAATCTTACTTGATTTAGAAGGATCGGAAGAAAATGGACCAAATAAGTATATCTCTAACTTTTTTTTAAAACTCTTTTACACTTTTAAAAATGCTTATCAATTATTTTATCTAGAAGGATAAGAAGATAACGAACCCCCTAAATAGCTATGTTCTTTCAAACTTTTTTAAATTGTACACTTTGAAACTTTTAAAAATGCTTGTTAATTACTTGATTTAGAATGATAAAAAGACAATGACAGACAATTATATTGAAGTCTAACTAAAACTTTTTCGCCATTAAATTTGTTCTACATTTTTTTTTAATTTGACAGCAAACATAAGAAACTCACTTTCTTGTATTTATGTTCCTTTTATACAACGTATCATAAATTTGTTCGCCTTATCTATAAAAACACTTTAAGTCACTTTGACAAAATCACATACTTTTCCTGAAATTTACAAAACGACGAAATGTTTCGTATTTTTTGTAAAACTAATTTCCTACTAATTATTAGCCTACATAGGCCGTCTTCATAAATCCCTTTCAATAAATACCGACAATTGCTACTAAGATTTACCAGGAATCGAACCCAGATCCTCATGCACCGCAGTTCATAGCTTTATCCGTTAAACTACCAGGACGACTTGAAAAAGTTATAAACAGAAGCAATGTCAAAAAGGTGTGTTAAAAGAATGGGAAGTAAGGTAATTGAGTTGTAATAAATCAGTTTCCATTTAAGATATCCAAATGATGTGGAAAACCATCATCTAACAACTATGTTAAGTTTGTCAGATCACTTTGTTAAGATGACTTGAACGGAAATTGAGATTAGTAATATTAAATCACACTATTCATTTGTGAGAAAGTACGGTTACTTAAATTTGAGTACGTGATCGCTCAATTACGGTGCAATTGTACTAAATAAACCGAGTAAGTTCAGGTACTCATTTTTAAGTACCTTTTTTTTTAACATGTACAAGTTCTTAAAATTTGCAAAACCCAAAAAATTGTACATTTTGACGAATTAATCTCACAACAAATGAATTGTGACGAAAGAAAATTTCATTATTCGGGACGAAAAGTTTCAACCTTCGAGTACGGATCCCTCATAGTAGAGAAATCATAAAGTTACAATCTCGCTAACATCAAAGTGAGGCCATCATGGATGGCCTCAGACACGTGGTTTACTACGTCATCCATTCATAAATTTTTTCTAGTTCATTCATAAAAATATCCTGTACTTCTTGAAGTAACACATTCACTATTATTTCCATTCACAAGTCAATCGCAAACGTTTTTTCATTCATAAATTTTGAAAGGAAGTCACGTGTCTGGTGCCATCAAGTCTGAGATGTTTGCATCACGATGATGACGGCATATTCGCTCTACTACAGTCCATTCATGCTCGAAGAGCCTCAGTTGCTCAGTTGGTAAGGCGTTCAGATACTAATCAGAGGATTGGTGGTTCGAATCCGGGAAATGGACTTGACATAGAAAAGTAAAAATGTAGTGATCTTGCGATCGGAGGGTTGCCAGCTTCGCTACAAAAATACTAGAAAGTCGTCCAGAATATCCAACAAATTATACTGGCGTGTATACGGGACTGGTGCACGATAAATCTGATCGGGGTCCAAAGTACCGACGTCTATTGAAGGCGTTGGGTGCCAGTTCAGGTGTTTTCTCGTCATCTGACCATGGTTCTAAAATAACGAGGTGCATGTATGAATGTATGAATGAATGTGTGTGTGAATGTGTATGTGTTCCCGGGTCTTTCCTTCGAGATTGACCCCGAACCGTCGCCAATAGCCCACTGTGCAGCTCTAGTGCGACGTTAATTAACAGAACCAAACAAAACCAACCATTCATGCTCGAAGGTTTCAACAGAATGTTTTACAATATTTTTTAATATATTTTGTTTTTGTTTAAACAGCGATAGATATTGTCATTACTTCACCAATAAATCTCCCACTTATTTCAAAATCCTTTTATTTCCAGCTTTCTAATGCAGATTTTTGCCCGATCTCTATTTCAAAGGAAAACCTTTTTCATCGAGGTAATAGAAAGAAGTGGAGCAAAAGGTCTGGGGGCCGGAAATATTTTGGCCCTTGTACGAAGCATTCGGGAAGAAGAACGCCGAAAGGCGGTGGATGCCGAAAAGAACAAATTACTGCAAGCCCGGGAAGCCTCTGTTGCTAAGAATCTCAAGACTATTCGAGCTACATAATTACTATGTAACCAGATAGTTATATAAACACTATATTGAGAAGAATCATTAGGGCCCTTTCACACAAGCGACTTTTTAGCAGTCAAGTCAAAGGAAAAACATTCTCTCCTCTTAACTCTTTATAGAACAAAACGTGACATGTTTTTGTAATTTGCATATTGTATGTTCTTTTGTCTTAAAGCTATCAAAAAACGATTAGTTTATTTGCTAATTAAGAAAAAAACGAGACATTAAAGAAATTAAATTGCCATTTTAATTTTCAACGGGGGAGATTTTTTTAAACCCATGTAAAACCGTGGGTTACAGCTAGTTAGATTATATAGAGTGCTCGCCAACTGTTAAAAATAGGTACTCAAAAATAAGTAAAATGTACTCTTTTTTGAGTACATTGGATGCTTATCAGGGCTCCGAATACATAAGTTTCATTTTTAAAGAAGACATGTATTCAAAAATAAGTAAAAAGGAATTAAAAGAGCAAAACCTTTGCTATTATTCGAAGTCTTTATTGATCAAAACTTTGATTAAAATTTCGTTAGTAGAATAAAATCGTACACTGTTAAAAATAGGTATTCAAAAATAAGTAAAATGTACTCTTTTTTGAGTACATTGAATGCTTATCATGGCACCGAACACATAAGTTTAATTTTTGAAGAAGACATGTATTCAAAAATGAGTAAAAATGAATTAAAAGAGCAAAACTTTTGCTATTATTCGAAGTCTTTATTGATCAACACTTTGATTAAAATTTCGTTAGTAGGATAAAATCGTACCCTGTTAAAAATAGGTATTAAAAAATAAGTAAAATGTACTCATTTTTGAGTACATTCGATGCTTATCATATCTCATGGCTCCGAATACATAAAATCCCGTTTCGAAAAAGTCATGTATTAAAAATGAGTACAATGGGTAGAAATGAATAAAAAGAGCAGATACTAACCTACATAGGCTGCCTTCATAAATCCCTTTCAATAAATATAGACAATTACCACCAAACTTACCGAGAATCGGAACCAGATCCTCGGGCACCACAGTCCAGAGCCTTATCAGTTAAACTACCAGGACGACTTGAAGGAGTTATAAGCAGAAGAAATGTTAAAAAGGTGTGCCAAAAGAATGGGAAGTAAGATAATTGAATTGTAATAACTCATTATCCATTTAAGCAATCGACATCAAATAATGTGGAAAACCGTCTTCTGAACAACTATTTTAAGTTTGTCAGGTCGCTTTGTTAAGATTGCTTGAACAGAAGCTGCAATTAGCAATATTACATCCCACTGCTCATATTTGCGAAAGTACGATTACTTAAATTTGAGAACGTCATCGCTCAGTTACAATGCAATTGTACTCAAAGAAAAACGAGTAGGTTCAAGTACTCATTTTTAAATACCTTTTCCTTTACAGTGTGGGGAGAAGATAAAAATGTTTAGTTCTAAAAACTACCAATAAGCGAAAATTTGGGGCTGCCCAAGCCGAAAACGGGTATAATATATGTAAAAAAAGTAGCTCTAGATATTTTATTATTAAATTAATTTAGTGATTAAACTCAAAGGAAATAATCTTTTATTCATCAGAATTAGGGTCTTCACAGAACCACAAAGGCTACTTCCACCCAATGTGAATTCTTATTCTGACTAATAAAGGATTATTTCCTTTGAATTTAATTACTAATTACATTTTTTATACTTGTTTTCTACTCGGACAGCGCCAATTTCTCCATATTGGGGATTTTTGGAACTATTTTTTTTAAAAGAAATATTCTTTCTATGCTTTCAACATATGAAATTTGGTGTAATTCCGTTCATTAGCTTCAGCTACAAATGCCTTTAAATAGGGGAACTTATTTTATGGCTATCCTGTTTATTCTAACTAGCTGTACCCACGGTTTAACATGTTTTTTTTTTTTTAAATCCATCCGTTGGCCATTAAAATGGCAGTTTAATTTCTTTAATGACTCCGATTTTTATATTACCATATAACCTAATAGCATCAATTTTAAAGCTTTAATTGTTTATGGAAAGAGGTGAAAGTTAATTATTAAATGCCATTTATAAGACGGCTCATACATAAAACAGTTACAATAATTTTTTTAACCATTGCCAAACCTGGTTTTAAACTGAAGTGTATATGAGAACTATCAATTTTTTTTCCAAAACCAGTAACGGACCATTCAACGCATCATTGCAAAATCATTAACGCACTGAGCTTTTTGCTGAGGATGGGTGTATGGAAATTATTTTTACACTTTTGACACACGATAATATATTAAAAGATAAAAAAATTCAAGTTTTTTTGCAACTTTCTGAAGTTGCAGAGTTTTAAACAGCATATACGTGTTCTAGGCACATTCTATGTACGTGCCAACTTCGACCGTATTTTGTGATGCCGTTTTTGAGTTTATTGCTAACAACCATTAATTTTTATAATTTACCTTTCAATCAACCCTACAATCAACCTTTCATTAATATAATAACTTTTCATATTTATTTCCTTGCAAATAGTTTTATTCCGCTTTTTATCCTGATTGGCTAATATGACTTTTACTTACTTTACTAGGTAGGAAGGCACGATTTGGTGAAGACCTGTAGAGTTAAACTCGACAGAAAAATACATTGGAACTTATGCAGGGTGTTTAAGGATTATCTTTACTACTTTTACACGCAATAAAACCTAAAAGAAATAAGATAGCTAAGTTATGTTACTCTGTAGAGTAAAACTCGACAGCAAAATACTTTGGAACTCATACAGGGTGTTTAAGGATTATTTTTATTACTTTTACACGCAATAAAACCTAAAAGAAATAAGATAGCTAAGTTATATTGATCTGTAGAGTAAAACTCGACAGAAAAATACATTGGAACCTATACAGGGTGTTTAAGGATTATCTTTACTACTTTTACAAGCAACAAAAACTAAAAGAAATAAGATAGCCGAGTTATATTGCTTGTCCATGTAATAGCCACACATGAAATTTTATTTGTACGTCTTTAAAAACTATAAAACTATAAAAAAAAGTTTATAAATAAAGTTTTATGTGATTTTGCTTTTACATGTACAAGCGACACTACTTACATACTTTATATTCCCATCTTCAAGAGAATGTTCAACGTCGAATGTGTATTGGTGCGTTAATGGTTTTGGAATGTATGTTGAATGGTTTGTTAATAGTTTAAAAAAAACTTTGTATAAACAGAGCTTCATATATTGCCGTTACATTAACAAGCAATATAACTTAGTTACCTTATTTCCTTTACGCTTTATTGCGTGTCACAGTTGTAAACATAATTATTAAACACTCTATATTTTAAACTCATTTTTCAACTGCCTTTTACACATTACAGTGATATAAATATCTTATATCTTAAATAATATTTTAATCTCGAAATTAATTATTTTACCAATATTCATTTACTAATATAATTAATTGTGAAAAATTAGAGACAAAAAAAATTAAGTAGATTTTAACAGATATTGCAGTTGCCTTGGCAGCTAAAAAGTTTACCACGTGAAAGAGGATCTATACAAATTATTATTGTAATTCATGTCAATACGTATTGCCTTCTAAAAGAGTATTATTCAACTCGAAAAATATTAAAGTATAGTCAATGGAAGGTTACGCATTTTTTAAAATCAATTTCAACTTACGAAATGTGTTAGTTTTAATTTAACGAAGTAGTGAGAATGAAATAGTAACATACTAGAGAAGAAAGAGAATATATTATATTTCATCCATTTTATTTACTGTTCTTGCGAAATATTTATATTGCAGTATGAAATATGTATAATGTATATAATGGTATATTCTATTTTTGGATTTTTCTCTATATTTGATAATATGCAAGATGTGCCAAAAAGGAATTTTGTAATTTTGTTATATGTATGTTGGAGATAAGTAAACGATGCAATTTTAAGAAAAGTTAAAAATTAAGTACGGAATTACGGTAAAAAAAATCGTACATTATTTTTTGAAAAATAAAGTTTTCAAATTTTATAGACTTCTCTTGTGAAAAAGTTCCGATGATATTAATTACAAAAATTCCATGACTTTAATTCAAAAATTCAATTTTGAGGGGAAAGCAAATTAACGAATTCGTAAAGTTCATTTCTATATTATATGTTTAATAAACTTGTTAATTAAAAAAAATATTGTTTATTTTTAAAGATATAGATTTTAATTTGTAACCCAAGTGAAAGAATTTGAAAAATAAAGTATTTGTTAAAAGAATAAAAATGGTTTGTGCAGAAAAAAATAGTAATCTCATGATGGAAAATTCCGGAACAACCGATCAGGGTGTTAGTTATGAATAATTTAAAATTATTAGAGCCATTTAGTGAAAATCTATTCATTCAGGTTTACGAACATAAGGCTCGAGAATGTTTAAATATTTATCAATTGGTAATGCGTTTCTTGTTATCCGTGTTGAAATATAATTAAAATTATATATAAGTTGCAGTTATAGTTATATTTACATATTTATGTAAACGTTAATACCAAGGAGTTCATAATATAAATAACCATGAGCTTGCACAAATTTCCTACTTGCATTGCTTTTACAGACTCTGGATTGTAGCGTTATTGTTTTTTTAGAAGTCAACGATTAATGTCTTAATATAAGTATATAACGGTGTTTTATTTTTGTTATACAGTTTTTCCGGATTTGGTGAAATTTTCCTAACAAGTTTCTTTTAGCTGAACGCAGATATATTAATAACAAAAAAAATTATAAAAACTGACTTAAGGAGTTTTTTAACCAAACCCTCTATAAAAATATATAGTCAATAAAAATGTATAAAATATATAACCAGGGTCTTTCATTTATTTGGTTCATGACGTCTTTTGTTAAAGTATCAAAAATCAGTAAAAAGTAGCAAAATTCAGTAAAATTAGAACCAGGGAAAGATTAAAATATTTGCTTATGGATACCCATCTGAAACTCTAGTGATGCTTAAGTAAAATTTTGTTGTATATTTCAAAATAAAAATATGTATTTGTATAAACATATAGGTATCATACATAAGAAGTTATGCTGTTAATATTCACAGGTAAACGCCGGATATAGTGAGTTTTCTGCTTTTAATTATTAGTGTCACTATATATAAATTTTCAGTATTTTTGCATTCTACTTTTGTGTAAGAAAAAGTTTTGACTTAAAATTTATAAAATAGGTCAATTTTTTTAATATTTGCTTTTGCCAAGGTTTGAAAATCTTTCAAACGTCCCTCATATTGGATTTTATAGTGTGCGTTATCATGTTATTAATAATTAGTTCGTTATATTTCATTATAATGAAATTTTTCAAGTGAGATAATGATATATTTTGATGCAAAAAAAAACTTACCTACAACCTTTTATATATTTTTTTAATTTGTGGAAGTATGTGTGAGTATTTTTTACCTTTATAAAAACTTTTGGAGACATTTATTACAGTTAGTTTTAATGAAATTCTTACGTACGAAATTCATTTCATGACACAAGTTTCATGACACATTGACTATGAATATCAATAAGTAGTCATAAGTATTCAGTCTAACTGATAATCGGAAATGATGACTTTATTGTGTTTCTCCCAGCAAAAAAAGTCAGCAAAAAACCTTCATTAAAATTGTAAAAAAAATTAAAGGTTTTTATGCAGGAAAACTGCAGTTATTTAGAAGATCTATTAAATTAAAGGTTTTTGTTTCAATAGCTTTTATAACACCTTTAAAAACCCTAAAAAAATCATCTAACAACCTTCAATTTTGAAGCATTGAAATTATTGAAGAGTAAATGCAGATTTTTAAAGGGTTTTATGGAGAAAATTAAAAACCAAAAAACTACAGTTTTTTGTTTCAATATCCTTTATAAAAACTGCATTTTTTTGTTGACAATTTTGATGAAGTTTTTATGCTGAGCTGATAAAGGACAACTAAGTCAGTTTTCAGACAATTCGGAATTTGATATTAAATGTAAAAAATATATTCGTCGGTATACATTTAAAAATTCATTATTATGCAAATTTGAAATGCATATGCAGTAGAATATCAAAATGTTTTTCAAAAATGATAAAATTGTATTAAGAAGGCATTATTGTAACTAATAAATAATAAAATAATAATAATAATAAATAAATAATAATAAAACTGTATGATTGGCTTAAATTATTTTTATGTGTTGCATACTAAAAATACACTTTTAGTAAGATACGAAAACTATTAATGTTTAATTATATTTAATTTAAAGCATATATTATCTGTCATATACACCATGCATGTAAAAAATAAAGTTTATGCTTTTTTAATTACCATGTTTTATATTCAATGTTCACTTAGGAATCTTTTATTTAATTAAAATAGGAAAAAGATACACGTCCTAATTATGATGCATTAATATTTACTTGCTTATTTTAATAATTATACATTGTATATCTGATGTGAAAATAATTATGTTAATGCATGAAATAAAATGTTACGTTATTTGAGTCTTGCGTAATTATTTCCTGTATTAAAAGGTTTAACATATAGGGTAAGTGAGAGTAAAATTTAGACATTTTTTTAGATATTTAAAAAAATTGTTTATTAAATTTCTCACGATTCTGCATGAATATTTTATATTAGGATTTTGGCTAAATCCTGTCTAAGAACCAATTCCATTGGAGCATTATTAACACAAAAATCGCAATTTTCCAAACTTTTTTTTACGAACTTTTACCCCATATGAATTTTTACCCCATTTGTCATGGGGTAAAAGTACGCAGCGCGTGCTTATACCCCATGACAAAAAAAAAAAGGTGCACGGAAAAATTGCAATTGAACTTAAAATTTGAAAACTCTTTATTTTTTAAATAGTTCAATAGGGACGAACGAGAATAACAAATCATACATAACTTTTATCATTTGGAATGATTATTCACCAAATAAACTGTTATAGTAACGGAAAAAAAAAACATAACATTTTGCAACGTACAAATATTATTCCTATAGGGAATTGCAAACGTTTAACAGAAAAGTGCAGTCTTGTTATTCTTGGTAGTAAGAGTGTTAAAGTACGAATAGTCGGTTAAAAGTACGAACAGAGGGGTAAAAGTACCAATGCGTACTCTTTGCCCCACATGCTTTGCGAACTTTTATACCATTTTGTTGTTTTATTCAAAAAGTCACTGCGTACTTTTTCACAACGCGTACTTTTACCCCTACATACACTATTCTTCATCGCCTATTGATTTACAACAAAAAAATACCTATTATTTGCTTATGGATAATTAATACTTAAATGCATTAATTTTAATTTGTAATTTTAAATTAAAATTTTATACGGTATTAAAAGTAATTCTTATTATTTTCCTTCTGATTGAATTTTTTTTATGTATTATTCAACATACTCCAATCAACATTTCTTTTGGACAAATGGACCTTTAATTTTTATATTAAATTTACCTTTACTGAATAAACTATACCGTAAAACTTTATACAAAACAAATTATCACTCTTCTATGAAATGATACCTTTAAATTTGATATCAGATTTTTTTTCTTTTACTGTAGAAAATGTATCTGTAAACATAACTTCTAAATAATGTCAAGCTGATATTTACCCTCACTAAATATAGCAAATGATTTTTTTTAAAAAATCTGTGCATTGGATATATTTTAAAGAATTTATATTAAAGAAAATGGACACCCGGTTGCAAAGTCACAATACCAAATAAATTCAACTAACATATCATGAGACTTTTTGAATTCTATTGACCTTTACACCCCAAACTAGTTCTGTTGCAGAGCACATAAGTAGTTCTATAAATATATTGTGTTTATAAAATATTTTCTTAAAGTTTAAACAATGCGCACAACAGGAAATTAACTAAAAACTTTACACAAACTTGAGAACACAAGTTTTTTTGTATATAAACACTAAATGTTAAGCGTCTATGTCGGAAATAAAAGCAGCCAGAAAAAACACTCGTTCCTTATATTTCTATATAACTTATTTGTCCCTTTTTTAATTAGAATCATATATATATATATAATATATATATCAATATATATATATCAATATATATATATATATATATATATATATATATATATATATATATATATATATATATATATATATATATATATATATATATATATATATATATATATATATATATATATATATATATATATATATATATATATATATATATATATATATATATATATATATATATATATATATATATATATATATATATATATATCAGTGGCGGCCCGTGGTCGAAAATGTTACTGCAGCCGAAATCATGTGACCCCCCACCCCTCCCCCCCACTTTCCCCGACACGTCCCGCCGATTCACATACGAGCCAATCAATTCACAGAATTCCCAACTACAGCTCGAGTTGAAAAAATCCCTTTGAGCTGCGTTTGTGATGTCACAGCCTCATTTTAGCGTGAAGGGGAAGTCATACCACGTAAGGTTGTCATGGCAACGATGCAGCCGATTTCTGACTTCGCTTTTTGGCTGCAATTTTAATTGACTGAAGTTTTTTTCCCTTCTGAATTGTGCATTACGGCAAAAAGGTTTGCTATTTATCGGAGATTTTGTTTACTACCGTAAAAATATTATTTTTAATTCTAATCTTCATTTAAGAAAATTAGTAAAATATCTGATTTTAGTTTTTGATGAATTTAGGTGCAGCCTGGCTGTACTTGCTGCAGTGGGCGAGCCGCCACTGATATATATATATATATATATATATATATATCCTATATATATATATATATATATATATATATATATATATATATATATATATATATATATATATATATATATATATATATATATATATATATATATATATATATATATATATATATATATATATATATATATATATATATATATATATATATATATATATATATATATATATATATATATATATATATATATATATATATATATATATATATATATATATATATATATATATATAACGAATTATCGGATCTAAATCCATAGCCAAAACATTCCATTCTTGGCACACAGAGTTTATCTCGTTTCGCTCCAATGGATTAAGATCTCTCTCATGTCGGTGTTATCCCGAACCTTCCTTAGGCGAAAATTCTCTCTTCTTTCCCAAGCAACATCACTTGTAGTTGGTTCCCCACTTTTACAGTTGGATAAACAGGAATGGTTATAGCCTGACCTGAGCTTCGAGGCAGTAATGTCACACGAAGGCGGAATTCTTTTTTCAAAACGGGAAAATCAGAGTTCTTAGTTTAACATTTTAGTTTATTAATTTCCCCAAAAACTACTACACTGTGAAATATAGGTACTCTAAAAAAAGAAAATTTACTCATTTTTGATTACATTCAAGGGTTATCATAGCTCCTAATACATAAGTTTCATTTTTGAAAAAGACATGTACTCAAAAATGCGTAAAATAATTACAAAATAATAAAAAGATCAGTAGCTTGCTTACATAGGAAGCCTGCGTAAATCACTTTCAATAAATATTGACAATTACAATCAAGACTTACCAGGTATCGAACTCATATCCCCAGGCACCGCAGTCCAGTGTTTTATTCGTTGTACTACCAGGGCGACATGAAGAAGTTATAAACAGAAGAAATGTTAAAAAGGTTTGCCAAAAGGATGGAAAGTAAGATAATTGATTTTTTTTTTTTTTTTTTAATACCCAAGACATGTCCAACTCAGCTTAAAAAAAACTGTAGAGCTACGGGCATGCCCAGAAAAGAACAAAAAAAAAATACATAAACAAAGCTCAACACCCTCGTGGGCGGAGAAAAAGCAAAACACAATGAAACCAGTTAACACCAATTACAATTGACAAAACATACACATACATACAAAAACAAAAATGCAAATACAAAAAGACTTAAACAAGAGAAAAGGAATTAATAAAAACAGAAATGATTGCAAAACTTAGTGTAAAACACAAATTAAAAATAGAAATAGGACAAAAACATAACAAAAGAATTTTAAAAACACACACACAAAAAGTGCTAAACGTAACAAAGAAAGCACGCACCCCCCCCCCCCCCCCCTAATCAATAGACTTACATATTTCAGCAGAAATTTTAACACAGGTAACCAATCTATATACTGATCCCTTGTTTTGTAGAATGTTGTCCAGCCAGGCCTGAGCGTTGGCTGGAGAGGGTCTGGTTAAATGAAATATTGTGGTAAATTTGCATTCAAAAATATAATGGTCAGGATCGCCAACAGGAGCACCGCAAGGGCATTCCTCTGTCGCTTTTAAGTTAAATCTATATAAATAGGATGGGAACGGGCCGTGGCCAGTTAAAAAATAAATTATATACTTATATGTAATTTGCTTTTTAAAGTCTGATTTGATAAGATAGTTTTTAACTCTAATTCCCGTCGGGCTTTCCAGCCAGAAATCATCCCATTCTCTTAAAATAATATTTTTAATGTGTCTATTTAAGGGGGTCCGATACCTTCGACATTTTTTTCTTTATTTTTATACTTGTACAATCCAATTTTTTTTCTCTTTCTAAATATGCATAAAAAACCATTTTAAGACGCTCCATTTTTTTTTAAATTGCACATTTATTTTTAAATTAAAATTTTAGTAAATTTTTTAACAATTTTAAAATTCCTACTCCTTTTTTGTTTTTCAATATTTTGAAGCAATTTTTTTTATTTAAGATCTTGAATAATATGTAAATAGATGTATGCATTCAAATTTTGATTCAGATACATCACTTTAAAAAAATAAAATATATTAGAAATTTTGGAAAAAAAATTGACGAAAAAAAATAAAATTCCATTTTAAGTGGTTTTAAAAATCAAATTATGGTAAAAATAGGAAATCTGAATGCATACATCTATTTAAAATATATTTATCTTGCACACACAAACATTATGATTTTAAGTATAATATTAAAAAAGCCTTAGCATTTTTAGTGTTCATTAAATTTCAAAACCACGAACAGAGATATTTGCTTTTAAAGTTTACATATGATACAACTATGTTATAGGAACACATCATTAAAACATTCATAACTAAAAAAGTAATAGGAATTTTTTGAAGCAGTTTTTTGTGAGTTATTAAGATAAGTTTGAATATTATTTTTCAAATATAAAAAAAAATGACTTTTTTTGCGAATTTTGGGTATCGGACCCCCTTAACTGAGAACGAGGAAGTGGAACCTCAAGAAATTTCCCCAAATAAGCCCCAGCCTTAGCGAAACCATCTGCGAGCTCATTTCCCACAATCCCCACGGGGGCCTTAACCCAAAGTAGCTGAAACAGATGACTATATTCAACAGCATTCAATTTAACATCGTTTAAGAATTTCGACTTATTATTCACACCTTGTAGAGCCTCTATGGAAGACCTACTGTCACTATAAATTTTAATTTTCACCTGGTTCTTCGCCGCCCATTCGATCGCAAGGTTAATCGCGGCCAACTCGGATTGAAAAACCGAATTATATTTACATAACGATCTAGTCAAAATCTCAACAATCCTATTATTCCTAAGGATACACACGGACAGCCCAACATTGTGGAAGATAATTGATTTGAAATAACCCAGTTTCCATTTAAGCAAACGACATCAAATAATGTGGAAAACCATCTTCTGACCAAGTATTTAAATTTGTCAGGTCGCTTTGTTAAAATGGCTTGAACAGAAGCTGAAATTAGCAATATTAAATCACAATGCTCATTTTTTAAAAAATACGGTTGCTTAAATTTGAGTACGTCATTGCTAATTTACGATGCAATTGTAATCAGAGAAAAACAAGTATGTTCAGGTACTTATTTTTAAGTACCTTTTTTTTGCAGTGTAGTAACAGCAAATATGACAGGTACATATTAGTTTTAGAAGAACTTTATATTTGTAAAAAACTTTTTTAATTAAAAATAAAATTTTAAAATTGCGATAATGCTAAAAATCTAAATATCTAAAACATCTTCATCAATTAAAATTTTTTTTTATTAAATTATACTTTCATATTATAAATTATCTTCGTGAAATTTCGTCATGCTATTTAGAAAGTTTTTAATATACCCAATTTAAAAAAAGATGAATAATACTTGAACAAAAGTCTTAAAATTTAAATACATAAACACAGCCGCTAAAGACAAATAAAAGAAAGGTATTTTAAAAGTATAGAAATTTGTTATTCAAGTACAAAAGTTAATTTTTAATTTATATAAATATAAAGTCCAGCTTTTTAAAAATAAACCACATATCATAGGATAAAGTATTTTAAAATTTGAATGTTTGTAATTTTTCCAAAAATATATATCATGAATACATTTTTCACAATTTACAAAAAATGGACCCCGTCTAAAGAGTTTAGCTTGTTGGGACCAATTGGTCTTGTAAAATACACCTTCAAATTACTTTTATGATATAAAACGTATCATAAAAAGTTTTATAAAAAATATTATAATTTGAGCAAATTTATGGACTTTTTGAAGCTGTCTGATTGACGAGTTTTGATTCACCCTTTATTAAATTTTTTAGGTTAAAGGGGAAAACAGATATAAAAAGTTTAATATCTTGAAAACTAGTTATGGGAATTAACTTTTTTTTACAATAGTCACTTTCTCCAAAGTAAAACAAAATAAGTAATCACCTCCCTATCACAAATTAAAATCCTCTCTAATTCCACCTATTTTCTAACATCCTATTATAGCTGCCGATTGCTCGAGGCTATGAGTCCGATTAAAATTAATTTCAACAAAGGTGTCAAAGGCAGAGAAGTACTAGGTCAAAATAATTCAATAAAAGAGAGTTCTGAGTTACCCCTTAAACTGTCTAGTAACCCTTGAGCAACTTGTAATTCTGGAGATCCTCAAGCGGAAGTAGCGTGCTCATCAAGAGACAATTACAACAGGTTTCCCACTAAATTATATGGTTACTTGATGGATATTTTTTGATTTTTTATTTGATACAGTGAAACAGCCGCTGGGGAAATGCGATTAGAAAATTCTATGTAGCATTGTTTACTACTGTATCAGTAAAAGTGCAATAATCTGCTTTTATGCTTTTATTTAACACCGTATACAAATACGGGTTTATGTATCTGTACTTTGGATGTATAACGACATTAAGTCCATTTTTATTATTGTACGTTGTCTCTTTTTTTTATTTTTCTATTGTTCAACATTTTACCTTTAAGCAACTTTCTAATTGTTTTGGTTTTTATATATGAAATATGTCGAAGCACTTTATTCGAAACATATTTCCTGTCAGCTGTGTCTGTCCTCCTGATGAGAAAGTCAACCATTTTTATTTTTTTTACCCTAAGAGGTAGTTTTCTTTAGCCTCATAAAATGTTGAATGATTGGATTCAATGTTTTTATTTTAGCCAATTTTGGATTTTTTAGCCATTCCATATTAACTTTGAATTATATTATTATTTATATTGTTTATTACATTCTAGTTTGTTCTGCAGCTTTAGCTCATGATACACCGAACTATTTTCAATATTCTTCTTCTTCCTCTCTTGCTTATCTAATTATTTATAATTATAATATCATTGTTTACACAAGCACACATACACGCACGCACGCACACGCACACACACACGCACACGCACACACACACGCACACGCACACGCACACGCACACACGCACGCACGCACGCACGCACACACACACACACACACACACACACACACACACACACACACACACACACACACACACACACACACACACACACACACACACACACACACACACACACACACACACACACACACACACACACACACACACACACACACACACACACACACACACACACACGCCCACGCCCACACGCGCACGCACGCACGCACACGCACGCGCACGCACGCACGCACGCACACGCACGCACACGCACGCACGCACGCACACACGCGCCGCACACACGCGCACGCACACACGCGCACGCACACAAAATAACCTTTGTTAGAACAAAAACCAGATTGTAAGCATAAGACAATTAATCCATATACCAATAAAATTTTACTCACTAAATCTTTACGTTTATTCATGTATGCACGAAAATCTCAAAAACTAACCCCGAAAAAAACAAACACAATCGATCAAGGAATGTCGTGAGAAAGTTTCTTCTAAAACAAAACCTGCTCGAGAAGAAAGTCGAAAAAGAAAGGTTACACCTGAAGAAATACTTCTAATTTATTTTTCCGGCAACTGATTAAAACCCCTTCCGTAACGGAAAGATATGGATGGGATTTTCTGCGTCATCATCTTTCGGGTGAGGACGCCCTAACGATGCATAGACGTCGTTCGAGCGAGTCTACTTCAAGAAGAGTCTACTTCAGGACGAGTCTACTCGGAAATACAGAAACAGTAATAAAGCATTAGACAAGTTATGGATGAGGTATTGCGAGTTTAAAGATTACATTGTAATAAACAGAGATTTAAAGTCCGTTTTAACGGATTATTCGTAAAAGGTGATCTATTTCAGCCATTTGGGAAACAGTTTTGCATATATTTATCGGTGTTAATGTTAAAAGTGACTGTTTTGTAATCTTCGAAATGTAAAAATTCATTACATTGTTGGAAATTATTCAGAGTTAAATAAAGGTTTTAACAGTAGGCGAGATTTTTTTTAAATATTCGATCTGTTTATTTTATTTTGATATTACATGTTTTGTCCGTTAGAATTTAATTGCATTTTAAATGTCAAGTTTATACATTTAATATCCAAACACGCTTTTTTTATCCAAAGTGGTTTTCTTTCAGAAAAAAAGATCCGGTTATTGAGATTGTCGGACAATTGAATGCCGGATAATCGAATTTTTACTTACTACTTATTGATAATCTGTTCTTCTGGCCTGAGTAAACGCCTGAAGTTAGTTTAAGTTAGTTAAAAGCAATGTCTCTAACTCTATCTACAATGTTAAAAATGTAGTACGACCTTACACCAGAATTTGGAACCCACTTTGCTGCAACCATTATTTGGTGCTTAGTTTCACCATTTTAATCTGCTACCACGGGTACCATTTAGTGGTGAAACGTTGCACTAAACTCATATTTTTGCCTCACTATTTTATGGTGAAACGTTGAACCAAAATTCGCGGTTTTGCTATCTCATATTATGGTAAAACGCCGGTATAAGTTGTTGGATGTTCTGGACGATTTTCTAGTATTTTTATAACGAAGCTGGCAACTCTTCGATCCCACGATCACTACTTTTTTACTTTTTTTTTGTCAAGTCCACCGCACGGGCTCGAACTAGCAATCCACTGATTACCAGCCGAACGCCTTTATCCACTGGGCAACCGGGCCCTTAATGCAAGAAGATTAAGGGGAATCCCCGGTTTGTAGATTTAGCAAAGGTTTCGGTTGCAGTTTAGGAGATTGCACCATTTTTTGGAAAAGCTGCTCTATTCTTGATCAAGGATTTTTGGTTCAACCAACATTGCAACATAATATGGTGTAATTTGATGCAGAGCACCAAGATACGGTATAACGTTGAACTGAAATTTTTAACAGTGTAAAATGTAATGATACTGTTTGTTACGGTTCGTGAACAATTGAACGTATAAAATCATAGATACTTGTAGTAGTATATTTTTAACAAGTAAAATGAGTTATTACTCAAATTTGTCAAAAGTTTCTTGGTAATGTAACGAAGAAATGGGTACTTAAATTGGGAGAATATATGTTATTATTTCTGTCTTTTTATGTGATAATAAAAAAAAACGTTGCGTTACTTTCCGTGGTTTGGCAACATCCAAGTTTGTTTACAATCACCTTTGGCGTCGCGTCCACGTAAGCTATTTTCACGATTTTTTTTTATGCCAGCGTTTTTTTTTTCAACTTCAAGTAATCCTGCTATGGACGTCATGTAGACTAAAACGTATTTTTGTTAGGACACATTGCTATAGTGTACTACCTTATAACGAGCGAAGTGAGAGTTTGCGAATTAAACCAACGATCATTGTGTAGCAATCCTCCAGGGAGTTCTTTTTAATCCTTGGCGAGTTCTTTTTAATCCTTGGCGAGTTCTTTTTAATCCTTGGCGAGTTCTTTTTAATCTTTGGCGAGTTCTTTTTAATCCTTGGCGAGTTCTTTTTAATCCTTGGCGAGTTCTTTTTAATCCTTGGCGAGTTCTTTTTAATCCTTGGCGAGTTCTTTTTAATCCTTGGCGAGTTCTTTTTAATCCTTGGCGAGTTCTTTTTAATCCTTGGCGAGTTCTTTTTAATCCTTGGCGAGTTCTTTTTAATCTATTTGTCAACGACAGTGTAATTTGCTTCATCTCAAATTGCCAATAACAAAATTAATTAACCTAATAATTATTTAATCGCTTCGTAAATTTACTGATGAAATAACAACGTAATAAATTTACTCATTTTAACAGAACATTCAATCATAGCATTATGAAGCTTTAATTGAATTTGAGAAACCCTTTTCAAAAGCTGATCGTTGAAAAATAATTTACCATAATTTATTCAACCGTCTAAGAATTAATAATTTCACAAAAAACCGACCTCAAACACACGGATCGAATTTCAAAAAAATCTTCTTAAAAAGACCCAAAGAGCATAAAACTACAAACAAGGATTGTTTGGATAGTTTACCTATTTATTTTTTCTCTGTTTGCGAATTCTTTTCAGCGTTCTGTTTAGAATTTCTGGATTAAATCGTTGGCTCATTGCCCGCTGATTGGTCCATCGAATTGGCACACAGGATTGAATTCAAAATATTTAGAGAAAAGTTCGAATCGCACTAGTAGAGAAAAGTCAACATCAACAGCTATTCCAACAAATAAGGCAGTTAGGGAACGGACACAGCTAAAAATAGATAGAATTATAAACAATTATAACTAAATAAGTGAGTTGTTCATTGATATTTGCATAGGATAAATTTAATTGAATGAATTTAGTTGAATGTTTTTTAAAAGAACTTTTAATTAAAGTGTAGGAACACGTATATTTTAAAAGAATTGTTTGTTTAAAATCAATAAGTTGTTTCTATTCAATGTGAAAAATATGTATTCAAAAATAAGTAAAATGTACTCATTTTTGATTACATTCGATACTTATCATGGCTCCGAATACATAAGTTTCAATTTTGAAAAAGACATGTACTCAAAACTAAGCCTAATGAATAAAAAAAGCAGATGCTAGCCTACATAGGCTGCCTTCATAAATCACTTTCAATAAATATAGACAATTACAACTGAGGCTTACCGGGAATCGAACAAAATGTCCTCAGGGATCGCAGCCCAATGCTTTATCCGTTGTACTGCCAGGACGACGTGAAGAAGTTATAAATAGAAGAAATGTTAAAAAGTTGTGCCAAAAGAATTGGAAGTAAAATAATTGAGTTGTAATATAAATAATTAAGTTGTTGAGAAAACCATATTCTGAACACCTATTTTAAGTTTGTCAAGTCGCTTTGTTAAGATGGTTTGAACATAAGCTGAAATTAGCAATATTAAATCACGTTGCTCATTTTGAGAAAGTTCGGTTACTTGATTTTGAGTACATCATCGCTCATTTACAAAGCAATTGTACTCAAAGAAAAATAAATAGGTTCAGGTACTCATTTTTAAGTACAATTTTTGTACAGTGTTTTATTATTCTTAATCTATTGGTATCGAGATATTTTTAAAAAAATCTAAATTAGTTGATCGGATTTAAATAGTTATTTCTAATTCGATTTTTTTTTCTCAATTTTGAATTTGTTATCAAAAATTTAGTTATTTGCGCTGTAAAATGAAAAAGACGAAAAGACAAAACTTGCTGCTCTGGTCTAATTATAACTTTTATTAGTCACTCTTAAAAACATGATATTTATCTCATTAAATGTATTTTCTAATTAATAGTTGAAATAAAAAAGTCAATGTAAACCACATGACTGTTTAAATAATTTTATCTACGAAAATTTAGATTTTAAGGGTACGGGGGATTTTTAAAATAGCAAAAATCCATCAAAATTATGATTATTTTATTTTTTGCTATAAATAACACTGTTGCACTGTAACACTAACTGATTTTTTTAAAAAAATTTGCTATAAATAACACTGTTGTACTGTAACACTAACTGATTATTTTATTTTTTGCTATAAATAACACTGTTGCACTGTAACACTGTAAGCACAATTATACAAATGTGCCATCTAAAGTGTATATAACCCATATATTTTATAAATAATGTTTTAATAAATATATCTTTCAAAAAAATGCATTTTTCTCATCTTGTTAAAATTTAAACGCAGGTAATATTCGGAACGTTCCATACGCATTAGTTTTTTGGTTAGGATCTTGAAACTTTTTTAAATGTTCTACATATTTGTAGAAAACGATTTTTGTATGTTTATAATATGAAAGTTGAATATTAATTTTTATATTATGAATGTTGTTTGGATATATATCTGTTTTTTTTCTACATTTTTTAATCGAAACCTAAATAAGTTCAATTGTTCTTAAAGAAATATTTTTTTAATTGTTTTACGCATGCAAGAAATTAGTTAGGTATGTAATAGGGTGTCAAAAATGCTACAATAAAAATTATTCGCAGAAAACATTTTTTTAAATTTATTACACATTTTTTAAATTTAAATTAAAATTTTTTTTTATATTTTCAAACTAAATTTTTTACCCGTATTGAATGAACATTATAAATACATGGTAAAAATTTCAGAGTGTTAGCTTGAAAACTAAAAAAAAAAGTTTTTGATCGTCCACTGTAACCAAATCGTTGAATTGAAGAAAAATGGTTCTACTACGTCACCTGAGATAGCACCCCGCTCTTTAAACTTTAAAACCAACGCAACGTGGAGGAAACTTGAACAACGACATATTTAACAACGACACATTATACGTAACGACATTACATAACAACATTATTATAACACATTATTATAACAACGATACGTTATACGTAATGAAAGTTTTTTTCTGTCAATAAATGAGATTTTATTATAACTTTTAAATTCTTGCATTCTTTAATCCTCTGATTTCTGAGTAAAATATTGAATCAAGTTTGCTTTCACTGCAGGAGATTTTAAGTTATATTTCCGACACATTCCTGTTTTTTTTTTTAACAAAATATTAAAAAAAAAATTATTATAGGGTAAGGTGGTTAAAAATGAGTCATGGGGCAAAATGTTTTTTTTTATAGTTAAATATTACATTGTTAAACTTATGTTTTGATATTGTTCTTTTTTAAAATTAAATACGTTTAATGGAGTACATTTTAACAGAAATTTCATTTCTGGGTGATTTAATTCAAGTCAAAAAGTTTATTTGTTTGAGTATGCAAAAAAAACTTGTGATAGTTTGATACATGTAAACGTCTATATAAAAACTATAAAAGTTGAATTATTTACCAATGTTTTTAGGTTTTGCTTTAAATAAACCTTTTATTACATTCCAATGAATAGAAATTTTTGAATTTATTTTGTACTTTTTTCAATGTTTTGCAAAGTGAGAAAAATTGATTTTCAAATTATTAATGCTAAAGAATAGGAAGTTCGTTTAAATGTAACAATTTTCGGCAAATATATATTAGAAAAATATGGATTTCGAACCTTACATGGACGCGTTATGCAACAACTAGATAACCCATACATTGTTCATTTTGAGAAAAGTTGTCAACAAAAAAAAATTTCAATATAAAAAAATGAACGCCATTTGCTTGTTTTATTAGAATTTAAATATAATGTTTTGAATAAAATAAAAAAAATCGTTTGTGCAACAAATTAAAAATAGCGTCAATAGAGCAAAGATTCATGAATCAAAATTAAACTGGTAGATGTTGCGTTTCGAAGATAATAAATAATAAAAAAGTCGATTTTTTAAAGTGGTGGATTACAGAAAAAGATTTAAAAAACGGTAACAAAATCGTTCCATAATAATAAAATATACTGGATTTTTAAGAGTTTATTCATTTTATTTATTCAATTTTATACAAGTTATTAAATTTACTAAAACAATGTTTTATAATGCATTTTTCACGATAAATTTTATGAATCTATGAATCAAAGTTGGTTACATTAAAAACATAATTATTAAAAAAGTTAAAATTTAAAATTAAATAAAAATATATGATTATGTATCCAATAAATAAGAGAATGTTTTTATAAAATAATTGTAATTTTAAAAAAAAATGTCAAGAGAGAAAACCGACCCCCATGCCTCTCTTCAAGAACTCCCATTTTTGCATGAGTTCATTCAAAACCGAACAAAAATTTCAAGTGAAATCGCATTTGATGCGAAAAACACGCAATAACTCGCCGTGGTCGAAATAAGTAACAGGTCACACTGTTCGTAGCACGATTGGTTGATGCGACAATAAACGGTACGCCTCCGAACCGTCTTACGGATGAATGATTTCGGTAGCTAGCTTGATATGGTGCTATACGACCGGCAGTTGCACTCAGCATCGTGTGCAGACCGTCCACCACGTTTCTGTTGATGCTACCGGATGATCAAGTCTACTAACACGCAGTCTTTCACCAAGCGTTCTTCCACCAAGCATGCGTTCAAACGTCAGGATGTCACTTCTGTGTTCGTCTTTGTTGGTGATATCGTTCAATAGTTAGAAAGGTTGGTAGTTATTTTCTCAGAGAGTTTGTTTCTGTAAAATTCTGGTTGGAAATGGTAAGATATAACTTTTTTTTTGTCGGTGAGGATGATGGATTGAATGAGGAATCTTCATCAATGCGAGGCATGAAGATGGAGATTCATTGATTGCTGAAGAATTAATTTGCATCACATTTTGTTTTAAAACAGTGATAACAAGAGATGGAACTATATTATAGCTGATTGGATTTCTGAAATATTTTTGTAGTCATTGATTGGAGATTCATTGATTGCTGAAGAATTAATTTGCATCGCATTTTGTTTTAAAACAGTGATAACAAGAGATGGAACTATATTATAGCTGATTGGATTTCTGAAATATTTTTGTAGTCATTGATTGGAGATTCATTGATTGCTGAAGAATTAATTTGCATCGCATTTTATTTTAAAACACTGATAACAAGATATGGAACTATATTATAGCTGATTGAATTTCCGAAATATTTTTGTAGTCAGTATAATAATGATGTCTGATCGTATGTGAAAAGTTTAACTGTTTATGTAATTCTTAATAACGTCTAAGATAATGACTATCATTCAAGTTCAAATTTCCGGAACTTTTAACTGAGACTGTTCAGTGACAAACGTGTAACAGAAATGTGAAGTGATTTGACTGCAATTTAACACCATAAATTTAATCTCTTTGAGGAGTGATACTATTTGAATTTACTTCAAAGGGCATTCGTGCTTCTAAAACTTTCCAATGACTAGAAATTCTTCTGCAACTAAAATTGGAAGTAAAGATATGCATTTCTTGTACGTTGGATGAAAATTTGAACTGCTGAAGACATTATACAGATTTTAATCCTATAACAATGTCATTATCACGAAATATAGAGTTGGGAATACCATCTGCATCCGCTAAACAAGGCGGTCGGGTGATTCATCCAATGTATGCTAAACATGCAAAAGATGGAAGACCTCCAGAAAACTTGAATAGGATAATCGGAGAACCCAGATTTAATGTGTGCACGCATCCTTCTGCTGTGAGCTCTCGTTCCCTTAGTGTCAGATACTCTAATAAAAACTGCAAGACTCTTACAAATGTCGATAGATATGGATACCAAAGACAGAAGACTTCTTCGGAATTTTCTTCGGATGGATATTCCGAGCCAAAAGGGATATCTGATCGTACCAGGAGAAGTAATGAAAGTAGAGTGTCTGGATGCTCAACATCAACTTTTGACGATCAGCCTTCTACGTCAACTACCAAAGGTAAGATATTTAGCTATATTACAGATTGTGATGAAGTAATTAAATATTTTTTAAGAAATAAAAATAGCCAAAACGATAAAGTTACTTTTGTTTTTTGAATTTTCAATTAAAAATACCCAGGAATTCAATACATCCAGTTTCAAATAAAAAAAAATATTAAGTTACCATATTTAATAAAAAATATTGGTTTTTAAATTTTTTTATCAAGCGCATTTGTTAGAATATTAAATAATACAATATTATGAATTAATTTATTACAGTTAACTATAATAAAATCCGACGAAATTTTAAATACAGACTTCATGGATAAATTTTTATAAAAGAAATGGCACTTAAAAGTAAACAAAAAAGTGTAAAGCAAGTTAAAAAGCATATATTTTCGAACAAGAAATGAGTAATAAAAACATATTATTAAGTAATGAGTTGATTACAAAGAATTAATGAGTTGATTTTAAAGAAAAAATGAGTTGATTACAAAGAAGTAATGAGTTGATTACAAACAATTTCAAAATATATATATGGAGAAAATAAATTAAAAAACATGTTTTCTCTCTCTCTTGGATGAATGAGAGAAAACATTTTTATTGAATGATTTATGAAAGAGTGATTTTTTTAAGTCAACAGTAAAAGAGTAAAAACATCGTAGAGCCATATAAATATTAAAAGAATCCTAATAATAAAATATCAAAAATAATTAACAGTGACATCAACAAGGGAAAAAAGGATTTTCTAACAAATTTGCTTGATGAGAGAGTCAAATTAAGTTATAATAGCATTACATTAAGTAATAAAGAGAATTATTACTTCCTATTGTAGTTAATAACATGAAGGTTTTGTCCGCTATTTTTTCCAAAGAAAATAAAAGTAAACCCGTTTCCAACTTAAGTAAGACCCCTAACACAGTAAAAAGAATTGCTGATGCATAACGTATTACGCATGGAAAGGATTCAGATTTTTTGCTTTTATTATAAAATTATACCTTTAGTAGGACATTACTATTCCAGGTCTACTGAATTCCGTTGAAAATGAAATTAAAGTCTTTCTATTAAGCACGGAAGTATTGTTTAAAGGGAATATAATGCCCCATTCATCATACTCAGCGTGATCTGACCAGGTGTATTTTTCTGGTACCTAAATCAAACTTGTTTTGAACCGAGGTTACATTTCATTTCATGGAATAAAGGATTCGTTCTAGGGAATTCAAATTACCCGTTTATTGTTTACTTTGTGGTAGGAATTTTTAGTACTCGAAGGTCGCAATTGGGTTGGATCCCATGCTATGAATCAATTGGAGACTTTCCAAGGTGGAAAAGTTGTCTTCTATTGTAAAATATAACTGTATATTTATGTCTTGAAAAGTTAAGTTTAACTTCTGTTGGGGTTAAAGAAATTAGTTGAAGAATAGGTTGTGTGATATTCAAGAAAAATATTTTGTTTCATGGGATCGCTATGTGGATTATTTTAAAAACACTTTTTAGTTATTGGTGAATATTCTATTCTATTCTGCTTTAATGATGCATAACGTTTTCATTTGCCAAGAATCACAGAAACTTCGTTGAATTAAAAAAATTATTTTAAAAAATAAATTTTTTCAAATAAAAAAAATAGATTTTTTAGAATATTTTTTTAAGTTTAAAATAAAAATAGGTATTTCAAGTATAAAAAACAAATTGTTTCCAGTTTTAAAAAAATAGATATTTCATGTTTAAGAGAATAGATTTTTCAAGTTTTAAAAAATAATTTTTTCGAATTTAAAAAAATAGATTTTTTTTCAAGTTTAATAAAGTACATATTTCAAGTATAAAAACATTATTTTTTCCAGTTAAAAAAAAAGAAATGACTTTTCGTGTTTTTAAAAAATAGACTTTTTCAATTTAAAAAAGAATATTGTTTCAAGTTTAAAAAAAGTAGATTTTTCAAGTTTAGAAAATAGATTTTCTCAACTTTAAAAAAATAGAATTTCCAAGTTTACAAAAATAGATTTTTCAAGTTTAAAAAAAATTGATTTTTTCCAAGTCAAACGTTTTTAATTGCCAAGAAACTTAGCAAAGTTATTAATTTTTTAAAAGTAGATTTTTTCAAGCACCTGTTTTTTTACCTTTTTCATATAATATTATTTAAACAGAAGGAATGCCCGATATAAAAATAACATTTAAAGTTTTGAGAAAGAGTAAGTACTCTTTCAATAATAGATAAATATACTGATATCTAAAAAATCAGGTAAGTATTTTTATAATACTTTATGCTTACCTTCAGTGGTTTTCTATCAGAAACAAGAATATTTCTATGAGATAATTTTAATTTAAAAAAGAAACAAAATAAATTTAGTCCTTTTATTACAGTATTTTTAAAAGCTAACGAAAAGATATTTCAGCTCTCGATATATTTATGAATTGGGTGTTCTGTAAATCATTATCCTTCTGTAAAATACTTAAGGGGGAAATAGAAAAAAATCTAAAACAGTAAATTTTTTTATTTTTGATAAAACTCAAGAAAATATTTTCTGAAAAACTATAATTTATCGTTTTTATAAACAACAGAATGTCTTTAACAAACTGTTTTTACAGATTTTTGATATTTGAAATATAATGTTTCGAAAATGAATTGAAAATAATCATTAATTTCACTGGTCAAAATACTTTTTAAAAAACACTAAAATATATAATCTATATACTACTGATATCTACAGATAAATTAAAATAATATGTTTGAAAATACTGTAGCAAATTTTGAGCTCTTCAAATGGATTTGAACTTATATCAATTCAAATATGTTAAAAACACGGAAAAATGCAACACTGAGTTTAAAGATTGCATATTCAGATATTCTTTTACGAATTAATAGTGATTAGCTTATGATTGATTCTAAAGCTGGATTTTATGGATTCGCAAAAATTAATTAGCTGTATTTATCGTAGAAATATAATTTCGTTGTCGTTAAGCTCATAATTAAATGAACTATTTTTTAAAGCAATAAATATTTTTGGATATTTTTGTTGATATTGTTTCCCAAATTCAAAACTTGATGACTGTTTATCTCATTAATGGAATAGTTACAAGTACATCACATGTTTCGGAACAATAAATTCATTTATAAAAAAAAACTATCCAATAGCTGGACAAAATCGGTATTCTATAATGTACAAAATGCTTTATTTGTGGGACACTTTTCTGTACGTTTTACGTACACAGTCGCGCCTATTTTATATTTAGAAAAATCTAATAGTGCTTTCAGAAAAAATCGTGCTTTAAAATTTAATTTACTCACAAATATTGAATTAGTTACTATACTCTAATAATGGTATTTTAGTATATTGTTATTGCAAATGTAATTTTCAAAGAAATGTGTTAACGTGTTATATTAAATGTAATTTTTGATTTATATTTTAAATATTTTTTTCAATGTGTTAATATGCTACTTCAAAGTAATTTTCAAGGAAATGTGTTAACTATTCACACATTTCCTTGTGCTATTCTAAATGGTACATTAATTTTTTTTAAATGTTATGGAAAATTAAAATTATTCTTTAGGTATTTTATGTTTTTGTGCAGAATGTACAGATTGACTTGAAAATATATTATCTATAACAATAGCAAAATAGCTAGCATGAACTATATAATTTTATAATTTTTGCTAAAATAAAAGAACATACATACTGGATAAAACTGGAAGTAATGAAATATAATTCTTCTGTAGATCTAAATGTACTGGATTTCTATTTGACAGTATAATTTCCCGTTTTACAAAGAAAATATTTTTAAAGTGTGAAACTAATATCTTTTTTAGTGTAATTTATACGGAAATATTCATTACAAGTAAAGTGAATAAATTAAAGTTCCAAATAGAGTACATAAATGTATCATACAAATCTTAATATCATAAAATTTTATATTGAAGTTTAACAGGCAATTTTCAAGACCAGTTATTTTTATAAGCATTTGAAATATATTCTGTATTAAGAAAACGTGAGAACAAAAATAGAATACAAATTTACCAAGCACTCATTTCGCACGAAGAATACAACTGAAAAGATATTTTTATTTCTTATATGTGCCTTCCTTCCCTTATTTATATCTGACTATCCCATCAGCAGACTCTGAATCGCAAACGTGCATTGAATTTTAATACGGCAGACTCTTTGTTTTCAAACTGGTATTCGATTTCTAGGAGATTCGTATAAATTCTCGTTTTTATTTGTCGAGTCTCGAAGAAACTTGTTGAAATGTTATGAAGGAACGGTGTTGCAAAATTACAATTTTTACTTTTTTCAACTTCTTTTATCGAGTAACATGTCAATATCTATTTCAATTATCTTCCCAGTGTTAAAAATACTTAGTCAAATTTGACCAAAGCATCCGTTTTAGTGTTTTGATTGAATTTTCATTAAATATAACAAAAATGATGGCCAGAATTAAGCGGAGTCGGAACCTCCTATACACAGTAAAAAAAAAGGTGCTTAAAATGAATACATAAATGTACTCGTTTTTCTTTGAGTACAATTGTATCATAAATGAGCGATGGCGTACTCAAATTTAAGTAATGGTACTTTCGCAAAAATGAGCAGTGTGATTTAATATCGTTAATATCAGCTTCTGTCAAGCCATCTTAACAAAGCGACCTGACAAACTTAAAATATTTATTCAGAAGAAGGTTTTCTACATTATTTGATATCGATTGCTGAAATGGAAACTCAATTATTATAATTCAATTATCTTACTTCCCATTCTTTTGGTAGACCTTTTCAACATTACTTCTGTTTATACTTCTTCTTCACGTCGCCCTGGTAGCTTAGATAAGGCTCTGGATAGCGGTGCCTGCAGATGTGGGTTGGATTCCCGTTAAGTCTTGGTTGTAATTGTTGATATTTATTGAATGCGATTTATGAAGGAAGCTTAAGTAGGCTAGCATCAGCTGTTCATTCATTTTTACCTATTGTACTCCTTTTTAAGTACATGTTTTTTTCAAAATTGAAACTTATGTATTCGGAGCCATGATATGTATTCAAAAATGAGTAAATTTTACTTATTTTTGAATACCTATTTTTAGCAGTATATTGCTAATGTAAAATTGCTATTTTTCGATGTACCTTTTACCAGAATCTGCTATAGATACAGGCTTGAATTTTTTTCTGTGTAAACTAACGACACTTATTAATTTATTGAAATGAGCTTTTAAAGAAAAACCTTATAGATTTTTAAAAATATTTTTTTTAAATGAAAGTCACATCAATTGCATAAAAAATATCTTTTTTTAGTAGTAAAACATTTAAAAAAAAATATAAAGCAATATTTTTTTAAAAGATCATTTTAGTATAATCTTGGGTATATGTAAAGCATATATAAAAAAATGCACATATATATAATGGAGAGTTTCTGTAAAAATGTACATCGAACACAAAAAAAATCACATTTTGAGAAAAATGGATTTGAAGAAGACAAATGTTACCTGTTAACAAGAGTAAACAAATATATTTGATTACATTTTTGTACTTTGTAATTGAAGTAAAAACAAACGTAATATGTCATTTTAAAAGTAGTTAATTGGGGAATAAAATATGTAAAAAATCTCAAAAACGAAATTTTGAAGAATTTGTTGTTTTTCTGTTATTTATCCTATATTCAGAGAAACCATACAAAATCCTACAAAAACCTCATAATAAAACAACAACAACAACATTATTTACCTTTTCCAAAACCGGAAATTCCAACTATTATATTCCTATTTTTATTATTTTGTAAACAACACCAAACGTCAAAATACCACCTGATTAGGGTACAAAGTGTCGCAAGTAGATAAAAGGACAGGAGAAAATACAAAAATAAATATAATTAGTAGTACTTCACTGAAGCGTACGACGCATTTTATGAATTCTTCCTACCCCCAAAACATTCAATAAATACATCCGGCCGGAAAAAAGAGGCTATAATTCTTTTCTTTTGCAAAGGAAATGATATTACAATGAAACCAGCGAAGCAGTGTTCGTTATAGCGCTACTTATGAAATACAGTTGAGGATTCATTTGCGTTGTTACGGATGAATTGCAAGCTTTTCACTTGTTAATTAAATACTAATAATCGTGACAAGTTTTGATTGAGTATTTCAATTCAACATTTTTGTGTAATTAATTGGCTATTACATGTAATCTATACTCACACAGGCAGTAATTGTTAAGTGATAATTGGGTCATTCAGATACGTTTAAATCCAGTTATTGTTTAGGTAAATATTAAGGTTATTTATTTACTTTTCTAGCATGTTTCTTTCTTCGGCAGTCCTTTTTTTATATGCATTAGAAAGTTTTTAGTAAGTAGTATTTGGTAATTTTTTATAAACGGTAAAATTGTTTAAGTTATTGGGGATTTAATTAATATGTGAAAGTATGCATAGAGTAGGAAATATTTGTAGCTGTCCGGAATAATTGCAAACACACAATATTCGAATTCTAATGAAATATTTAGTATTAAAATATATACTGATACTATTTTTTTAAACTTACATATTAAGCTCTACCTCATAAAGTGTTACTAAACAATAACACCCACTACTCGTTCCGGATCCTAAATTATTGTAAGCTACAGACTGGTGTATCCAATTCCATCTACGTTGTATAAAAGAAAATTAACGACCCCCCCCCCCCAATCCTTTGAACACTACCGCCTATTCAATCCGGAGTCTACATTTGCAAAATAAACGTATACAATTTTATCTACATTGTATAAAAGAAAGCCGGTAAATTCCATCACCAAATTGTTTGAACTGTCCCAAACTGTATTACCCTATTCAATCCGGACTCTACATTACTGTAAGCAACTGATTTGCGTTTCCAATTGCATCCACATTGTATCAAAGAAAACCGGCAAATTCCATCACCGAATATATTGAACACAACCTCCTATTCGATCCGGATTCTACAGTACTCTAAGCAGCAGACTTGCTTATCCAATTCCATATATTGTTAAAAATCGCTATTCCATCCGGATTCTACAGTACTTTCAGCAGACGCGTTCCCAATTCCATCTACATTATATAAATGAAAACAGGCGATTCCCATCACCAAATACTTTGAACACAACCCCTTTTTCAATTAAGACTTTACATTACTGTAAGCTACAGACTTGTGTATCCAATTCTATCTACATTGTATAAAAGAAAACCAGCGAATCCCATTCCCAAATCTATTGAACACAACTCCCTATTCAATCCGGAGTCTACATTAGCTCAATAAACAAACTTACGTATACCATTTCATCTACGTTGTATAAAAGAAATCCTGTAAATCCCATCACCAAATTCTTTGAACTGTCCCAAACTGGACAATACTCTATTAAATCCGGACTCTACATGACTGTAGGCAGCAGACGCGTTTCCAACTCCATCTACATTGTTTAAATTAAACCCGGCGAATCCCATCACCAAATAATTTGAACACAGCCCCCTATTCAATCTGAGCTCTACATTACAGTAAGCAACAGACTTGTGTATCCAATTCCATCTACATTGTATAAAAGAAAGCCAGCGAATCCCATCGCCAAATCTTTTGAGCAGACCCAAACTGGACAACCGCGTCCAATACCCTCTCATCTGGAGTTTCAGGTTCTGATCCGCAATAAACAAAACGAGACAAGTCCTCTCTTCTTTTGTAGGAAGGAGACTTAAAGGACACGCGAACTAGATCAAGTTAAGAAGTGGTTAGAAAGACCCGTGTTGAGAAATCCGGTGCATCGGTTGAGTAGGCGGCAGTCTAAGCTCTGCAATCACGAACTTAGAGAAGGGGTGACTGAGCAATGGCATGATTCGTTACGAATCGCTATTCCACAAAATTGCGTTTGAGACATCATATTTAGAGGGGGTGAGTGATCGGAATAGCATGGATGGGGTAAGTGAAATGGTTTTCTGTTGTTTTTATGCATATTGTATAGGCATAGTAGCGCATAAGTCATAAGGATTGTTGTATACATTGTAAAAATGGTTATGCAAATTTAATGAAAGTTTCGTCAGTTAATGAAAGTTTCGTCAATTAATGAAAGCTTCGTCGGTAATGAAAGTTCGTTAGTTAATGAAAGTTTTGCCAATTAATGAAAGTTTAGCGGTTAATGAAAGTTTTGTCAATTAATGAAAGTTCGTTAGTTAATGAAAGTTTAGCTAACCGCTAAACTTTCATTAACTAACGAACTTTCATTAATTGACAAAACTTTCATTAACCGCTAAACTTTCATTAATTGGCAAAACTTTCATTAACTAGTTTTGTCAATTAATGAAAGTTTAGCGGTTAATGAAAGTTTTGTAGGTTATTGATAGTTTCTTCAGTTAATGACAATTTTGTTGGTTAATGAAAGTTTTGTAGGTTATTGATAGTTTCTTCAGTTAATGACAATTTTGTTGGTTAATGAAAATTACGTTGTTTAATGAAAGTTTCGTCAATTAATGAAAGCTTCGTCGGTAATGAAAGTTCGTTAGTTAATGAAAGTTTTGTCAATTAATGAAAGTTTATCGGTTAATGAAAGTTTTCTCAATTAATGAAAGTTCGTTAGTTAATGAAAGTTTTGCCAATTAATGAAAGTTTAGCGGTTAATGAAAGTTTTGTAGGTTATTGATATTTTCTTCAGTTTATGACAATTTTGTTGGTAAATGGAAGTTACGTTGTTTAATGAAAGTTTCGTCAATTAATGAAAACTTCGTCGGTTAATGAAAGTTCGTTAGTTAATGAAAGTTGTGTCAATTAATGAAAGTTTAGCCGGGTTCATGAAAGTTTTGTCTGCTATTGACAGTTTCTTCAGTTAATGAACATTTCGTTGGTTAATGAAAGTTTCGTCAATTATTGAAATCTTCGTCGGTAAATGAAAGCTCGTCAGTTAATGAAAGTTTTGTCAATTAATGAAAGTTTTCATCGAAAGTTAATGTTTCAATAAGCGAAATTTTGTCGGTTATTGAAAGTTTCTTCAGTTAATGAACAGTTTGTTGGTTAGCGAAAGCTTCGTTGGCTAATTAAAGTTTCGTCGATTAATTAAAGTTTTGTTAGTTAATGAAAGTCTCGTCGGTTATTGAAAATTTCTTCAGTTAATGAAAATTTCGTGGGTTAATGAAAGTTATGTTGATTAAAAAATGTTTTGTCAAATACGAATCAAATGTTTAACCAAAAGTGCAAATTTATATTTTCATATTTTTGCTTACATTTTATGATACTACAAAGTATTTTGTAGTTTTTGAGAAATTTAATTTTGTTTCAGGTAATGGGGGATTAAATAAATTTCTTTATTTTTGATGAAAAACGTTTATTTTAATATTATATATCAGGAATCTTTGGGGAAAATATAATTTTGGACAGTAAGCTTTTTTATTTTCGTCTTAATTAATTTACCCTAAATTCTTATATTTCATCGAATTATTCTTCTAATCGAAATATAAAACGTGAAATGTTCTTATGCTATATTTTTTTTATATATAAGAAGTGTGGTATGAGAATAGTAAATGAATTTCATAAAATTCATAAATAAACTAGCTGGTTCTCTGTTTTTTCTGTGTTTTAGATATTTTTAATTTTTTATTAATTATATACTATACTTTTAATGTTACAACTTTAAGCCTTAAAAAGTATTCGATTAAGGGAAAGTGTAAATGGACAAGTTATGTAAAATTACATGACTTGTGGTACTTTTTGCCCTCATTGGGTTCATATATCAGAATAATTTTGTATTATGTTCCACACATGAATAGTTTTATTTTAATTTTTTTCCTGAAAAGTTATAATTTAATAAGAACAATAAAATGAGAAAATATTAAAAAATATGTTTTTGCAAGAGAAACAGCACCCAAAATATAAAAATTCAGCCAAACAATCAAAATGAAGATTTTTGTTGCCGAATAAAATAAAAATAATTGAGCAGATAAATGAACCCAGAGTACAGAGAAAAACTTAGAGAGTAAATAATTATACAATGGTAATATTGCTAACTTACTATTCCTATTTTAAGATTGGTATTTTTGATGGAAGGTGGGTTCTGAAAAATGTATTGGATATTTCTAAATAACTATATAAACAATTTTACAATATATGTAAAATACTTCTAAATGGAACTTTACTGTTATATGTATATATATATATATATATATATATATATATATATATATATATATATATATATATATATATATATATATATATATATATAAGTCTGACTTTGGCTTACACCCTTCGAGCATGAATGGTCTGTAGTAGAGAGATTATGACGTCATAATCGTGAAGCCCACATCTCAGAGCGAAAGGCCCATATCACGTGCCATCTCTTCAAAATTATGAATTAAAAAATACTCGCGATTGGCTGATGAATTGGGAAATGTGTAACAGTGAAAATTTATGAATGAGATGACGTAATTAACCACGTGTCTGAGGCCATACATGTTGGCTTTACTTTGACGTTAGCGGGAGTGACGTCATGACTCCTCTACTACAATGGATCCATGCTCGCAGCTTTACACTACTGTTACTTTCACCGCCTCAATTTGAAAAATAAGTTTTGTAGTGAAAGGGTTAAGGTTTGCCAGATGTCTCAAGATCAAGGTTTTATCTTTTGGTCTTTATAGGAATCGAACTCGAAACCCTTCAATCCAACTGGACTCAGCAAGTTCGGTGCCACGCTCACCATATTATCACCGTTTTCAGCCATTAATAGCAATACATTCCGCTTTATTTCCTATCCAGATAACGGAAAATTTATTTTTAATAGAAATGAAATTTACCCGCTGTAAAATCCTAGAAAACGCATTATGATAAAAGGAATATATTTTGAAACGTTGCTGAAGGCCACCAAACTAAGCTGATTAACGTTGCACGGTGCGCAAGTTCCTCTATTCCTCCAAACGCAAACATTTCATTGTTAAAAAGAGCTGCCGTTTACCGATTGTTGACAACACCAACAGCTCATTGCACTATCGGTTGTTTGCCATGGTATCGTGGACGTGAAAGCTACCGTTATTGCTCTATTTAAGCCGCTTATAAAAAAGATTCGCTCGAAAGAATACACTTGCCTTTACCTCTCGGAGTTAAAACGCGCTTCATTTCACTTGGGGCTAACTTTAACCTGAAGCAGCTTATTTCGTGCGTGGTTAAATGTTTGGTGACACATGATTTCCATGAAGAGGAATTTTCATGCCTTTATCCGCTTTGTCTAAGTCTAGTCTTGAGTTGTGAACCGATTTCCGAGTTCAAATTAATTTGCATATTAAAACAGGGAAATGTACGTACCTATGGATAATAATGAGTTTGAAATTTTAGAATTATATTTTTATTCTTATGTATTGATTAAGTTTTAATTGATGAACTTTTAATCAGGGAACTTTATAATTTAATGAAATTTTTATTATTATTTTGTGTAAAATCTTATTTTAAATTATGCTTTCAAATTTTGGAATTTTTATAAATAATTCAATACTTTAGTCGATTTCCGAGTTCAAATTAATTTGCATATTAAAACAGGGAAATGTTCGAACCTATGGATAATAATGAGTTTGAAATTTTAGAATTATATTTTTATTCTTATGTATTGATTAACTTTTAATTGGTGAGCTTTTAATAAGGGAAGTAATTTTTGATTTATAATTTAATGAATTATTTTATATTTTGTGTAAAATCTGATCTTAAATTATGCTTTCAAATTTTGAAATTTTTATAAATAATTCAATACTTTAGTCGATTTCTGAGTTCAAATTAATTTGCATATTAAATCAGGGTAATGTACGTACCTATGGATAATAATGAGTTTGAAACTTTAGAATTATATTTTTATTCTTATGTATTGATTAACTTTTTGATGAACTTTTAATTAGGGAAGTAATTTTTGCTTTACAATTTAATGAATTTTTTATTATTATTTTTTATTTTGTGTATATTGTTTTGGAAAAAAAATCTATAGGATGGGAATTCCTATGGAATCGTCTTCTATAATTTAATAAATATTTCTATGGCGAGTTATTTCAAATAACCTAGTAACGGATACTTTTGCTTGTTTCCAATAAATCCTTGACTGCTCAATCAAATTTCAATTCATTTCACTCAAAACCTGTCCTCATTACAGAGGACATTTGAGCTCATAGTTGTTTGACAATCACAGCTCTAATTCCAGGCACGCAGGTGCTCAAATGAAGTGCAGACATACAGAAATAGATGGAGTAATCACAAAGTAGAAATGAGGATGCTCTTGGCTACAAACCAATTATTTCTTTTTCTCACTGCTGCCTTTGTTAGACTTTTTTTTCAGTCGTCTTGTTTCCCAGTAGACAGAAAAAACTGCAAGAAGTTTTTCGGGTTAGACGTACGGAAAAAAACGATTTCAAGTACAACATGGAGTGTTTTGTACCATCTTATAAGCAGGGACTGATTTAGCAATTTCGGTACTAAAGGCACATAATTACTGATGGGGGCCCTCTCTTACAAAAAAGAACATATACACTGTTAAAAATGGGTACTTGAAAATACATAAAAGGTACTCATTTTTGATTACATGAGATGCTTATAATGGGTCTGAATATTTTGCTTTTAATTTTGAAAAAAACTTGTTCTCAAAAATGAGTAAATGCTTGCCTACATAGGCTGCTTTACCTATTTTTACAAACTCGTCAATAATATATAATATAGCATAAATCAATTTTAATCAATAGGCATGTAGAAATATCAAATACATGCAGGATTACGAACAAGTCTGGGAATCGAACCCAGATCCCCTGCACCACAGTCGTGTGCCTTATCCGTTTCATTACCAGAGGGATTATAATCAGAAGAAATGTTAATAAAAAGGTATGCTAAAAGAATGGGAAGTAAGATAATTGAGTCGTAATAACTTAGCTTCTATTTAACCAATCGACATTAAATAAAAAATAAAACCTTTTTCTGAATGTCTGTTTTAAGTTTGTCAAGTTTCATTAAGTTCGATTGAAAACAGAAGCTGAGCTTAGCGATATTTAACAACATTGCCACTTTTTGAGAAAATACGGTTACTTGAATTTGAGTACATTATCGCTCATTTACGATGTAATTACACTCAAAGAAACACGGTTTAAATACTAATTTTTAAGTACATTTTTCATTAGAGTGTTGTGTGTAGCTTAGTAAGTTCATTATACATATTAAAAATATTATCATGAAATTATTAAAGAAGTTAAATACCCGTTTCGAAAAAATATAAAAAAGAATACATGTTTTCTGTTTCAAATTTCATGTAAAATGCTTCCAAAACAGGGAAATAACAAAAATGTCTCTTAAAAATTTAATAATAAAAAAAAAAAATAATGAAATTTTTTAAAAATATGTGTCAAACATGTGCAAATCATGTATAAGCAAATTAATATTGTAAACTGAAACAAAATTGTTAAAAAAAAAATACAGGATAAATTTATCTCATTTTTCCAATCACCCCACCCCGATTTCACTTACAAAAAATTTCGTATCTCCCAAACGGTTTGAGCTAAAAATACAAAACAAAAATTGTAAGAATCATTACAATTCATAGTATAACAAGGTATACAATAATTATTATTTGTGCCTCGTTTTTTATGGCAAGTGCAGCCAGCGGACATTGAAAAAGAAAAAAAAGTTGTAGAAAATCAATAGTAGATGACATGAAAAATCTAATTGCAAGTTCTTATAGCTAAATGATGTATTCTGAGTTTTGTTTCTGTGTTCCCTATAGTTATCTCACAATAACAGTTTAAAAAAATTAACCCGGTTGCACTTACGCCACTCCACTCTATATAAACTTTAAAGAAAATCCTATAAAGTTATGCACAAACCACTAAAAAATTAAATTAGAAGTTTCCCGTTGTCCGTCTGCCACAGGTTAAAGACCTTTCATCTACTGATCTATAATAAGAAAATCTAACAGTTTATTCTCACAAGATACAACATTTTATGCCTGATTTACGTCAACCCTATTTGTCAATCGCCCATATAAATCCACACTTCGAATCCCCAATCACTGTCAATAAGAATTTGAATTAAAACCAGACTGTTTAAAATGTCTCGTCGGTTGATTTACACCCTACTTGACCCAAATCAAATTTGATCATTTTCGAATGAATCTTGGGCGGAATGCACCAGGCTGTGAACGATCCCAGTTTTCAGACTGGGATGGGTAGATGGGTCGTTACACACAATTTACTACCTGAGAGTTGGAGTGGCCTTGTACCCGTTTCCAATATTTTTTTAGATTCCCTTTACAATAAGTGATTCTTAATGCATATTGGCTCACTTATTGGGTGTTTTCTATAGGAGTTGGGTTCAGAATAGCATTGTATACTAGTTGTTGAGGAGCACTGGGTAAGCTCACAAGTTTTTACATGCTTTTCAAAATTCAAAAAGGTAAGAGCATTCTTATAATAGTTAGGTATATGGTACTATATCTCAACTAAAAGATTATACTAGTTAAATAAAGGTAAGATTATTTTATATTGTTTTGTTTTATTTTAGAATTTGGACATATTGTTTTTGTTGTACTGATAGTTTACTACAATTTTATGCATTCATTTTATTAATATAGGATTTTTTAGTGTTTTAAAAATGTTTTATAATATGCTATATCTGACGCCAAAATTTTAAATTATAAGTAACTTATTAATAATAGTTAATAGTATTAATAACATATTTTTCACACTAACATTATTTAATGGCTTTTCTTCACGCACATTTGACATACCTTTTGGATTAATCGTATTTTGTCAAATTTAAATCAATCGATTTATTTTCGTCGTTTGATTAGTGATATTGATATATCGGATTTTTATTTCTTAATATTTATTTTTAAAAACAGGCTAACATGCAGAAAAAATAATTTGTGTCCAAAAATTGTTTAGAAAAACTACTTTGTAATAATCAACTAACTGAAAAAACAATCTATTGTAAAAAAAAAATATTTGAAAAAAAAAAATATTGACCGTAAAGTATATCTTTTATTGATTTTAAAAGTAACTTTTTCAAGTTTAATTTAATACGATTTTCGTGAATTAAAAAAAAATTATAATTTTATAGTACTAATATAAAGTATTTATATATATTTTTTTATACTTGTATAACAATTAATTATATAAAAAGTCGTTACATTTAAAATCCTTAATAAGATTGTAGCAGAGTTTTATCTTTTTAGATACTGATAAAAATCATAAAACTAATATATAATATTTTAATTTTTATTAATATTTCGTATATATCGTATAAATCTATATATCGTATCGTATATGTCATATCATCGAATGATATCTTATATATTTTTACAATCTTGGCTTTCCCGATTCATTTTTAGTTAATGAATTTTTTAAATATTTGTTTTATAAATATATATTCTTAATAAAGCGTTTTTTTATATACATTATTACGTTATAACAAGAGCTGAACTTTGAATAGTTTTTTACTAATTGCAAAAAGTTGCTTTAAACTTGACTTTTTTTACATAAATGTTAATAATATTTTAACACTATTATATTTTGATCTTCGTATATTACATAGTTAAGAGGCATAAAAGTTTTATGATATTTTTTATCTTTAAAATAAACGTAACATTTCTATTAAAATATTAAAAAAGTTAGTGCATGATATTAAGAATAGTAAAAAGAAACTGATTAGTACAATTTGAAATATTATGAGTCATGTAAATCCAACTTGTAAAACTTGCAATATCTGGTTAAATAAATAACCTATAATTTAGTTAAAATTATAAATCATTCAATATAAGTTCACTTAAATGTCTAAGATAGAAAATATTTTAAATATATAATTTTTTTTAACTATTCAAGATTTTGAGGAAAAAATATATTTACAACTTTTTAATTTATCATATTTGATAATAATAACCTTTATCTAAAGCTTAAAAATCTGTTATCAAAAGTTGCATTTTTAAACCATGCCAAACTTTACTTAATAATGTATCACAAAAACTAGCCACACATAAAAATTAAATCCTACCATAAATTAAAAAAAAACATCGATGATTTAATTATCAGCAACAAATATCAATTGATCCATACAATTAATTCACCCCATCACGAATAACAGTACTAATAATATCTAATTGCGTTTTAATTAATCTGTTATCAAAATTTACATTTTTAAACCAATGCAAACTTTACTTAATAAAGTATCACAAAAACTAGCCACATATAAAAATTCACAATCAAATCATACCATAAATTAAAAAAAAAACATCGATGATTGAATTATCAGCAACAAATATCAATTGATCCATGCAATTAATTCACCCTACCACGAATAACAATACTAATAATCTCTAATTGCGTCTTAATTAATCTATAATGAAAAGTTGCATTTTTAAACCATGCCAAACTTTACTTAATAAAGTATCGCAAAAACTAGCCACACATAAAAATTCACAATCAAATCATACCATAAATTAAAAAAAACACATCGATGATTGAATTATCAGCAACAAATATCAATTGATCCATACAATTAATTCACCTCACCACGAATAACAATACTAATAATCTCTAATTGCGATTCTTGGTGTCTGGTTCATAGAAACAGCTTTCATTTTTTAAACCTTGTCAAATCTAAACAGGGACCCGTTGAGCAAGGGACATCCAAACTGGCTCTGCACATCCTGTTATTTATGTGTCTTTGTTTCGACGGACCTCTAAGCGATCCTATCATTCCTATGAATGAGCAGTCTTGAACCTACGTAACGATACAGTAATTCGACTAGCTTCAAAAATAAAACTATGTTCCGGCTATTGTAGTGACGAATTTGTGAATCTGTCTATAATGGAGCTCCATCACTGGCAATCATCACCTATTGTGAGTCGATAGTACGCATATTAACAAGGAGATTCAGTGGTAGAATGAAGGACATTCCGGTTTAGTAGGGTAGTAGGTTGATAAAAAATCCTAGATGGGAAATTAAGGTGTATGGATGGGAGCTCATCCAGTTACGCGGTTTAATGCCTTTTTTTTTTGTTCTAATCGTGTGAAACTCTTTATTTAGTATTGTTTTTTTAGAGTTGATTTCTTTATTGATATAGTTCCGTGAAGGATTAAAGTCGGTGTCTTTTATTCAAGGCCTTAGCAGAGGGATCATAGGCCAAATGGCCCGAGTTTAGGATTTTTAGGCGCGGCGATTTCAGCTTATGAACTGGGTTATGTAAAAATAAATTTCTATTGTAATCTCGCTCTAGTTACTTATACTACTTCTTTAAATACTATTTAACTATTTCACTTACTACTTAACTATTTGACTTACTACTTAACTATTTAGCTTACTACTTAACTATTTAACTTATTACTTAAAATACTACTAACTTAAGTTAATTTAGATAAATCGATTTCATACTGATTTTTGTTATAGAAAGTTTCTATGGAAGAAAATGAAGATGACAGAAATCAATTAACTATTTTTATTCTACATTATTTTCAATGGATATTTTACATTTCTTTTCTGTAAAAAATAATTAATATAAAAAAATAAGGTATTTTTTACCATAAAATTAGGATTTTTTTAAAATTAAAATATGCGTAGTTTTTGTTATTTAATTATGTTGTAATAGTGTGTGAGTGATATTATGTGTATACTTGTAACATTTTGTAAGTGTATTAGTAATTATATTAATAATATTAATTTGTTAGAAAATAATCTTATTTGTCACGAGTATGTTAGAATATCCTAACACCCTAGATTGAAGCATCAAAATATAAAACGATTTAACACTTTCACTGCCGATGTCTAAAAGGATGCAAGTTGACTATTGCCTTTTACGTGTTATTTTAAAGAATGTATCACGCGCCAGCGCGTCAGTGGCAGCGAACGTGTTAATAAGTCGCCCTACTCCAAAATGTCTCCTATCCACTTTTTAAAACTAGCTCTTCACATTTTTAAATCAAATATTTTTTTCGGATTAAATTTTATTTCTACACATGGAATTAAGCAAATTATGTTTTTCTACACATTAACATGCTTTGCTTAATTCCAAGAGTAAAAATAAAATTTAACACAAAAAAAATATATTTAATTTAAATGTGAAGAGCTAGGATTTCAAACTGCTCAATAGGTGTTTTTGGACGACTCAAATGTTTAATCAGATTATATTCCATAAAATACTTATCAAATTATAGTAGGTATTTTAACAGTGCGGCCATTAGAGAAGGTTTAAGTGTAAGGTAATAATTAAATGACTATATAAATATAAAACATATTTCTAAAATTCATATTAAGTTTCACAAAATGTTAGCATATTTGATATTTCCATCCTTGAAATCATTTGACTCTAAGAGACTTGCAACAATACAACTTACTATCCCCCTTAGCGTTATAATCCTGAGAATTTGCTCATATACTTAAAACTTAATCTGCTTAACTTCAACACGGACTCGGTTTGATGAGGTATCTTTCCTTCATTAATCTTTAAGTATCGTCGTCTATAAATGTTAATATTGGTATCCCTTATGTTTGTACATTCAATGACTCGTGCAATGCGAACACGCGAATATGTTGGCGAGGTTGGCGAGGCACCCAAGCGAGGCGGGAACTAATCTTTTCTACAAAGTGAGGCTCTTTCTGTTTGCTTTTTACTATCTTTTTTATCGCCAACAGGAGTCATTTTTCTCAGTAAAGATTACACTTGATAAAAAGTGGGAATCACTTAAAAAGTCGTAAGTCTTTTTATAGAGTTGATAAAAATGATTTAGGACGGTAAATTTAGAATTGACAAAATGGTTTTTTGTCAATTGATTTCAATCGTGTTCATGTTTTTTTTAAGTAATGTTTTAGATTACATTTTAGAAGTCTTTTTAAAATTTCACGGGATTTGTTTTATTTTAGATGCAAATAACAAAAGATTCCTTTTAATATTTCACATATATACAGCAGCTTTCTTTGCTATATTTTTTGTATTCTATATAGTTGTATTTTTATAGGTTTAAGTACTAAATAAAAAATCTGTAAGGATTATTTTTCTTACTTTCCCGAGCGGTACCATATTATTAAATTAAAATAAATCAACAATCACTTGAACCCTTTTCTCCTTATGAGCGAAATCATCTTGTCGAATAGATCATTTGCGAGTTCTTCCAAGACTCTCCGGAGTAAAAAGTACTGATCTCTACCTGTAACATCTGGATTGGGCTAGGCAGTTTGATGACTTGAAGCCAATTAGAGGTTATAAAATTATATCCCACTTACATTTCTATCTCTATATTTTGTATATAGTTCATTCTAAAATATGCCGAATTATAGTGCTTTCGGATATATTTTTTAATTTTCCAATAAAATCAATTTTGAATGTCTATTATTTTAAATCCATTTTAAGCAATAACAAGTGGATAAGCAGCAAAAAGAAAACTATATTTTTGGCGATATACAAATGGATTCTATATGCGATTCCTAATGGATTCCTAGTGCGACGTTATTTAACAAAACCAAACCCGTATACACGCCGATAATTTTTGTGGATGTTCTGGACGACTTTTCTAGTATTTTGTAGGCTACATCCCTGGAGTTAAGCCTATTGCTGCCCAATCTGCACAACGACTATAAAACTTTAATACGCGCACTACGAATTTACCTCTGAAATTCTTAAGCCTACATTACCAAGCAACAAAATAGCGATCCCCCAACGAGTTAAGTGAAACTTATCAGCAATCACCAGATGATCCGAGTCGAAAGTCATGATTCCAAGTCGTAGACCGCAGCTAAATAGAACAAGGCAAATAGAACGAGTACGTGATTGACCCATCCAGTGCGTGGGTGAACTAGCGGTCGGTTTCTTGACCCTTGCCACCTTCTTTTAGAAGGGTTGATCAGCATACTTGCTGCCATGCCATTATGAAAGCAAACAGCGATGGCTACGAGGAAGCTTGAGATGGGTTACTTAGAAAACATTCGATGCCGATGAGGCTTTTGAAGAGATTCATCTTGATGGATAATGCTATTTTCAGGTATGTTGTATCCTTAATTGTATCGTTGAAGACAATACTAAACATTAAGAGTGTAAACAATGCGATTTTTGGAAATATTCCATCGCTAAAGGAAGACTGAGTTTAATTTTTATGCAATCGTGGCCGATCTGGTTTTGAAAAGTGTCTTCAAATGGACAATTTTTAAGTATATTTAATTTTTTCTGGTATTATTGGTAATATGATTTAATAAAAGTGTAAACTCAAGATTTCTGAAACATCCATTATTATGCGGAAGTCAGCGTGTTTACTTTAAACACATTTGCGCCAATAAGGTCTTTGCAAATTTTTTCTTGTTGAATAATGTTATTTCCATCAAGAAAATAGGTAGTACCAGGTAGTATAAATATATATTCTAGATCTAGTATCATTGACAACAATCTGATGCCTTTAGTGTATAAATGAAACACTTAATATTAAAACGAGGCATTTAGTATGTTGAAAACGTATTTCTCTACACTATTGAAAATGCATGTTCGTATTTGATGAAACGTTTTTGACAAAACAGACGCCTGATATATGTTCCGATTAAATATTTTGTCAAACTGATAAAATTTATTTTGTCGTGTTTATCCCAAGAAATATTTTTCGATAAAAAAAAAGGACGATTTCAATTATGTAAAGCGCGATTCGAAAGCTGACCTTTCGGTTCAGAGTTCAACGCTCTATCCACTCGGCCAAAAAGTTTTGGTTGAATTCCGACAATATAAAATATAAGTATAAGAGCTGATATCCCGAAATGGGCGGAAAGGGCATTTGATCAATTTACTTTCGTTCAAAATTTGGGGATTCTTATTTCGTCAAAAGTCACGTGATTCAATGACATCGTCAAATATCACGAAAGTAACCTTGACGATCGTAGAATTCTCAAAAATAAGAGTGTTATTTCTGAGAGTGTAGAGAAAACTTTTGTTTATAATTATTGCATTCGCTGCCGATGTGTTTTTAAAGATGGATAATGAATATTATTTTCAAGTATGTTTTTTCTGTTCTATCGTTGATATTTGCAAAAATATTAATTATTTGAATGGGTACGGAAAAATACCAAAAATTGTAAAGTTACCATTACAAGAAATGTAAAATGTTATTTTCAATGTATTTTGGCAAAAATAATATCTGAAATACTTTATGGAGATAGCTGTAAAAAGCACAAGAGTGGATTATGATAATCTAAAATCCAAATTATTTTACAATAATTTATTTAAAAAAAATTAAAATAAAGAGCCCTTTTTTGGAAAATTCTGGGTCAACCATTAGTTGCATAAATATTAAGTTTTCTAAAACATCTATATGATGGGTTTACTTTTAACAAAGCCTAAAAATATTCTTTTTGATGTGCATGATATATTTCCAGTTATACTTAATCAATTCTTTAGACATAGATAATGTGTTAAAATAGAGTGTAACCGACCAAGTGATTTAGAAAAACTAATACTCTTTTGCGACAATCTAATGAAACTAATGAAATCAATGAACCAATCAAACTAATGAAATAAATCAATGTGACAATCTAATTAATCTAATGAAACCCTTTCCATTTAAAACTGGAAGAGTTAATTTAAAACTGCATGATGAGTGCCATACAAAAACAATCATCTTCTAAATTTCTATTCGGACAAGACGGATCAATTTATTCAACTAAAAATAAAAAAGACATATACAAGCTATATCCCGTTATTTCTTCAACAATTACCGAAACAAAATACGATTAAACAGGGTCATTTTATTTATATATAAAAATATCGTCTCAGTTTAACTATATAAATAAATAGTTATACAGTGTTAGCCTAAATAATTCATTGTATATTCCATCCAAGTGTTTTGAAATCTGATGAATCATTTTGGCTAATCCTGTATTTATACCATAGCTATAGAACTCCATACTTATGGGCTTAAAGACATAATAAAAGTTTGTTGGTACTTTTTCAGCTATGTGGCTCCGAGTTGCTAGGACATTTGACGTAAATAAATTTCAGGCTGATATGCACAAAATTTTAGCTAATAAGTGCATTTGGATTATTAGATATCAGACAACTCTTTTATATAGAAAGCAAGACGAACAAATAAATGTAATGTTATTTTGAATGAAAGTTCTCATAAGAAACGATGGTAGAGCCAGTCTAAGTAATTGAATAAGTAAATCTGTAAATTGGTACAAAAAGAGCCAATTATTGAAATTGCCGTTTCTGAGTTAACTCTCTTATTCAAAATAATAAATTGGTCCTTTCTTTTTTTTATATATATAATAATCTTTTGAAATAAGTAGAGCGCAAAAGTCAAAACTGTCGTTTTATAGTTTTTCTCTTTGTTCCAAAGTATATAATTATTAACGCCACTGCATAATCTCAATAATTGTATACTGTTGAAAATACGTATTCAAAAAGAAGTAAAATGTACTCATTTTTGATTATATTCGATGCTTATCATAGCTCCGAATACATGTTTCATTTTCAAAAAATGTATGTACTCAAAAATGAGTAAAAAGAGTAGTTGCGTGTCTACATAGGCTGTCTTCATTTTCAACAAATATCGACAATTACAACCAAGACTTACCGGGAATCGAACCCAGATCTGTAGGCACCACTGTCCAGAGTTTTATCCGTTAAGCTACGAGGGTGACGTGAAGAAGTTATAAACAGAAGTAATGTTAAAGAGGTGTGACAAAAGAATGCGAAGTAAGATAATTGAATTGTAATATCAAAAATGAGTAAAAAGAGTAGTTGCGTGTCTACATAGGCTGTCTTCGTTTTCAACAAATATCGACAATTACAACCAAGACTTACCGGGAATCGAACCCAGATCTGTAGGCACCACTGTCCAGAGTTTTATCCGTTAAGCTACGAGGGTGACGTGAAGAAGTTATAAACAGAAGTAATGTTAAAGAGGTGTGACAAAAGAATGCGAAGTAAGATAATTGAATTGTAATATCAAAAATGAGTAAAAAGAGTAGTTGCGTGTCTACATAGGCTGTCTTCGTTTTCAACAAATATCGACAATTACAACCAAGACTTACCGGGAATCGAACCCAGATCTGTAGGCACCACTGTCCAGAGTTTTATCCGTTAAGCTACGAGGGTGACGTGAAGAAGTTATAAACAGAAGTAATGTTAAAGAGGTGTGACAAAAGAATGCGAAGTAAGATAATTGAATTGTAATATCAAAAATGAGTAAAAAGAGTAGTTGCGTGTCTACATAGGCTGTCTTCATTTTCAACAAATATCGACAATTACAACCAAGACTTACTGGGAATCGAACACAGATATGTAGGCACCGCTGTCCAGAGTTTTATCCGTAAAGCAATCAGAGCGACGTAAAGAAGTTATAAATAGAAGTAATGTTAAAGAGGTGTGACAAAAGAATGCGAAGTAAGATAATTGAATTGTAATAACTCGGTTTTCATTTACGCAATCGACATCAAATAATGTGGAAAGCCATCTTCTGAACAACTATTTTAAGTTTGTCAGGTCGCTTTGTTAAGATGGCTTGAACAGAAGCTGAGAACAGAAATATTAAATCGCACTGCTCATTTTTTCGAAAGTACGGTTACTTAAATTTCACTACGTCATCGCTCATTTACGATGAAATTATACTCAAAGAAAAAAAGAGGATGTTCAGATACTCAATTTTAAGTACCTTTTTTTGCAGTGCAAACTAACAGATTTGAAAAATATTAATATAAATTGAAGGGATTTTATAAGTTTTAAAAAATGGCGCATTTTTGAAACACAAAACGAAAATGCTGAAAACATAAATATTAAATCGCACTGCTCATTTTTGCGAAAGTACGGTTACTTAAATTTCACTACGTCATCGCTCATTTACGATGAAATTATACTAAAAAAAAAAAGAGGATGTTCAGATACTCAATTTTAAGTACCTTTTTTTGCAGTGCAAACTAACAGATTTGAAAAATATTAATATAAATTGAAGGGATTTTATAAGTTTTAAAAAATGGCGCATTTTTGAAACACAAAACGAAAATGCTGAAAACATAAATATTAAATCGCACTGCTCATTTTTGCGAAAGTACGGTTACTTAAATTTCACTACGTCATCGCTCATTTACGATGAAATTATACTCAAAGAAAAAAAGAGGATGTTCAGATACTCAATTTTAAGTACCTTTTTTTGCAGTGCAAACTAACAGATTTGAAAAATATTAATATAAATTGAAGGGATTTTATAAGTTTTAAAAAATGGCGCATTTTTGAAACACAAAACGAAAATGCTGAAAAAATTAATATTAAATCGCACTGCTCATTTTTGCGAAAGTACGGTTACTTAAATTTTACTACGTCATCGCTCATTTACGATGAAATTATACTCAAAAAAAAAAGAGGATGTTCAGATACTCAATTTTAAGTACCTTTTTTTGCAGTGCAAACTAACAGATTTGAAAAATATTAATATAAATTGAAGGGATTTTATAAGTTTTAAAAAATGGCGCATTTTTGAAACACAAAACGAAAATGCTGAAAAAATTAATATTAAATCGCACTGCTCATTTTTGCGAAAGTACGGTTACTTAAATTTTACTACGTCATCGCTCATTTACGATGAAATTATACTCAAAAAAAAAAGAGGATGTTCAGATACTCAATTTTAAGTACCTTTTTTTGCAGTGCAAACTAACAGATTTGAAAAATATTAATATAAATTGAAGGGATTTTATAAGTTTTAAAAAATGGCGCATTTTTGAAACACAAAACGAAAATGCTGAAAAAATTAATATTAAATCGCACTGCTCATTTTTGCGAAAGTACGGTTACTTAAATTTTACTACGTCATCGCTCATTTACGATGAAATTATACTCAAAAAAAAAAAGAGGATGTTCAGATACTCAATTTTAAGTACCTTTTTTTGCAGTGCAAACTAACAGATTTGAAAAATATTAATATAAATTGAAGGGATTTTATAAGTTTTAAAAAATGGCGCATTTTTGAAACACAAAACGAAAATGCTGAAAACATAAATATTAAATCGCACTGCTCATTTTTGCGAAAGTACGGTTACTTAAATTTGAGTACATCATTGCTTATTCACGATGCAGATGTACTAAAAAAAACTAGTACGTTCCTTTTTTTATAGTGTAGAGAGAGAAAGTAAGACTTTTCTTTCGATTCTAAATCGCACTTGGCCGGTTTTTATTAAAGATAAAATATGATATTATTTATAAAAAAGTTCCCGGCAATTTGATTGTCTACCCCAAGTTATTTATGATCCCAGGAACCTATTCATTTCGGGATTTAATTTGAATATATCACCCCCATGAACGATAACAGAAACTAGAAGTTTTCCTTCGGACTAGCAACACGAACTGGTTTTTATCAACAGGTTTTCCTCCATTCCCTGGCAGATAATCACGCTCTTTATTTCTTTTGTTGTTCCTTTGAATTCATCCAATTCTCTTCCACCCGCAGTTTGGAGAAGTATTCCCCAAATATTTAAATTCGAAGCCTGACGCCGGCCGTCCTATATCTGGGTCCCAAACAATCTTGTTTCTTAACTCTCACCTTTTTTTTGTATGAAAATAGCAACTGTCTAAGGGGAATCCTTTGTGTAATGCATACAACAGCGGTTGGGGCTTTCAAGTTTTTGGATGCGGCTTTAATTTTACTGTTGAGTGTGCTAAGAGGAAATGAAAGATTAAGTGTTATAAATAACTAGGGATGGGTTTATAAAATGTTTTGTGAAATTGTTTTATGTGCGAAATAATTATAAATCACTTTGAGCTGTTTTGAAAAGAAAATATTCGTAATCGGTTACTTCATTTATTTGAAGTTTATTAACCTTTTGCACTGTATTGCCACCTCTCTGATGATAAAGTAATGATTCGTTCTTTTGTGTCATATTTTTCAAAATGTGCGAGAACAGCTTGTTCTTTGCTTTAACAAAAAAAATATTTTGTTAACTTGTTCTCTCATTAAATTCAGTCTCCCATTAACTGTATTACAACCCCTTAGGTGATAAAATAATGACTCGTTCTTTTGCGTCATATTCCTCAAAATGTGCAAGAACAGCTTGTTCTTGGCTTTAACAAAAAAAATCTTTTGTTAGCTTGTTCTCTCATTAACTGTATTACAACCCGTTAGGTGATAAAATAATGACTCGTTCTTTTGCGTCATATTCCTCAAAATGTGCAAGAACAGCTTGTTCTTGGCTTTAACAAAAAAAATCTTTTGTTAGCTTGTTCTCTCATTAACTGTATTACAACCCGTTAGGTGATAAAATAATGACTCGTTCTTTTGCGTCATATTCCTCAAAATGTGCGAGAACAGCTTGTTTTTGAGTTTAACAAAAATTATTTAGTTAGCTGGTTCTCTCATTAACTGTATTACAACCCCTTAGGTGATAAAATAATGACTCGTTCTTTTGCGTCATATTCTTCAAAATGTGCGAAAACAGCTTGTTCTAGAGTTTAACAAAAAAAAATTATTGTTAGCTTGTTCTCATTAAATTCCTTCTCTTATTAACTATATTACAACCCCTTAGGTGATAAAATAATGACTCGTTCTTTTGCGTCGTATTCTTCAAAATGTGCGAGAACAGCTTGTTCTTGAGTTTAACAAAAAAAATTATTTTGTTAGCTTGTTCTCTCATTAAATTCAAAGTAGATTATTTTGTCATCCGGGAGTATTTGAGATATTGAGGGAAATAACAGGAGCGGGGATAAGCGTTTGGTAATAAGAATGTAATAATGTCAAAAATGTTCTTAGAGTGCAAAAGATTATTTCATAGAAACACTTAAAAAAAAAGATGCTTAAAATAAGTACATGAAAGTAATGAGTGATGACATACTCAAATTTAAGTAATCGTACTTTCTTAAAAATGATCAGCGTGATTTAGTAATGATAGTATCAGCTTCTTATCTTAACAAAGCGACATGTCAAACTTGAAATAGTTGTTCAGAAGATGGTTTTCCACATTATTTGATGTCGATTGTTTAAATGGAATTGTTTAATTGAGCAATTACAACTCAATTATCATACTTCTCATTCTTTTGGCCCACCTTTTTAACATTACTTCTGTTTATAACTTCTTCACGCCGCCTTCAATTTTGAACGAAAGTCATTTACTCAGATTCCTTTTCTGGATTATCGGCTCATGTTTGGTTCTTATACTTATATTGTCAGAATTTAAACAAGCCTCTTTGACCGAATGGATAGAGCGTTGGACTTTGGAGTGAGAAATCCTCAGTTGGAGTCAGCTCGTTGATATTATATTATTTAACATCGTCCTCATTTTGACGAAATAACTTTCGTTTAAAAACGACAAAGGCGTTTGTTTCGTCAAAAGGCAAAAGTTTCGTCAAATATGAGAATGCATTTTTAAAAGTGTGCTTGTATAGAACAAATAATGACGACCAACAAAAAGCTCAAGGTACAACAAGGTTGGTTCAACTAGTATTTCTTAACTATCCCCCAATGAATATCTAACTTCTTAAAATCCTTTATTCCTGTACAATTAACAAAATTCACTGGCAAGTTGTTCCATTGGTCTATTACCTTATTATAGAAATAGTGTTTTCTCTCTTCCCGATCAACTCTTTATAAAAGAAAACGTTTTGCAATTTAATATATGCATTTTTAGAAACTTTCAGCAACTTAAAATATGTATTTTTAGAAACTTTCAGCAGCTTAAAATATGCATTTTTAGAAACTTTCAGCAACTTAAAATATGCATTTTTAGAAACTTTCAGCAACTTAAAATAAGGTTTTAAAAATAATTAAGTTCCTAAACAATTTTATTTATTTAGAACCCTATATTTAATTCTTATACTTTTTAAAATTTATTTTCAACTTCTTTTTAGTTAAATTAAACTCTTTAAATAGAAAATGTCAAATTGAAACAAGACCTCGGAGCGGAATAGTAGCGTATGATCGTATTCTTTTACTTTAAATTTAATTCTTATACTTAAAAAAAAAAAAAAAATATTTTCAACTTCTTTTTAGTTTAATTAAACTATCTTTACGTAGAAAATAATGTCAAATTGAAACAAAGCCTCGGAGCAGAATAGTAGCTCATGATCGTATTCTGAACATAGCCTATTGGAATCTGAGATTTTTCCGTAGTTCATGGTTTTCCTATGCGGTATTTCATAGCTAATCGTCTTATTGAGGTCCACGTGGAAAATGTCACATTTTTAATACAAAAACCCTATATTTAATTCTTAAACTTTTAAAAATTTATTTTCAATTTCTTTTTAGTTTAATTAAACTATTTTTATGTAGAAAATAATGTCAAATTGAAACAAAGCCTCGGAGCGGAATAGTAACTTATGATCGTATTCTCAATGTAGCCAATTGGAATCTGAGATGTTTCCATAGTTCATAGTTTTCCTATGCGGCATTTCAAAACTAATCGTCTTAGTGAGGTCCACGTGGAAAATGTCACATTCTTGTGGCAGTTAGTATGCGCACTCAACCATGGGAATTGCAGCCCCATTAGATTTGAACTCTGCGGAAGATTTTAGGTTTTTGAACTCTACAGAATTGCATGTTTCCAACGAAAATGTTTCCGATTCAATTTCCAATTCATTAAAACATTCAAATTATGGTACAACTTAAAATACCTATATTACAAGAGTTGAATTTCTGAAGATAGCTTTTAGTGCGCGCCATTTTTGCGCCAGATATATTTTGGCGGAAGTATCAAAGAGCTTAATAAAATAAAAACTTAGAAAGTGTCTTGATATATATTCTATTAACTATTTAAATAAATAAAAAATATAATCAAGCGTTTGCATCAAGTAAGTGTAACTAAATTTTTTTTTTTTTTTTTTTGATTTTGAAGGAAAGTTGTGGATAATAAATCAATTTAGCCTCTATGGATTTTTTTTTACTTTTCTAATAGAGTGGAAAGATATGTAAAGCTAATACAATTAATAAAAGAAAATATTAAAAATAATATTTGAAGAAATTTAGGAACATAAGTATAAGATTTACTATAAAGTGTTACATTGGACGTAAAAAAGTCAATATCAAGAATATTAAATCAAAACTTAATTAAAAAATACAAAATATTTCACTATTTTGTAAGTTTTGTAAAAAAAAAGGACGACAATTTCAAAGAAAGGTACCTTATAGATGCTATTTATAAACTAAGAAAACTTAATACATTCCAGAAGAAACTTTGAAGCTGGATATTTTCGGATTTCTACAAGTAGAGTTATATATAAAAAACTTGATTCAAGTCAATAGTTTCAAAAACTCCATGAAAAAAAAACGGAATACTTACACTGTTAAATTCAGGTATTCAAAAATAAGTAAAATTTACTCATTTTTGAGTACATTTAATGTTTATCATGTCTCCGAATACATAAGTATCTATTTTGAAAAAGTCATGTACCCAAAAATGAGTGCAAATGAATAAAAATAGCAGATGCTAGCCTATATAGGTTGCCTTTATAAATCGCCTTTCATAAATATCGACAATTATAACCAAGAATACCGGAAATCGAACTCAGATGCTCAGGCACCACAGGCCAGAGCCTTATCCTTTAAACTACCAGGACGACTTGAAGAAGTTATAAACAGAAGAAATGTTAAAAAGGTATGCCAAAAGAATGGGAAGTAAGATAATTGAATTGGAATAACTCAGTTTCCATTTAAGCAATCGACATCAAATAATGTGGAAAACCTTCTTCTGAATTACTATTTTAAGTTTGTCAAGTCGCTTTGTTAAGATGGCTTGAACAGAAGCTGAGATTACCAATATTAAATCACATTGCTCATTTTGAGAAAGTATGGTTACTTAAATTGAGTACGAAATCGCTCATTTACGATGCAATTGTACTCAAACGAGTAGGTTCAGGTTCTCATTTTTAATTACCTTTTTTTTTACAGTTAAAGAAAGATAAACATGAGAAGCTATTCACAAACGAATAAAACTTAATACATTCTAAAAGAAACTTTGAAGCTGGGTATTTTCGATTTTCTCGGATTTCTACAGGTAAAGTTATATATATATATATATATATATATATATATATATATATATATATATATATATTTATATATATATATATATATATATATATATATATTTATATATATATATATATATATATATTTATATATATATATATATATATATATATATATATATATATATATATATATATATATATATATATATATATATATATATATATATATATATATATATATATATATATATATATATATATATATATATATATATATATATATATATATATATATATATATATATATAAACTTGATTCAAGTCAATAGAGTTTCGTAAACTCCATGAAAAAAACTTACAATTGCTCACCCACAGACCAACTGACAAACAACTAGGAGATGATACGTGACTTGACTCTAATGTTTCGTTATCTGAGTGCCTTTGATTATATTCCTGTTTTGAATCTTGAACCCTATACATTACAATAGAATATTTATATTAACCCACTGACGGTCAGAGTCGTGATATCACACTTTTCAATCTCTACACTTATCCAGAAAAGCGCCATTTTTTTTTTTAAACTTATAAAAATACTTTAATTTATATTAATAATTTTCAAATCTGTTAGTTTGCACTGTAAAAAAAAGTACTTAAAATGAGTTAAGGTTTTTTTTCATGGAGTTTACGAAACTCTATTGACTTGTATCAAGTTTTTTTTTATAAATAACTCTACTTGTAGAAAATCGAAAATATCCAACTTCAAAGTTTCTTTTAGAATATATTAAGTTTTCTTAGTTTGTAAATAACATCTCATGTTTACCTTTCTTTCACTGTAAAAAAAAGGTACTTAAAATGAGTACCTGAACATCCTCTTTTTTTCTTTGAGTATAATTTCATCGTAAATGAGCGATGACGTAGTGAAATTAAAAAAAAACGTACTTTCTAAAAAAAGAGCAGTGAAATTTAATATTGCTACATTCAGCTTCTGTTCAAGCCATCTTAACAAAGCGACCTGACAAACTTAAAATAGTTGTTCAGAAGATGGTTTTCCACATTATTTGACGTCGATTGCTTAAATGGAAACTGAGTTATTACAATTAAATTATCTTACATCCCATTCTTTTGGCATACTTTTCTGAATTTATTCCGTTTATAACATCTTCACTTCGCCCTGGTAGTATACCGGCACTGGTCTGCGGTGCCTGAGGATATGTGTTCGATTCCCGGTAAGACTTGGTTGTAATTGTCGATATGTATTGAAAGTGGTTTATGAAGGCAGCCTATGTAGGCACGCTACTGCTCTTTTTACTCATTGTACTCATTTTTGAGTACATGCCTGTTTTAAAAATGAAACTTATGTATTCGGAGCTATAATAAGCATTGAATGTAATCAAACATGAGTGCATTTTACTTATTTTTAGTATATCTTTTTAACAGTGTGAGGTTCATTTTAAAAGTTATATTCTGATAAGTAATTCCTGATTTTTAAAATCATTTCTATGGTGCAGGAAAAATTATTTAAAGTTGCTACAGTAAAAACAACTTTACAATGTAAAAAATTACATGAACAACGGTGGGTTAATAGTAGGTTATACTGTTAATGTTAAAATATAAATATATAGTAGGTTATACTGTTACGGTTAAAAGATAAATATATAGTAGGTTATACTGTTACGGTTAAAAGATAAATGTATAGTCGGTTATACTGTTAAGGTTAAAAGAAAGATGTGTTTCTATAATCCATAAAACTTCTATATTATATTCTTAAGTGTAATTAAAATTTATCTTAAATTTGTAACAAGGTTTGATATCGTTTCTGAGTATTTAAAAATTTTAGTTGGAAATATTTGAAATGTTACAGGATTTTTTACTTATTTAAGAATAATTTACTATTTAATAGATTTTTATAAATAATGTAATCAATAATGGTTATAAAAAAAGATGTTACTAACCGCTTATTTGTAAATAGAGTATCAGATTTTAGTGTTTTGCATTGTTTTACGAGCTTTAATTTATTTGTTTGATTTTTCTTAAATTTTAGAAATATTGCATTGTTAATTCAACGCTTAATAATAGTAATAAATAGTTTAATAATTCATTTTTGTGTTTATATAAATAGAATATCATACAGGGTGATCACAAATTGTTGGGGGATGGCCATTATTTGGCTGTATCACAGTCATCTGTATAGGCAAAATACAATATTATTTGTGCTCAACTACTTCGCTTATATTTTATATAAGTCACATAGATGTTGTAGCCACAAAAAAAGTAGTTAAATATAGCAAAAAGAATGGTTTAATGTGTGTAGTTAAACAACCACAACGTCCATCGCCCAGCAACTTGTGACACTCTGCATTTTTATTTATTGTAATAGTTCATGTGAGATTAGGAATATACCCTTATCCCATATAAACTATTACCAAGTTAAATGTATGATACAACAAAATATAATAAACAGATTAAAAAATAGTTCTAGAAAAAAAAGCATAGGAAACAGCTGTTTTGAAAACATCAAAAATGTCTTCACAACTTCAAAAAAGTCAAAAATTGCATTCCTTTTCCGTCGCCATTTTTTATTCGCCTAAAAGATTCAAGAGAAACCCCGGGCAAATCAGAATAGAATAAATGTAAAAAAAATCATCCATTCTGGTTCAGTAATTTTCAATCTGCAGAAAAAAAAACCTCTTGTCCTGCTTTTCAAAGGATGTAAAATCCCCTATTTGTCATGGGACATTAGTCACTGCCCTTCAAAAAGCAATTCAGCCCCAAGAATTCGATATGACCTTAGAGAATTTTTCAAAATCTGGATTTTTATTTTCCATGTCATACAATGCTCGCGTTTTAAAGAACAGTGTATGTGATTCATCATTATTTTTTTCCCGACCTCAAAACTACAGGAAGTCACCATTTGGAATGGAAAAACGCTTTTTTGTTGAAAGAAAATTGATGCTTGGTGTTACGAAAATTGCTATTGAAATAGATGCAATCAGGAGAAAATTTACGTAAACAAAGAGCTATAACCGGATATTCTTTGGTATTTTTTATCCAGAACTTCAAAAACAGGATGTGGCATAAGAGCTTTTTCGGCCAGTTCGGTATAATTCGATTTATACCATTCCTTTTGTTCCGAATATTTTTCATTTGTTTTGGGGATATAATATATGTGTATGTTGTTATCAATATTATTGAATCGCAATTTTCGTTTTTCTTGGTAGGACATCTTGAGTAAATCAGAGAGGATCAATTTAAGTTTTTCCAACCCAATTCCTATTGCGTTATTATGATTATACAAAGCAAATGCTAATTCAGACGATTTTGAATCATGTTCTTTCATTCCTTAATATGAATGAGAATTGATTGAAAAAGACTGGTTGCATAACACAAAATCTTCATCATTGTAAACATATGCTGGGAATACAAATTGACCAATAACTATAAAGTTTGTTTTCAGAAAATACCCACACAGTTTTGAGTTTTTCATGCATTGGCATATTGGTCTGTTTGTATTATAATGAGTGTTATTGGTTTCGGGTTCTATAGCTGAACCTATTTCTATAGTGATAAAGTCTATTTCTATGGTGATTTTCTATAGTGATAAAGTCTATTTCTATGGTGATTTTCTATAGTGATAAAGTCTATTTCTATGGTTATTTTCTATAGTGATAAAGTCTATTTCTATGGTGATTTTCTATAGTTAATATAGTATCACCAAGTTGAATTCATAGATATCGATAACTCAAAAAATAAAAAGATTTAAAATTTTTGTATTCTAAATCCTACATATGCTTTTCTTCTATCGATTTCTAGTGTAAAAATTTTATTTAAATTCTAGAATTAAAACTAAATTATGAATTAGGAGAACTTACACAATTTTCATTGATTTAGTTTGATTTTTATATTTACCGAAACTTTAATAGCCTTATTTTATTGTGTTAAATTTACCCTCAAACTCAAGAATGCTAAATTATTTTTATGAATATTATAATAAAAATTACACTAAAAATGTCTGTAAAATTTTCAATTTAAAAAGTTGAAATTATTTATGCTTGTTTTTTTGCTAAGTAAATATGCTACGTTATTTACTTATTACCTGCAATAAATTATTTCAAAAATTCCCTTCAACATATTTCATATATAAATGTTTTGTAAAATATAAAAATAATAAAAAAAATATTGTAAAACGTTTTTATATCTAAATGTGTCACTGATTCGTTTAATAATCTGTTTAATTATATAAATATAATTATATAGTTTTTATATAATAATTATAGTAATATTTATAATAGTAATTATATAGTATATTTTAATAAGTATTATTTATTTAGTAATTATATAAGTATATTTTAATAAGTATTATTTATATAGTAATTATGTAGTATATTTTAATAAGTATTATTTATATAGTAATTATGTAGTATATTTTAATAATTATTATTTACAGAATAATTAGAGTATAACTACAATAATTAGTTTTAATATATTAATTATATAGTTTTTTTGTGAAATTTGGGTCATTTACAAAGCTACACGAGCATTAGTGAACATTGTTATAGCTAAATCAAATTACTAATATATTAACTTCCACATTAATATAACATCAAAACTAAATTTAAATCAATCTAAAATGTTATCGACACAATCTGTAAGTCAATCTATCATAATAAAAGTGTATGTCTGTGAATCGCAAAACCCGTTCTTCATCTGCGTATAAAAGACTGATTATTCATTTATAAGTACTATAAATCCGCAAAATGTACACCTGATGCTCGGATTTGTAAAATTCTATTTAGTATATTTTTTTAATGGTTTTAATAATTTTTAAAATATTGCATAAAGAAAAATGTTACAAAAATATTTCCAAGATCTAGAACGTGTCTTTGTAGATATGTTGGTATCGAGCGGGACTTCAGAATAATAGGTCAGGGGTTCGAGTCCCGATGGAGGCTGCTAATTTATTTTATAATAGTTTTAACGGATTCCACAGCATCGCGGGGCCAAATAGCTAGTTTTCAAATAATTCGATCCTTATTAGAGTTGATAAAACCTCCATAATTTTCTCTTTATGATAACGTTTTTCAACATTCACAGTTGTTGACTAGTTCATATCAAGTATATACAAATACAAATACAAATACAAATAATGTCGACCAACTACAGGCTCTAGGCCCAGCAAGGTTGGTCCTGTCAATCCATCATCCTCACGATTCCCCAATGCCGATCCAATTGTTTTTTAAAACCACTCACCCTGAAGAATTAGCAACATACTCAGGCAAACCATTCCATTTGTCAATAACCCTATTAAAAAAATAATGCTTTCTAACATCCCGATTAAGCTGTGACTTGTATAATTTAAATCCATGACCTCTAGTCACATTGGCAATATTAAATTCTAATCCCGCCACATCTCCCAATTTGATAAATTTGAATAACTGAATAAGATCCCCTCTAATCCTCCTCGAGTGTATACATATTTAAAGTTCTAAGCCTTTCTTCATAATTCATTCCTGAAGTACCCTGAATCAATTTTGTAGCTCTATGTTGAACCCGTTCTAATAAATCAATATCCTGTTTGAGATAAGGTGACCAGAATTGTACTGCATACTCTAGATGGGGCCTAGTCAAACTCCTATATAGTGGTAAAATTACGTCCTTCGATTTAGATGATACATTTCTTTTAATAAATCCCAGCATTCTATTCGCCTTCTTACTGGCTGTCCCACAATGGTGTCCCCATTTAAAATCCCTACTTACTGAAACGCCAAGATCACTAACAATGTCACTGGCACTAATCTCAGAACTTTGCAGATAATAAGAAGCCTTTTTATTTTTAAGTCCCATGTGCAAGACCTGACATTTTTTAATATTAAATGACATACCCCAACAAACAGCCCATTCGGAAATTTTAGTTAAATCGACCTGCAATTGCTCTACCTGTTTTATGCTATTTACGGTGCCCATGATTTTTAAGTCATCTGCAAAGATGCTAACTCTACTTGTAACGTTCTTACTAATATCATCAATAAAAATAATGAACAACAATGGCCCCAATACAGAACCCTGTGGAACTCCGCTTTTGACTTCTACCCATCGAGAGTATTTTCCCTTAATTTGTACTCTTTGCTTTCTACCTGTTAGCCAGTTTCTTATCCATTCCAGAATATTGCCCCGAATCCCAATCCTATCTAACTTATACAGCAGAGCTTCATGCGGAACCTTGTCAAAAGCTTTCTGAAAATCGATATAAACTATATCCACACTGTTTCCACCATCCAAATCTTTAGTAACTCCATCATAAAATTGTAATAGATTAGTAACACAAGATTTATTCTTTCTAAACCCATACTGTATACTTGAGAGCAATCCCCCTGTCTCTAGAAAGTTCATTACATGATTTTTTAATAAAGTTTCAAATATCTTGCAAATGACGGAAGTCAAGCTAACTGGTCGATAATTCCCCGGTTCACATTTTAAGCCCTTTTTAAAAAGTGGAGTAATATTTGCTAACTTCCAGTCTAACGGTATTCTACCATAACAATATGAAGAATTAAATATTTTCATCAAAACATCCCCCAACTCCTCTGCACATTCAACCAGAACTTTTGGATAAATATCATATGGCCCAGGGGCCTTAAAAGGTTTAATACTCTTCAAACAATGAACAATTTCCTCCCTAGAAAATTTGCATTCCTGTATTTCCTGGCATAAGTTATCTCCCATGGTTAAGTGACTTCCGTTGAAATCTCTGTTGAAAACATCCATAAAAAAATCATTTAAAATATTTGCCATTTCTTCATCATCTTGAACAAAATTACCCTGATTATCTTTTAATGGACCCAGATAGGTGTTTACCTTATTATTCCCATTGGCATACGCAAAAAATTCCTTTGGATTTTTATTAATATCCCTAGCTAGCTTTTCCTCCAATGACCTTTTCCGTTCCCTACTGATATATTTGAAATCCCGTCTAGACTTTTCGTAAATAACCTGATCAGATACCATACCTGTCCGCTTAAAATTCTTATAAGCTTTCTGTTTGTTCTTAAGAGCTCTCTTACAGTCCTTAGAAAACCACATAGGAAATAATTTTTTAGCTATACTTTTTTGCCTAAATGAAATATGTTTCTTTACAGCCCTATGCAATTTATCTTTAAACTCTACCCATTGATCCTCAATATTTGACTGTTCTAACCCATTTATAAAAGTCTTACTTATCTCGACTCTTAATTTATTGAAATCCGCATCTTTGAAATTTGGTATTAACCTATTGCTATTAACCACATCTGTCTGAAACTTAATATCAAATCTTATAGTATTGTGGTCACTATCACCTAGGTGTTCTCCCACTCGTAAATTACATACTCTGTCCTCATAGTTACTGAAGACCAAGTCCAAAATAGCAGCACCCCTAGTTTCCTCAAAAACTAATTGTTGTAAAAAACAATCCTGGGTCACTTCTAAAAAGTTTGTTTCCCTATCATTCCCACCTATGTTATTACACCAGTCGATGTTAGGAAAGTTAAAATCGCCCATTAACATTATTTCACCTTTGCAGCATGCTTCCGTAATATGCTTACACAACATTTCATCTTGCTCTTTGCAAATATTTGGTGGCCTATAAATGTTTCCAATAACCAATTTATTTCCATTAGAATCCGAAACTTCCACCCAGACTGATTCAATCGCCTCCGGTTTGTTGCCAAACGTTAACTCCTTACAAAATAGCTTTTCGCTAATATAAATTAACACCCCGCCTCCTTTTCTGTGAAGTCTATCCTGCCTGAATAATAGATATCCCTTAATTTCCAATAGACATAAATCCTCCGCATTTGCCCAACTTTCAGTTATCCCCATTACATCAATCGATTCTGCAGCTAATATTCCCTTTAATTCGTCCATTTTATTCCTAAGACTTCGTGCATTGCTATAAAATATCCTTAATTTATCTTTTAAATTTGTAGATTCAACCTTGCTGACATAATTACTACCGACTGTTAAAGAATTAATTAATAAGCCAGAAGACATTCCCCCCCAATAGAGACCCTTATTACCATTGCTCATCTCCCATGATTCTACTCGGCACTGGGGAATCCCTCTATCTAAAACTAGTTTTTTGAACCCAAACCATTCAAAACCATTTTACCAACGGCGCAATTACCATTTCCACTCAAGTGTACACCGTCTTGGCTCACCCAATCCCTTTTGCACGTCTGTAGTTTTGTTAATTCAAAGAAAAAAAACATTCCTCCTCTTAATTTTAGATTATAATAACTTTCTTTTTGTATTTCAGATCACATCACAGAAAAGAACAAGAAGTCATCCGTTGAACCAAAACGCTTCTATCAACGAAAGTTTTCGGGATTTTCTGGAATCAAGTTCCCAGTAGGGCGATTCTTTAAACTTCTTCGACCAGATTTGCAACGCAGGAATTCCTGTCCGGTTTTGAGTATTTCTGAATTTCAGTTAGGCGGAAGAATCGGTGGGGTACTCCATCAAAAACCAGAAATAGAATCCGTCAATCCAAACATAAACCAAAATAGAGAAATCAACAGCCAGCAAAACCTAAAATGTAGACTTACGAAGTGGACATCTCACTCAGAACTGCTACACTCGGAAATAAAACGTCAAAATATTTCTTGCGATTTACCTTATGCAAAAACTAAATGTGCTCCAAATAGACCGTCTAACACTGCAACACTAAATTCAATCAACTTCAAGTCCCCGTTGGAAGCTCCAAAAAATAAGCCACTGAAAAAGAACGGGAAAGTTGAGTGCGTAAAAGATTCTGCTACAAGCTCTTGTAGAAAGCCCTTCGAAGACCCTACCAACCAAACAGAACCGGTTTCTTTTGAAAAAACGGTTATAGTCGTTTCAAAGAACTCTGGCGGATTTCTAGTTGGGTCCAATGAAATTAACTTCGAAAATTCTAGACCCAGGACATCTTGCTACATAAGCAACATTGAAACTTCAATGCCATCTATGAACAATGGACTTACACATATACAAGGAACAAATAATGATATTTCAAATATCGAATGTAACAGCGGTGAAAAAGAAAACAGCCCATTTCTCAATCAAGTAAAAGTTATCAACACTCTTGCACTGAAACGTGACCAAACAACCAAAAATTCAGAGGATACCAGAAATGAACATACATTAACACCATGCCAAAATTTCAAATTAGAATCATCAAATATTATTCAAAATGGAGGAAGTGGATTACAGAGAGTCAACATTATTGAAACAGTCAACCAAAAACATAATGTTAGTGTTTACACTTCAGATAATGCTAATTTAGAAGTAGATAAATTAGATTACAGTAGCAACTTAAAGAATACATACTTATGCTCATTGAAAACTCCTCAGGATAGGCTACATAGGCTACCAAATACAAAAAGTGACGGCGAAACACAGGGGACAGCTGCAATACAAAATGAAAATTGTAACAGAAAACAACCAGAAAGCATATCTACCAAATCCGGTGCAAGTATTGAACTTCAAACAAAATCCGAAATAGTACTTCGAAGTGCACAAATTAATACTTCTACACTGAACTCTAACAATGAGACTTGCAACATTAATGGACAAAATCTAGAAAACTTAAAGTACTCTGAACCGATATATGCAAAAGTTAATAAAGATTCGCATAATATAGACAATTCATTAAATTATAACGATTCCGTTGAAGATAATCATAATTTAGAATATTGCGATTCAATTAACGCATCACAGCCACGCTCTGAACATGGTGCAAATCGAACAGTGGCTTACATAGGCCAAAACAGTTCAAATAATGACTCCACTAGTAAAGTAAATGGGAGAATAGAAGAATGTAGAAACTTGAACATTTCCAGATTGTTAAGTCCGAATGAAACTATTGTTTCCCAGCCAGAATTAATAAGTATAATTTACAATAACATAAGCAATCAAAACTTGTTAGAAACTGAGTCCAAAGAAAGCCTTAGCCATAGCTCAGTTGTTGATGAAAATTATCAACCAGACACTCTGAACTTTGGAGAATGTTCATCTAACACGTCACTTACGGATTTGCAAAATCGTCAAATTACGGAGTGCTATAATGTCAAGTTAGATGCTCCAGAAGAAGTCATTGTGGCAGGGTTCCATGATTTCTGCCAGACAACGTTGTCTTTAGAAGAAAGCATTGAGCTGCAAGACACGAGAACAATAAAAAGAAAACCAGGGGATAAAGACAATAAAATAAACTGTTCTCCAGAATCAAATGAAGTGGAATCAGTCTTTCAAAATACATTAGACAATGAACAAAATAGTGTACAACTACCAAAGATTCAAGCAAAGACTACAATCCCGGGGTATGAAGCTTCTGAAGAGAATGGAGGATCTACACTGACAATAGAGGAAGAAAATAGTTCGGATAAGTTACTCGAAGAAATACAAAACAGTAAGCTGTTAGGGAAAATGAATATCAAAGATCCGGACGTAATTGAAGCTATTAGAGCCTTAGATAAATCTTTAATGGAAATATCTGAGCAAATTCCGGAGCCAGGAACAGATAATTCCCATGCGAATTCGGAAGTAATACATTCCCATGAGGAAATAAGGGGAAAATCGAGTTCAAACATTATAGCTAAAGTTATCAGAGAGGATAAGATTCAATGTGATAATTTAATTGAAGAACTTATGCTTGAAGACATTAGTAAAAGAGTAACAAACGCTTGTAAAAAATCGGAATCATTATCTAGAAAAGGAGGAATAGCTGTGACAATATCGAATCAGAATGTACAGCAGACATCTTCTGAACTAGATTTCCAAAATTTGGCAGTAGGTAAAAATGATTCTAGATCTAACCAAAATCTAAGAAACTCTGACAATAATGATTATTGGTTAAGTAGGAAACTAAGCAATCCAATTAAGGTTTCAAATACCATATCGGATGTAAGCAGTAGCAACCTTGATGAACTTTCTTCGGATGCATGCTGTTCTGACACTTGCGAAACTGAAGAAATAAAAAAGATCAACCTCGTTTCTGATGATAAAATTGGCACTTTTCCCCACCCTGCTACCATGGAATCAGGTAATTAAAGTTTAAATAACCTTTATATTAAACTTTTATTGCTTATACCATAGTATATTAGACACTTCTTGTTAAAATATATTTTAGAAAAGGAGTTAAAATTCCTTTTTTTTTACCATTTGTTAAAAAAAAAAATTAAAAATGTGATTGTTAAACTAGGAAATTGAATTACCAAAATCATGATTAAAAATTTTATTCTTCCTTGTAATCTTTCTTAGGCATTAGTTTGATAACTATTGGTATTGAATGGCCTAACGCTAACTTGAAAATATAAAAAAAACTAGCATTTCTGAGAAAAACCGTTAATAAATACAAATATATCGAAGTTTTGTAAAAATTAATTATTGAATTGAATAGGATATTGTAATTTTTCCACTTAAAATGATATTTCTAAATAATTATAGTTCATACTCTTTTGTCTACGCAAGTTTTTTTTTAAATGGAAATTTTACAATATATAAGCTGGGCTAAAGTTGGTAGATCGATCTTCCTACCGGTTCCAGCATGCTGTTATCTCTATACTCAGTAGGTATACAAGATATACTTAAATTTCTTCTAATTTTTTAGGCAACACCAGTGCAGTATTTCCTTTACAAGTCTCAGTTGACCACAGCCATGGTGGTTTACAGCTTGGAGCAACGTCCAATCGAACAAGTCCTTGCTCTGTGGACTCAGGGACAAGTTCGCACAACCAATCCTTTTTCGTAGTCGTTGCAATAGATTTTGGAACAACTTACAGCGGGTATGCATTCAGTTTCACCCGAGATCCGGATAACATTCACATGATGAAGAAATGGGATGGTGAGTTATTTTATATATATTGATGATATTAGTTGGGAGATTGGGAGCAAGGTCAGCATCTTTGCAGATGATTTAAAAATTATGGGGACTGTGAATTCTGGGGAACAAATAGAGCAATTACAAGGTGATTTAACAAAAATATCAGAATGGGCTGTTAAATGGGGTATGTCTTTTAATATCAGTAAATGTCAAGTGTTGCACATGGGTATCAAAAATAGTAAGGCTGCATATGTTTTACAGGGTGCAGAATTCAAAAATAGTGAGATTGTAAGCGATCTGGGTGTGTTGGTAAATGAGGATTTTAAAATTAGTCATCAATGTACAGTGGCTAGCAAAAAAGCTAATAGAATGTTGGGGTACATCAGGAAAAGTGTTTCATCAAAATCTAAGGATATTATCTTGCCATTGTACAGAGGTTTAGTAAGGCCACATCTTGAGTATGCTGTACAGTTCTGGTCACCATATCTTAAAAAAGACATTGAATTGTTAGAGAAAATTCAGCACAGGGCTACAAAAATGGTTCAAGGGTTTTCAGGCATGAATTATGAAGATAGATTAAGAAATTTGAATATGTATACTCTGGAAGAGAGAAGGGTTAGGGGAGATTTGATTCAACTATTCAAATTTATCAAACAAGGAGATGTGGAGGGTTTAGATTTTAATATGAGTGATAGAACGAGAGGTCATGGGTTTAAGTTAAACAAATCCCATTTTAATCGGGAAGGGAGAAAACATTATTTCTATAATAGGGTAATAGACAAATGAAATAACTTGCCAGTGAATATTGTTAATTGTAAAGGAGTAACGGATTAAAAGAAGAAGTTAGATATGCATTGGGGGATAGTTAAGAGGTACTAGATGGACCAACCTTGTTGGGCCTTGAGCCTGTTGTTGGTCGTCAATATTTGTATTTGTATTAAATAAAAATAAACAATTATTAATTTGGTTTTAAAACGATTAAAATTTATCATCATGTCTGGAAATTTTGCCGGAATATGAAATCGTTAAAATCTCATATTTTTCGATTGATATGTCGGACTTTTAATGCAAACTTCTCAAGTATTGATAATTTGATGGGAACACTTCAAATAATAAATATATGCAATTTCAGGAGGTGATCCCGGTGTGTTTAATCAAAAGACACCCACAACTTTGCTCATATCTCCTGAAGGGAAGTTCCATTCATTTGGGTATTCAGCAAGAGACTACTACCACGATCTGGACGAGGAAGAAGCTAAAGAATGGCTGTACTTTGAGAAGTTCAAAATGGCATTGCATCACAGTGAGGTAAGTACACGCCAAAATATTTTGTTTGTGAAATTAATATAAATATTTGTATCTTACATACAAAATAGTAATTAATATCTTTATAGTGGCATATTTCGGTGGAAAAATAGATATTTTTTTATAGTTGAAAATTAGTATATATATTTTTTACTTCGAATGTTTAACTGATTCAAAATTAGTTGATTTTACAAAATATTTTTTCTCTGGCGTACTTTATTACTCAACTCATTACACAAATTAAGAAATAAAAAGAAAATAAATAAGATAGAAATATCCAAGAAAAGAAATATTATTATGGAATTCACGAGAAGTAGGAGTAGCAACGAAATTGAATCTCATTACGCAATTATTAATCATATGAATACCTGTAATATATATATATATATATATATATATATATATATATATATATATATATATATATATATATATATATATATATATATATATATATATATATATATATATATATATATATATATATATTTTAAAATAAGAATGCATATACAGGACTTGCATAAGTTTATGGTCATAACAATAGGATAGTTCCCCAAATATCTGAATCCCTGCAATAAATTTAATTACAATAAATATCAAAGATTCATAAAATCTTGGTGTTTTCTAGCCTTAATGTATGAATGTGTCGAAAGAATTAGGAATAACAAAATTGGTACTTGAATTTTAGCACTTGAGCCTGGACACAGAAATAGCAGCTGCCAATGGCAAGCGCATGGCAGCTGTAACAGTGTTTGCCCATGCACTCCGCTACTTCAAGGAACACGCATTACAAGAGCTGACCGATCAGTCTTCTACAAGGATACTCAATGAAGACGTCAGATGGGTGGTAACAGTCCCTGCCATCTGGAAGCAGCCAGCTAAACAATTTATGAGAGCAGCTGCATATAAGGTAAAATTTATACATTTGGAAATTTGATCAAAATGTGTCATTAAAGAATGGCGATGAAAAGAAAAAATAATTTTACCCACATAGATCTTGCTTAGAGTATTATAGAGGCAACTACGCGATAATGGAGGGTCAGGAAAGGAACCATCTTGATATTTGCATGTACCAGTTTGTAAATCCACTTTAAAGTGTTCGGTGTCCGGTACTTGCGCCAAACTGAGCGATAATTTTAACTTTGTGGAACGCGGCTTGGAGCTACTCGACAGTTGCGTAATCGTCAACCAGAATAAATAAGCAACAAATATTAAATACATTCTGCGCATTTAAAAAAAACCTTAAACAATATTTACATATTAATTTATTTTTAACGTCAAAATGCCGACAAATACAAACATTTCCCTATTAACAAACTTTTAACAACTGTATTAACCTTTTTTAGTTGGCGTCACATGTCATACGTTCAACATTTGTCTGCAAAGAAAACCAGCCAAGATAAATTTCTGATGAGAAAGGACCAATTTAGAAATAAACTTTTCTATTAAAATAGCAAACTTAAATAAAAGTTCAAAATTGTGATTTTATTGCATATCTGTAAAGTGCGTTTAAACTATGACTTATCTATTATCATAAAAATATACAAATGTATACCACAATTTTCGAAGATTTTTTTATCTGTATTGTAATTTTCCCACATCAAGTTTATTAATTTTATATTCTCTGCTAAAACAGGCAGGAATAGCTAGTCCCGATTATCCAGAGCAGCTTCTAATTGCTCTAGAACCCGAAGCTGCTTCAATTTACTGCAGAAGAATTCGACTACATCAATTAGTTCCAGACGAAACACATTTTCAAAGATCATCTTTCCAGTGGCAAAAAGATAAGGATACCGAATCGGAAGCCGGTTCAACAATAAGTGACAAAGGTAATATAATTACTAAATATTTAAAAATATCAAACTATACAAGTTGAAGTTTGAAAAGAATTGAATTTAAAATAATCGCTTAGCATCACTTTTTTTTTTCTTGACTATTGTATTCACACTGAAATAGCTAAACCAGCTCATTAAAAACTGTTTAATATTGTAAAATACACTGTATAAGTAAAAAAAAAACCTATAAATTTTAAACAAAATGTAAATCTTTATGTGCTTATCTTGCTTTTTTTAAAACCGTTTATGGGCAAATGAGTTTCAATGATTCCCGTCATTTTAACAAGTTTTCATTAAACACATAATTTTTTTCAATTTCTATTATTCCAAATAGTTACCATAATTTTTTTGTGAATATACAGAAGTACATTTACTAGTTCAAAGGTTTTCACACATTGTGAAGTACTTAAACATATTTTTAAGTTTACATACCATATGTTTTTAAACCATTTTTGTAGCCGATCTGTTGATTTTTTTATTCATTTGCAGATTTTAGTTCGTACCCTTTGCCAGGACAAGGATATGAAGATTCCTTTACCACAGGTTTGTATTTTTTTTTATAGAAAAACTAGTAAATACAAAAATTGTAATCAAAACTAAATGCAAATAACATACATTAAAAAAAAAATTACTTCATAAATGTTAATTATCTTGTAATAAGAAGTTTAATTTTAAAGAAACAGATTGAGCATCGACATCTTTGTAAATTACATTAGTAATTTAAAATATGTGTATCAAGTAAATAGTGATCTCTTAATGGATGTTTATCTTAGAGATGAAAAATAAATTAAAAAAAAATATTTTATATATATATCTTTTTGTTATAACAATACTTGGAAATTATACTTTATATAAGCTAAAATAGTGTTAGATTCTGCCTTGTTCTTTGTCTTAGTTTAGCTTTACATTTTAAGAACTTCTTTAACTAGAAACAAGGGGGCTAAATGTCAGATTGTTACTTTTTGAGATGCGGAAAAAGAAAGATTGTTATATTCTATGACAGCGGCTGTACTTTATTTACAATAAATACATTAAAAATCGTTCTTAGTTTAAAACTCTTAATATTTCGAAGAAAGTTGTAAGAACATATTATATATACCAAGAATATTCGCTCTTCTCTACCATGACATTTGTAATAATGAAATTTGTCAAAGAACAAAAAATATAATACATATATCCATAACTTAATATTTCTAAAATGCAGAATCTTGCAACTACAACAAATGCATATATAGAAGATTTCCGAATTAAAATTGAAGATAATTTTTTAAAACTTGTCTAGCATAACCAATTAAAACAAACTGAAATAACCCCTATTACTTTTATTTATATATATGAAAATATAAACAAAAATAATTTTTTAGGTACCCGCTACATGGTGGTTGATTGTGGAGGAGGCACTGTGGATATAACAGTCCATGAACTTTTAGACAAGCAAGGATCTTTAAAAGAACTCCAAAAAGCTTCTGGTGGTCCATATGGATCAATAGGTGTAGATATAGAATTTGAAAAGCTATTGTGTGGTATTTTTGGTGAGGATTTCATACAACAGTTCAAAGCAAAACGTCCAATTGGTTTTGTTGACCTAATGGTTGCATTTGAGGCACGCAAAAGGAATGCCAACCCATACAAGAATAATTCCTTAAACATCTCATTGCCATTTTCTTTTGTAGACTTCTACAAGACATATACAGGCTCAAATGTAAGTATAAAATAATGAAGTGTAAACTGTTTATTAAAAATATGATTTCACCGCTGAAAGAAATTATACTGGCCAGCATTTCAAAAATCAAATTCATACATTTGTTTTTTTACAACAAATTTGCATAAATTGTTTGATGTAACATTGCAAAAGTTTGTAGTGCAATTGGTTATAATATATGGTCTAGTGGAAGAACGATGATGGTCAAACTAGTGATTGTGTGGAAAACACAAATAATCCTATATCATAGACACACATTTTTTAAGATCTTAATTTCAACACAAAGTGTATCATTTGTCCATCCTCCCATTATGATAAAAAAAATATTATACCTAAAAATGTGTTCATAAATCGTTTGATCAACTTAATTTATATATGAAAATCAGGGTTTACATGCATTTTCCAAAATTGAAAATAAAGAGATTAAGGACTTTTTAATTACATTAAAAGAAATTCATAAGGAAATATTTTTTTATTGGAAACAAATTGTCTACATTTGTAACAAAAACTTAGCACTAATTGCAAATATACTTCTTAGTAATACATATACATAAAAGAGGAAAATAGGTGGAATCAGTGCAAAGCTGTGGGGTTTTTAATAGGATACAAAGTTGTATCTAATTCACATTAAAATAAAACATTTTTAATAGAGGTTTAGTAAGGTGGTTTAAATGATAATTGTTTTAAGGACTTTTTAAGAGAGCTTCAGTAAATTGAAAGTTCCAAAGACCGTTTAGATAAAAAAAAGTAGTTTCAAAGTACTTTGGACATGAAACGAAAATTATGACTTAAACACCGTATAAATCCTCAAAATGCATGAATTACTTAAAAAATTATGAAAGGATTTCTTGAAAACAAAACTTAAATATAAGGCAATTTAACAACAAAACATTTTTTTCCAAGGCTGTTGTTTTTATGATTCTTAAATCTTTTTTAAAGACAAGAAAGCACATTTTTGTAACTAAAAAGATGTCTAGAATTCGGTAAAATTTTATAAGCTACTAAAGCAGTATAATTTTTTTAAAGCCATACAAGTTGGCAGGTATGAGAACCCCTCTTTTCAAAACAATAAAAATTTTTACTTTTACTGCTATTGTTTTTTATAGTCTTTAACAAACCTTTTATTTCAACAGGTGGAAACAGCTATGAAAAACTCTAGTCACAAAAACGTAAAATGGTCTTCACAAGGAATGCTACGATTAGAACCATCTGCCATGGAAAGTTTATTCCACAAGACAGTGGAAAACATTCGAAAACATATCGAAAATATTATCAACCAAAAAGATATGAACATTGAACATATTTTTCTTGTGGGTGGATTTGCAGAATCACTAATTTTGCAAAAAGAAATCAAAGACTCATTTTCCTTCACACAAAAAGTCATTATTCCTCAAGGGGTGAGTCTAGCAATACTTAAAGGTGCAGTATTGTTTGGCTTAGACCCTACAACCATAAATATTAGAAGACTTAGAATGACTTATGGTGTAGGTGTACTTAATCGTTTCATTCATGGTGTTCACCCAAGAGAGAAACTTGTGGTAAAGGATGGAATACAATGGTGTGCTGATGTATTTGATAAATTTGTAGTTAATGAGCAATCTGTTGATGTTGGGGATGTAGTTTTACGACGATATACACCAGCTAAAGATGGACAATCTTGTAGTGTAATACATATTTACTGCAGTGAAAAAGATAATGCATATTTTATTACAGATAATGGAGTTAAAAGGTGTGCTACTTTAATATTAGACCTTTCAGATAGCAGATATGTCCAGGGAAGAGAGATTCAAACACAGATGATGTTTGGGGACACAGAAATAAAAGTTAGTGCACTTGATGTTGTAACAGGGAAATGTGTAAAAGCTGAAGTTGACTTTTTGAATCAATAAACCAAGTTTGATAAAGGGGGAACATCCTATATATTTCAAAAATTCATCTATCTGAAAAAGTTATCTCGAACTATATAAGAAGAGTGTGGTGAATATAAGAAATTGATATATATATATGTAACCTTGTAGATAACACCATTAATCTGATAAACTGTTTAATAAATATTTTTAAATGAAGGTAGATCACCAAACAAATTAAAAAATGTTTTGGCCTGACATGAAATGGGAAAATTTAACATCTAATATAAAGGAAAAAACATTAACAAAATTTCAAATCCATCATTCTACCATAATTGTATATCAAACTATACTGTTTAATAGAAAGCTATATATAGATGAATGATATTTTAAATTGAAGAAAAAAAAAGGATCTATAATGCCAGTTAACCTAATTTTAAGAAAAAAATTCCAGAAAACCTTAGTAAAGTATGCTATCAATGTGAAGTAAAATAATATAGGAAACAAACTACAAAGAAAAGCACTAAAAAGGCAATTTATTTACATTAGAGATTGTCTGAAATATTGCACATGAGGAAAATTTACAATTACAATAGTTAAGTAAAATGTTCGAAAAAAATATAATAGATAAGTTCTTAAATTATCACAAAATATAATGAACAGAATAAAAAAATATTTCCCATTTCCAATGCAATTATCATTACTAACTGTTTAATTTTTAAGGAAAATGCAGTTATTTATTATACAAATTAATATATATATATATTACTTATTATAAAAATTTAATTTTTGTAAATATTTTGTGATAATTTTAAAAACTGGTTAAGTTGCAAGTTATTTACAATGTAAAAATGTATATAAATATAATTAAAATAAAGAATCAATAAATAGTTGAAAGAAAATTGCATATTATTTTGTACTATATATAGCAATTACTAAGGTAATTGCATTCATAACAATTGCACTTCCCTTAATGGATTTCTACAACACTTTGATAGCACTTTTTGCAATGGTACAAATATAAAATCTATGAACAACTGGAGTAGTTATAATATATAGATATTTCACAATGCATTACACAAATATCCATTCATGCAAATATAAAGCATTCATTATAGAATAAGCAGGTCTAATATTTTCTTGTATTACATATATACATCAAAGTATATCAACTCTAAAGAGTCATGTAAAACTTAACAATATATTTTTAATACTTACATATATTAGACAATTAAAGTATGATACAAAAATATAGGTTAGAAATAAATTTTACAATACAATTAAAGTTTTTTAGAAATAGTGAAATTCAAACTATTTTTACAAAACTAATCAAGCATATGTAAATGTCTAACAAATATTAGAACAATCCAAGGTTGGCAAATAAAAATGGATTATATTTTGTAAAAAAGGGTAGTGCTTTGGTTTTTAAAAGATTTTATTAAGCGAAGACAACAGAAATTCTCAAATGAGATGTTTGTGTATTGACATTTTAGCAGTTTCAGGTACAAGAGTAGTTAAACATCTACTAACCTTAAAAAAAAATCTAAAGGCATATTTAATAATTTTTCATATGATAAGATTTTGAATAAGTTTATTATGCATAGGTAGGAGTATTCAAGCTAAAAGTAGAGGGCACATTTAAGTGTATTATAGGGTAATTGGCTTGAGTGCAACTGTGATCCATTTCAGTCTTGATGCAGAATTGCTCAAGAAAGTTCTGCAATTTGTCAAATTTGGTTTAATATTGTGAATGGATATCATGACCATATAAGGATATGAAATTGGTTTTTACAAAGATATTACAGCAATAGAATGTACATTGGATGAATATGAAGCTGAATATAATGCTTGAGAGTGGTAATTTAAAAGATCTTTAAGTGGCAAAGATAAGTTATTTAGAAAAGGATCTGGAAATAGCTAATGAAAGTCAAATCAAGCTAATGAAAAGTCAATAAGTTTAAAGAAATAAAATTTGGATTAGGTATATAACGTATGGAGAGCAAGCATTCAAAAACTTATCTTCATAAAATCTTCACTTAACCCTTTGATGGATAAGCAAAATTTCGAATATGTAGATTTATATTCACTGCAGGAAAGTTTAATTTATATTTCCAACACATTCCTTACTTTACAAAATATATATTTTTAAATGTATCAGTAGAGAACATTTTCAAAAGTCCTCCTATTGCTTTAAATTTAAAAATTATTTTAAAAAAAAGAAGAGATTTTTTATTAACTTTTATATTACGTGTACTACTGGAAAAACTGGAGATACTAGAGTGGATATACACGTTTGTATCTGTCAGGTGATTAAAAAAAATTTAAAAATGCTTACTCAGCACAAAAGTTCATTGCAGATGATGCCTAGGAGTTATGGTATTTTTTGTTTAGTAAATACCAATATTTCTTAGGTAATTGTAGGTTAGCACATGTTATTATTTGTTTTGGAGTTAAAACATTCAGCGAAGGTACAGATATGAATTTAACAAATGAAAATTCATTAACTAAAACAAAACATACTTATTTTTTTAAAAAGAAAATCTATTTGGTTTAAAATTATGCCAACCTTGGAATAAGCTGGGATATATATATAAAAATAACAGTGAATGCAATGAAAGCAAATTATACACATTACATTAATTTATATATAAATAGTATAATGGACTTAACATACACTTATTAAAAATATCAACATTGTATTTAGTAATCATATTTATTACATAAAAAGTAAGTTTCTGACTACATTTGTACTAATATTTGCACTTCAAATTATATACGATTGTATATAATTAACAAACTAATTAGCGAAACACATGGTATATGAGTAAGAAAGAGGAAATACTAAAGCATGAAGTTTCATAAAGTTTTATAAGATTATTTATAAATAAATAATCTTAACATCAATGAATATTAATGTTTTAAATATTTTTGCAATATTTGAAACACAAATTAAAATTGACTATTAATAATAATGTAATTTTTTTGCATAATTTGATGGGCAGGGTTGGAGTAAAGTTTAATGTTAGAATTGCTTAAGCACAATTTTGACGAAATTATGCTAATTTTTAGAAATATTTTCATATGAAGTAAACAGATAAAATATTTCAGAGATCAAAAAGTCCAAAGTTAACTTTTGGAAAGCCCTAAATTTTAAAATAATTTCAACTTTGAAGGAAAAGCTTTGCATTCCCATATAACAAGGCATCTATTTGGTGGTGGTTGTACAGTTACATGACAAAAATAACATTTATTTTGGAAAGGGTATACTATAAAGCTCTTCCATTCGACTACTGCTAATTAATTGTAGGCACTTATAAGAATAGTTGCAGCTATATAATATACTCAAGGAAGCAAGTAAAAGTTTACTTTATTTAAAAGTCATAACATTCATTGGTTTATTAGAAAATAACTGAATCATCATTGAAAGGGTAAGTGGATGAAGAAGGTATGTAACATTAAAAAAAAATGAGTTATTGTCAGGTATGTGTTGGCCTGTTTTTTCAGGGCTGCTGACACTGACAGCAGTGTTATGAAGGAGGTATGTAAATACAACATACACAAAATGAAAACTTTAAGGTTAAATATTTAAAAACTTTATTTTTCTTACATACCTCTTTCTTCTACTTATCCTTTCAATTGTAAAATTCTTTTTCGAATATGCCAAAAAAAATTATAGCGAAGTTTCTTTTAATATCTGTGAAAGTAAAACTGACATTATTATTGGGACTTTTTTGCACTATCGCTAAAGCACACTTGGTTTTATTCAATACAGGCGGGAAAAAATAAAATCAGTTGAAATAGAGTAATACAATTTTAACAAAGGCATGTTCAGACAATGCATAATTGAAATTTTTTTAGTATTAATTGTATTAAAAGTATGTTTAACTACATTGTCTTCTATAATATATACAAATAAAACTATGTTTGCAATAAATGGGTAAAATGCTTCCAGTATAATTACAAATATTTACCTGCTCAATTTAAGGATATCATCATATAAAGATATTTCAAATATAGCTTTCGATCAAAAATTCCAATATAAATTTTTAGGTTTAACAGATTTTACATGAATGATAGAGGTTTTAAGCCTGTTTCTTTAAGATGAATGTTTAAAAATCACATTTACTCTTTTAGCACAAGTTTATGTTTTCTCCATTTAAAAAAAACAATCGAAAGACAAGGACAATGCTACTTATTGTTATAAAGTAAACTGTAATAGTAGATTATGTGCATAAAAATCATACAGATATGTAGAAAGAGTAACTTGACATAAAATCACTTACATTTATTAATAACTGCCAAAACTCCCTTTAAGAACATTTGCTTTAGATTTTTAAGTACAATCCTAAGTGAAATTTAAAGTAAATGAAAAATATGTTCTAAATTTTATACTTTATCTGATATTAAATGCAAAGTTTGTGCAATAAGTCATCATTAGAGGCAGGATTGATTACAAGAAAAATATTGCCTTCTTTGGGGCATTGGGGACTTCAGGCTCCAAAGGAATACTCTCATTTAATTGTTTTTTTTTTAAAGCTCTATACTATCACACAGAATGACAATTTAAAAAGATCGAAAATGCTCAAATGTTCTTTTTAAGGTTAACAAATAAAAAAAACTTATACTTATTCTTTTGTTTCCAGTTATCCAAATGGCATTCAAGGGAAAAGAAAGAATCATGAGTATCAAAAGCCTACAATTATTTTCTTTCTAAAACATCTAACAGTTTAACAAGGTTATAACATCACAAAAAATACAACTTATTTGAAAAGCTTAATTTTTTTCATAATAACTGAATGTATTGTATGTATCTATATATTTATGCTATTGAAAGCTAAACAAAGAAATATCTGGTACAAAAAAAATCAATGTTGTTTTAAAGTGATCAGGTCATCTGTTATTAAACATTTTGCTTCACTGACAGTATTTAAATGTCAGCATAAGCCAATTAAAACACACAAAAAACTAAGTTATACATTAATTTAGATAAACCAGATATTAGAGAGTGATTGAAAACCTCTTATTTCAAGATAAAATGTCATATACAATCCTGATAAGAAGCAAGAGCTTAATTTTAAAGACTGCCAAAATAGAGGAAAATAAAGAATATAGTTGAAATTAACACAAAATAAATCAAATTTTTGTTATTAAAATTTATACATATTTGAAGCACTTAAAACAATGACATAAATATAAAAAATAAATGGACAGGAAGCCTTGGTTTTAAAACACTTTTACATAACGAATGACTAGTATTAGCTTTATGACTAAGGCTCAACTTTATAAAGCTGCGTAAATACCCGCTTATTAAAAATTATTAGTACTTTTAAATATGCAAATAATGGGGAATTATTTTCAAAGAAAATTTCAGAGACGTCATATTCTTAATTTACAGTAATTTTACTTTAAACCCATACAAACTTTTCAAATTGCTTTTTGGGAAAAAAAAAAAATTAAATTGCCTTTTTTAGAAATACTCTTCACAACAAATATCAAGCCAATGAAATTTAATTTTTTTTTGAATTATCACTAACATTACAAAAGTCATAATAAATTTATAATTAGTAAAAAATATACAATAGAAATTAAAATCGGAATGATAAATACTATTAAAATATTATATATAAATATTTGTACAACTTGAGTATTATAAAGACTAGATTTACACAATATTTAAGTAGCAATAATAAGCAGCAATGCTAATAATCACACAACATTAAGTATCTACATGACATAGAAATTATCACACAATATTAATCTCAGTAATAAGTTTCCTTAAAATGTCCTTGTATATTTTTAAGGAAATAACACACTACATTAATACAAAAACAGCAATATAAAATTTATATTTACGGTGAATAATTTATCTATAAATAAGCAAAAAAATTCTATAAAGCACAAAAATCTTTATATAAAAAAAAAGTAAATTATAGAAATATATGGGATTCTAAATCCACTATATATTAAGATTGTAAATTCGCCTTTATGATATGAATAAAAGTATTCGTAGTATTTAGAAAGTTGAAGTAACAAAAGGGCTTTCATATTATTCAAAATCAGGAATGTCATCAAATACATAGCCGGGATAACCACGAAGTGCTAGATAAGCTATTCTAACATGATAAAATCCAGGTATAAACATCAAAATACCCAGAATAAGTAAAGGCCAAGCTCCTTCTGTATGCTGCGAGAAAAAAAATCATTTGTTTTACCTTGTGTAGTATAAATTAGACAGAAGATAAGTGCAATATACAACATTTCAGAACTATATTTACATAACTTATGTTCTACAAAAATTAATTTAAGACAAAATAAAAAGTAAAATTATAGTGTTATTGAAGAATTATTGGATTCATAGTAAATTCCACAGGAAAGTGTTAAATATTGACATTCATAACTGTATTTAAATTGTGCTGCAATGAACTCTTTTGTAAATTTCATAATTATATATAACAGAACATTGTTCATTTTTTATCTAGGGTACTTAAAAAACAATTGATAGATGCTTGTTAATAAAGAAAATAAATTTAAGCTTGTCTATAGTTGTAGAATATACACAATTATATTTTAGAAGTTTTAATTTACCTGGTGTATATAAAACTTTTATATTGTTATGTTTTAATTAATTAAATATGCAAATCTAACCATAAAATTATAGTAAATTTCAATGAGGAGTCAAAGCAATGGGTATGTCATTTTTTTTTACGTATCATATCACTAAGACTTTATACTTTACAAAATGGAAATAACGTAGCTTTGTTGAATAACCAGGAATGGTTAAATGTTTTTTCATGCAGTTATAGGTATATTTAAAAAAAAGTTTCTTTCAATGATCAAAAACTTTAATGATATATTTTTAAAGAAAAATATATAAATAAAATTTCATTTAAAATTTGAAGTATTTCATGGGACTTAAATATGAAATAAACAGTTTATAACTTGGATATTTGGAATAAACTTTTAAATAGCATTTTTTTAAGAAACATATATTTTTTTTACATAATAAATAATTCAATTTAGTTTAACAACTAGGGATGGTGATATTTGAATAACAGTTAAAATACATCATTATTTTAATTTCCAATATAACTAAAAATATTATTTTTGAGAAATAACAGTTCTTCAAACAATCAATAATAGCAACTTTTCGAAATAAAATAACCAATAATAATAAACCAACTTTACTGTAATTAAATCAATTGCTTAAAAAGTTGATGAGCAAAAAAAATTTAATTTCAACATTTTTATAATTTGTGCATTCATTTTTTTAATGCTTTAAAAAAAATATATTTAAAACATTTTCCATATACCAGTTATCAAAAATAAAGCATGGAATAAAGTTTTTAAAATTACATCCTCTTGTACTACAAAAGAAAAAGTAATTATTATTTTTGTAAAGCACATTCTAAAAATACCTTAATAACAGTTAAAAGTAACTGATTTGCCATACTATTGTATATACTGTTCTTTTAGAATAACTGCTAAGCTTATCCATATTAACAACTGCAAATTATTATTTAAACATAAAATATACACAATTTACTAGTATTTAAAAACACCATTAAAATATCGCTATCAGTAGTAATAAATAAATATAGGGACATACTTGCATGCAAGCAAAAAAATGAAGAAATAAAATTATTTGTAATGGAGAATTTTTAAGTAGCTAAAGTCATGGTATTATACTTGATTAAAACACAAATTTCCAGAAGAAATTATAAAATTAACATATTTTACATGCCAAATTTGATTCATACTACTAATGATTTTAAATATACTTGGCTTTTTAAATTTAAAACAAATATAAGAGTTAAACAAAGCAAAATGTTGTAAGTAGTAATTAATATTTTGCTAATATTATAAATTATATATTTAACTTCAAACTTTTTCAAATTCAGCAATGAGCATTTGAATACCTACTAAACAGGTAAAGTTCCATATTTACACTATATTTCTATTTTAATTTTAAGTAGATTTATCAAATTAGGAAAATAACTCGGTGTATTTTTTAACTTTACTATAGCTGTTAATTTTTTTTTGTATTTAGCAACAATTTTTTTGTTGCAAATAATTACTATAGTAAATTTCATTACAAATAGATACAATACAGCTACACATAAATAAACTTTCAGGAACTAATATTTCTTCTAAATTGTCAATTTAAAAAGTAAGCAAACGGTCTCTTCTGTGCATTTTAATTATTTTTAGGTTTGTATGCAACATAAAATTAGAAATTCCATGAATACTATACAATTTGAGGAGCTATTCAGACAACAAGCAAAATACCATTAAAATTTAATTTAGAAATTGCTTAGGTTATCTGTACAAGTTAAGAAATATGATGTGGTCATATGAAAGAAAAATAAACAAAGTAGAAAATAATGTACATCTTAATGCCTACTTTACCTGGCCATTGATATGTCCAGTAAATAATAAAGAGGCAAATGCTATCAATAGTGTTCCAGCAACAAAAAGAAATACAGCCAAAACAATTCCTCCCCATGGCATCTTTGGTTTTTGCTTTTGATACTAAAAAAAACATAAGCAAACACTACACTATAACAATGCAACTTTGTAATGGTTTGAATGATAATAATTTGTTCAGGCAGTTATAGACAATTTATATTTTTAACACATGTGACATTATTATTAGAGCAATGAATAGAATGCTTACCTAAACAAAATTTAATTCAACACTATTGCCTGCTAGGCAAAAGTAAGTAAATGTAGAACAAATGTTAAAAACAAATTTTTAATCACATGGTCCGAGTATTAATATTTGAGCAAACTTTGGTTTCAATTCTAACTTAGGCTCTGTGGAAATGAAAAGATGACCTTTGTAAGAGTTTTCACAAGTGCAAAATCTCTTTTATATAGATGTTCCCTTCACAACCACTTAATAAATTGATTTATTGCTCAAGAAAATGAATAAATGTACTTATAAATCAGGATAACAAAGAAGTAATAGCAGACAAAGCCATTGTTTTACTTTAATACAAATTGACTGTTTGTCTAATTTTATTAATAAAGGTGTTAAGGTTAAGGGGTCGCATCAAAATATTTTCCAGTGCCTTTGAACAAATTATTTCTACTTTATAGTCTAAACTGCAAGTTCTAGAAAAATGTGTAAATAGTATTCTTGTTTATTTTTTCAAAAGAATTTGCAATTGTACTTTTTGATCTAACACAAGGTTTCAGCTAAGAATTTTTTTTAGTACATACAATAATACCACTCTGTCAATTAAAAAAAAACCTGGTATTTTGTTGGAACTGGAATTATTTTTTTTAACAATTATGAGTAGAGTTTTTTATAGGGGAGTTTATATTATAGATTGATATTATATGAGCTAGTTTCTTTATAGTACTGTTCCAAGTGTGTGTATAAACTAAGATTTATTTTTAAAGAAAAAATAATTTTTGTATTGCAAAGTAAAATTTGTGCTTTTTAAATATTTTCAAATGACCATTGGTAAAAATTAATAAAATATACGTTAGGCATCTTCCAAATGAAAGTTATATACATTCACACTTGTTTTCTTCTAATCTACAAACCCTCACGAGTTTACGAACTAGTGGCTAGTCCTGAACATGGTCCTATAGATACAATATTTTTAATTTCCATTTTATGAACTAAAATTTACAAAAAAATTTGCAAACTCATTTTTATACTTTATTATTGTTCATTTGACCTTAGACAAAGCCAAACAGCTCTTTGCTTGTGGAAATACTAAAACAGCATGTGCAAACATTTCAAGACATTCCGAGAAAGATAACAGTGTCCAATAGCAGATCTGTGATTGGGGAGTAGAGCTCTGATGACAATCTTAACCCCACCCCTTTGTTCAATAAAAGCCGGTGTTGAGCAGATAGAGGGGTGTTTGTTAAGATTGTACTATGTAGCTAATTTAATTTCACCCACAAACAACTTTATGTATGAATTCTTGTTAGTCAAGAGCTAGTTTTACTAAGGAATTCCTGTTATTCCGCATTTGAAGAAACTCATGTGTTTACCTGTATCTGTAAAAAGAACATTTTAAAAGAAGTAGAAGAGAAAATCTGAGACAAGACAAAAATCTCCAAGAAATTTGCAATTCTAAAAAATAGCATATCGACAATTTTAAAAACATTAGAAAAAAATCATTGGAAACGCAAACAGGACCAGTAACATGCATTCTCTCAAAAATATATTGAAGAAGCAAAAAATCCTGAACTGGAATTTTTTTTGTTTACTTGAAGATAAGGAAAGTGACAGGAATGAACATTCCAGTTGATGGTAATGTCCTTAAGGAATAATCAAACTGTTTTGATTTAAAGCTGAAGCTAAAGACTTCAAGGCATCGGATGGTTGGTTGCAAAAATTTAAGACCTGGCATGGTTTGAGCTTCATTAAACTTTGTGGAGCAGTAAACAAGACGTCTGCAAATGAATGGAAAAAAGAATATTTGAAATCATTACTTTTTCAGTATGCTCTCAGAGGATGTATTTAACATGGAAGGGACAGGTTTGTTTATTAACATCTTGCATGAAGAACACTTATTTTCAAAGGCAATAAATGTAATGGGGGCAAAAAGGATAAGCAGAGAATCACAGTGTTGCTTGCAGCCAATATGAATAACTCAAAAACTGCCTAAGCCTTTATATTGGAAAATATTTGAAACCTAGAAGTTTAAAAAATGTCCAAAAACTACCAGCTCCATACAATGCTAACATCAAAACGTGGGCACATTTATGAAAAATGGCTGAGAAACTTGGATTGCCATTTTATATTGGAGAAACACAGTTCTTTTAGTTGTGGATAACCGTATACCTCACGTTGAAGTATCAGACCTTAAAGAAATCTGTGTGGAGTTCTTAATGCCAAATGTAACTTCAATTTCACAACAATGAATAAGGCGCTATAATCTACAGTTTTAAGTGCAAATATAGAAGGGTACTTTTGCAACGAATAATCATATGGGTTTGGAGTTGGAGGTGTCTTATGAAACTGATATTTTAGTCGCAATGCATTTATCACAATGACAATTTTGTAGAAAATGGTTAGACTTTCTTTTATCAATTCTTTTTTTTTTTTTAATTTAATAGTGGCCCATAAGTTTTTAAGCTAACCTTGTCATCTTGTCTCATGATCTGTAGCAATTTGTATATGTATACTGAGTTGGTTGTTATACCATAATTTCTTGAGATGTCTGTTTAAACACACAAACCAATTTGTAAGATACATTATTTTGGAATAAGGAGGCCTCAAATTTAGTAAAAACGCCAAAAACTCAATATTAAAATTTTGGCATATGTAAATTGTTAAAAAAATAAATGTAGACACAAAACTAAAAGAATTCTTGTAAGTTCAAATTGAGAGGGCAAATGGAAGAATGGGTTAACTAACATTTAAAAAATATATATAATTTTGATGTAGATGAAGGCTTTAAGTACATAAGCATCTTCCCTCTTGTATGGCTCTGCTTGATTTATTCAGGCAACCACAGAGCAGTAAAAAGTATATGTTTCACTTATAATGGTTTGATTTCATTAAATAAACATAAATGCCAAATGTGCAAAAATGCACCATTTTTGTTAATCTACTATCCTTTATCACGTTCACACACAACGAATAGGAAAAATTATTGTGCCAATTTTTTTTCTTGGTGACAAATAGTGGATTTTGGACAGAAAGCTACCCTTTTTTTTAAACTGTTGTTAGTGAAAAAGCTGTTTAACCTGGAAAGTGAATTTTTGCCAGTTAACTCCTTCTTCCACTTGCCCCCTCAATTATTAACCCTTAATGCTCGGTAGTCTCTGCTGTGGAACATGTATTAATGTTATAGACATCGGAAGGCTCTGCTATGGAGACATTTCTATTATTTCTTATATATAGAGATAAATGAATAATTTTTATAATATAAATTGGTATGTATGTAAGTTTACGCCCCAGCGATAAAAGCAATGATTGTCGCCAAACGGCCGGCAGTGAAAAAAATCAACACTAAAATATGCTTAGGACTTAGAGAGTTAGCCACACAACCTCAATATGTTGGCTGGTATTATAATAATAAATATAGGGCGTTAAGGGTTAAATACACAACAATTTATAAAACTAAGTAGCTTATAAATAATATAATTTTATGAAATTTAATAAAAATAAATTTTGAAAAGATAAGTACAATAAAAATATATACAAGTAAAACCCACTTTATATACATTTAAAAGAAAATTCCAATAGACAAACAATTAAAAGTGAATTAATAATTAAAAATTAAACTAGTTATTAGATTTGATTATTACTAAAAATATAAGTAAATTATGTTTGTACAATGAACGTCAAGTTTCAAAAAATGGAAGCAGTTCAAAGACTACTATTTAATTACATTTAACCCTCAAAGAGACAAGGAAAATATAAATATTGTAAAGTTGTTTTAGGGCAAGAGTTTTTTTTATATTTCCAGTATACATATACAGTAGAAAGTCCCAAATCCGAAATCGTCAGGACTTCAGCAATTAATTACGGATTTTAGATCACAATGATATACATCAACATTCCATAACTCTCTGTCCAAATTGAAATTTCCCACATTAAATTTCAATTTCTTTTTACATGAATATTAGAACCAGAATCTTATATATATTTCTCTTACGCGGTGATCGAAAAACGCATTATTTCTATATGTGGAATGGCAACACGAAACTTTTGTTTACATCAACAATCGCGGTCGCCATTGAATGGCCGCGCTATTTAAAAATGAATTTTAGGATTGCCTAGCCATTTTGATGTCTCGATATTTTAATGTTTTTCGAAGAATGAGTTGAAGCTGTGCTGCTGCAGTGTATAAGAAAGCGTATTCGATGATCCAGCGAAAGCTATGTCAGGCGAACTTTTGTTTACAAAATCAACAATCGTCGTCGCCATTCAATCGCCGCGGTATTTGAACATGAATTTTAGGATTGCCTAGCCATTTTGATGTCTCGATATTTTAATGTTTTTCGCAGAATGAGTTGAGCAAGAAAGCTTCTTCGCAGATCTAGCGAAAGCGTAGATGATAGCTATTTGTAGAAGTTGATAATTTCGGGTGCATGACGGAAGTTAGCGAATTTTGTGGGGCCTTTTTCGGGAAAGTTCGCCTGCCACATTTATTAAAGGATTTGTTATCTGACAATACAGGCAAAGGAAAAAAACTATCGTCAACATGGTTTCTCCCTTATATGCAACTGAACAGAAAAGGACTGAAACAACTAATCGACGTATGGATAAAAATAGTGGATGTTTCTGCAGCATTATGGATAAATTAGATGTTTTATTGAGAGAAGTAAATCCATTTGCTGAATCATATCTTCAAATGCACCAATTAGCCAAAAGTAATCCTACGGCAGACGTAAAGTTAGTTTTTTTGGAAATTCCAACGACGGTACAATGCATCTATACTATAGGTGAACATTGCCAAAGATATCGCCTATGAATCAGTGCCCAAATCCTATGGTATATCCCCTACTTTTGCGCACTGCCAAACGTATTCAAATTACACAATTGCAGTATTACGCTTAGGCTGGCAGTGCGAGAGGAATTTAGTATTTTGCGGAAAACTCTTTCAGTAATACATTGTTGATGCCTACGTGAAAACAGAAGATTCCCGTTTAAATTATTGCACCTAAACCAAGAGAACTTGAGAATTGAGCTGTACCAAGGTCTTTTGGATGCTTTACTGAAGTATGTAATAGTTTTCAGCAAGCGTGTAGAGAGCTTGGATTTCTGGATGGTGCTCAACATTTTCATGATACATTAAGCGAGGCATCACACATAAGAATGCCACGTCATTTACGAATGCCCTTTGTTGTTATTTGTGGGTTTGGAGAAGTAGAAGGTATACCTTCACTATGGACACAGCATTGCAATGTTCTTTGTGAAGATTTTGTGCACCAGTACTCGCAAGAAACTGGAGTACAAAATGCCTCTTCTGAAATTAATGAACAAAAAGAAGCTGAAGGTCGACTCAACATTGAAAAGCTCAATGCTGAACAGAAAATTGTTCTTACAATGGTTCCAAGTGCTGTGTATGAAAAGAAGACGTCTAAACTTTTTTTTTAAATGGGCCAGCAGGAACAGGAAAGACTTTTGTGTATTCTACTTTATTGCATATAAAATGGGGCCAGGGGAAAGGAGACCAAGCAACACATGTTGCATCTACTGGAATTGCTGCTACATTGTTAAGTGGAGGACGAACTGCTCATATAACTTTTAAGATAACCCTTATCTTGAAGCAACATTAACCTGTAATTTAAAACCCAATACACCTGAAGCACGAATATTCAAATTAATTATTTGGGATGAGGCACCTATGTATATGCCTTTTTGGCTGTTGACAGACTTTTGCAAGATTTGACTCATTGCTCTGAGCCATTTGGTGGAAAAGTTGTGCTCTTAGGCGGAAATTTTCGTCAAGTGTTACCTGTAATTCCTAGAAGTTCCTGTGTTTTGACAATTGCTAGCTGCTTGAAAAAGCATGCTTTGTGGACTGAATTTCATGTTTTGTATCCGAAAATATGCGTGCTCTTCTTCATGAAAGGGAGTTTGCAAAATGGTTGTTCAGTTATCTAGCAATACAAGATCCAATTAAATAACTGTATGATGATCTTGATTTTTTAACAGATTGATTTTCCATCGGACAATGCCTTTTTCGTTCAGAACAAAATAATTTCCAATCCGTTTAGCTTTTTCTATGACTGTTAATAAGACACAAGGCCAAACATTCAACGAAATCTGTTTAGTTTTATCCAAACCTGTAATTAGTCGTGGACGATTGTATGTTGGTCTTTCAACAGTGCGATCATTTAACCGTGTTTCAATAATAGCTACACATTCAGAGACATACAATTGTGTGTTTAAAGGTTCTAACGTAAGTAATTTTCTGTTTAAACTATAAAATTGAAAATTTAGGGAAACTTTATGAATTTCTACGTAGTATCTGCCAACAGCAATGTTTATATGTAGTTTTTAATTATATTTCATTTTAAATGTTGCATTTCAAACAAACAGTTATGTCATTAGAAATTGTAATTGATCAACAAAGCATTCACAAGTCAGTTTAATCATGTTTTTTGTTTACATTCTTATTATACCTTTGAAAAAAATTTCAGCTTTCTGAGTTTCAAATTTGATTTATATTACCAAAAATGTTTTTTTGCTAGGACACATTATTATTGTGTCCCACCTTATAGCGAGCGAAGCGAGAATTGGTTTGCGAAGCAAACCAAAGAGGATTGCATAGCAATCCTCCGGGGGTTGGCGGAGCGTCAGCGGAGCAGGGGGCAGAGCCCCCTAGTGCATAGAAAATCACTAGATAACATTATTGTAGCAGAATTGAATTTCACACATGGGTTTGTCCATTTTGTGTGCCAAGAAGCTATGAAAACTTCGTGAAATTTAAATGAATGCAAGATTATGTGGCATACCGAACCTCCCTCCCCCCCGCTCTTCCTACATACCAATTCGTCAAACAATTACTGAATATGTTTTGAAATTCTTAATATTCAACACATTCTGGATTTGTCTATTTTGTGTACCAAGGAGCAAGATGACTTTGTGTGGTTTAAGTGGATGCATGCTTGTGTGGTATTCTTCACACCACTTCTACTTACATAATCAGCCAATTCGTTACGGAAAAGTACTGATAACGTTATTGTAGAAACGGAATATCGTAACATTCTGAGTTTGTCCATTTTGAGTGCAAAAGGGAAAGGTAACTTCGCGAGGTTTAAATTAACACATGTACAAACAGTGAACTTCACCTTCTCCTTCCACATGCTTCATCCCTATTTTATGGTTTGTGGAAAAAGGAAAAGCAAGTTTAGAATTTTTTAAAGTTTTTTTTTTTACAAAGAAATTAAAAAAAGTCCGGATATTAGACCATTACGGATGTTCGATGTCAGGATTTCGAATTTTCTACTTTATATACATAAATTTTACTTATTTTAATAGACATAGATTTAACAAAATATTTAAAGCTTTTAGATTTGAAAAATGATTCAATATAGAGTAACTTTTGAAATTAAAAATGTGCATTGTTGGGAAAAAACTGGAAATTCAAGCAAGACTGTAGATGTCCCAATTGCTTAGATGATTAACAATCATAACTTCATATAATGCAATAAGAAAACCACGAATAAACAATATTTAAAAATTTGAATAAATGATAAAAATCTTAATTCTTATAGAGTCATGTGTATTGTCTATCTTGCTTGTACCAAGTTTCTTAATTGGCATTTAGGTTGGTTAAACTCTTTCCGATATGAATACATTAGAAGGTTAAGAGATTGCAACTCTAATTCATTAAAATGGAATTTCTGGAAAATACATATTTCAATGGTATATATCAGGCAGACCACATCTACCAACTTCCAACCAGGGTGTAAAAAAATTATGATTTCTTTTTTTAAATCAATTTTTTTACTTAATTCAGATTAAAAAAAAATTTAAAATCAGATTTTTCTTAATACTTTTAACAACTCTACAAATTCGAGTCTAGTAAATACCTAGTGGGTAGTGTAAATAAAAAAGGTATTTACTCACCGTACCTCATGTAAGTACTTGTCCCAAATTACACGCATTTATGAAATGTATATTCATTTTGTAGCATAGTATATTTTACAGACCATCCTGAAGCCATAGTTTATAAATATCCAGGTTTTTACATATTTCATGCATATATGAAAGAAAAAATTGCCCGGGTATTTAATATATATATATATATATATATACATATATTTATTCAAGAGTTTAAACTGAATTTTCTTAAGATAAAACTATTTTTTTAAACAAACTCATATCATATTTTATAAACAAGCTTATCAAATTAGCTCAGCTTAGAGAAATTTCTATAAATAGATAATCTTAATTGCAAGAATTTAAAGAAGTGGTAACCTTACTTGAAGGTCCACAAAGCCATCATCAGTTCTTGTTAGTTTATGGTACCTTGCAGAAGAATGTGATATTTTCTTTGTCATTTTGTTATATCTAAAACAAAGTTTGATTATTGCAAAAATAATAAATATACATAAGAAATTGAAAAATTTAAAAGCTATAAATGAATCCAGGGCCAAATAAATTAATGAATCAGTGTTAAAGGGTTAAAATTCAGAGAACAGAACTGCCTAGTAAAAATCATTTTAAATAATAGGTATATAGCGAGGTTCCCTTACAACACATAATTTGTTTAATGCCAAATCAACTTTTCACAACAAAATATAATATTATTATTAGAGAAAAGTTTTATACCCCTTAATACTTTTGATTTTAACACATTGTGGCTTGGAACTATTAGGAAAATATTCAAAACAAGAGACATGAAATATATTAACAGTTTAAATCTCTAAGCTATTACTAAATTTGAACCTTTTTAAGAAAGGGTGGGTCATAATTCAAAAACGAAATGTTTGTGGAATAGAATTTATATGATTATTATAGAATTTATTTGTAGAAATGAACAAAATATCAGTTTATATGTAGTAATTAGATTGAGTTTTATTTATATAATTCAAGTGTAATAGTCAGGTATTTTAGCATGTGTTGTTAAAATATTACACAATTTATAATTACTAAATTAAACTGAAAAATAAATAAATTAACATATTTAAATTTGATTAGGTTTTCCCTTATAAAAAAAATACAAAAAAAGTTAACATACTTCAATTTGAACACAAAAATTATCGAAAATTCCTCCAAGTGAAAGCCTCAACAAATTTGCAGATGTTTAACAATGCAATTTTTTCTTGATCTTGACTTTATGGTAGAAATCATTCCACTTAACAATCAGAGCTTCAGCTACAATGGTCTAAAATGGAAAAATATAAATCAGTAGAGCATATTAGTAAAACTTAGAATTAAAGGAGTGAAAAAAAAAATATGGTTCTCGTTGGTTAAATGGATGTTAATGCTAAATGTGTGAAAATGCGCCATGGTTGTTTACCATTCACATGCAGACAGTGACGACAATTTGGAGAATGTGTGTATGAATTGACAAGATATTTAGTTAATTGAAATAATGTCGCATTAGAGCTACACAATAGGCTATTGGTGACGGTTCAGGATCAATATGGCAGAAAAGACCAGCGAACACAGCTTCGCATAGCTGCTTTACACTAATTGTTGAAAGCTGATGGAATGCCATACAACTGCTAGAAGGGGACGAGATGCCCCAAATGACTGTTCCAGCTTTAATGCAAGTGTAAATAATAAAAAACCCTGGTACTTTTCCATTTCGCCGGCGGAAATCTCGCCAAGAAGACATTCTTGGCAACAACAGATTTCTAATCGTAAGCTGGTAGTTCTTGGCGACTATTTCGGGTGATTTACTTCTCAATGTGGTGAGAATGGGACAATTGTTTACAAATATGAAATGAATGTGAATGAATAAATATGAAATTTGCAGGATTGGTAATGGAGAGTCATGTGACTTTTGAACATAGGAATTTCCGTGATTGGTTTAAAGAGTGACGTGATTATTGTGCGGGATGAATTGAAAGTAAGAATTATTCTTTTCGAATAGAAGTTTTTAAAGTATACACTTGTATTTTTCGTAAGATTTTTATTAGTTTTAAAGCATATAACAGAAATTGTGGCTGAGATGTCGGTGATTGGCCTTACGATTGTTACTTGGTTAGAATATATAAGTGTTTAACGGACTCTGAATGCTTGTACGATTATGCAAACTATTCAAAAGCTACAAATATTTAAATTCAGATATTTGTAATTGTTAGGATATTTAAAACCTAACAGTTGAAAAGTCTTAGTTTATAGCAGAGTGCAGCGGTGCCGAGTTAAAAGTTTAAAATCCTACTAATAATTAACGAAGGTAAATAAATTCAACTCATATAAAACTAAGTCATTTATTTAAAATATAAGTTATTCCAGTACTTAAATTAACAGTTTAAAACTAACAAAAAGAAATGCCACGGCATGTGGCTTGACATCTTACTAAATAATAGCATCTAATGGTTGCGGTAGACATCCATGATGCGATCGGAAATTCACGATTGAATGAGCATGCGAGTGCTGGAAAATGATAGACAGTCGGCAGAACTGACAAGTGCAAAATATTCCGTTTGGCGTTGGTTGTATCATTTTTGGTGCCTTTATTGCTTGTGACGGCAAAATGGAAAAGTACCCAAAATGCATATATTTTTTAAATTACTAAACTTTTTTCCCGAGAATTAAAATTAATGTTAATAGTGCAGTATTTTTACAGTTTTTTCATGCATTGCTTCAGTATTTTCTGCCCTTTCAGCTTTCTTTTATTTGAGCCACATGGGTATATTTTACTTTTTTTATAAAAATCTGTAATAATTACAATATCAGAAAATTTGGAAAAGGATAAACATATCAGTAAACAACATGTTGCATTATATAAAATCATCGGGTCTAAAAAAAAAATCCTCGACAAAAAAAAATCAAAATTTTATTTCTACTAGAATTTTAAAGCATTATCCGAATATTGAAACAGAAACTGCACTATAAGTCCAAATGCCATTAGTAAACACTATAAAAAGTTGGTTTACGGTTTTGGTCGTGATTTGAATTTTGCAAGTGATCTAAAAGTTATTCCTTTGATTGGATAAAGTAGCAAAAGTTTTGCAAAAAAAAAAATCATTACTTAGTAAATTGTTTCCCCATTTCTTTTTAGCTATAAGCAAATTTGGGAGCTTTGGGCCCGAATGCCCTGCCGTAAATCAGTCTCTGGGTGGCGGTAGGCCACTAGTGCCATTGTCCGGTGACCCAGAGGGGGCAGGAGACGAGTTGCCATATTTCTCGTGCAAAACTGGTCCATCCTTTCATTTGTTTTATGGCAGTTTTCCGGGCCGTTGCCTATTGCGCAAAATTGTAGTATTTATCCAGTTTATATAAATATTAAATAAAAATTTAATTAAATGTAAGTAATCCATGCTTTATGTGCATTTAACAAAACATTATCAAAATTATTAATGATTATTATTTTTTATTCATCTGATATTAAAAATATTCAATAATCATTTTGATACTTATTCCTGATAAAAGTCAAAATTCTTATTTAAAAAGATTAACTTGTGCTAATAAAATCAAAATGTTATTTCTGCTAGAAATTTAAAGCATTTTTAAATGAATCCGAATATTGAAACAGATACTGCATTATAAGTTATATAGTTAAATTGAAATATACAATTTGTAGTTCTGTATCTAAACTTCTTTCTATTATAATACTTTAGCTTGTGGGGACCAAGGGCGGATCCAGAGATTATTGTTAGAGGGGGTAATACAGTATATTGTTATCATGAACACCAAATTTGACCCCCTTAGTTTGAAATTTTTCATTGCCTAAGGTGACTTTTGAAAATATAATCTTAGATGTTAGGGGGGGGGTAATTTCCCCTTTACCCCCCACCTGGATCCGCGCTTGGTGGGGACAAAGTATTCTCTTTCGATATTTCTTGGAGATAACGTATTCTCTTGTATTGTGAATTGTAAGCACACTGATTTGGGTAATACTTTAACTTTTTAGAAACCCATCACATGATTTCAAAAAATTTGTACATTTCCAGATAACTTATTACCTGAAATTTTTCTTTTCTAATACTGATGTATTAATTTTACTTTAAGAAAGACTTAGAATATTTTCATTGAAACTACTCAAATAATCTTAACAATTTTTTTTATTTATTAAATAGTAGATAGCTGCCAAATTTTACCAAAATTTGTACTCAAAGTGTAGCATAGCAACCTTATGTAACACTTTTAATGCAGTTTAATGAAAACTATACTTTATACTTTGATAATAAATCTTAAAAGCATTCAAAAATAGACATTATAATACTAGCGATTCTAATACAAAGAGTCATCTTTAAAGTTACGAAAGAAGGATTGCCACGTAAACAATAACGGCATGACTGTAATTTGAATTATCTCATGCATATATATGTTATATTGTCCACATATGTTCAAGAAAACAAATTCTATACATATAGAAAGCACTTATGGCTTAGTATTAACGGTTTGTAGAATCGCAAATCTGCTTTCCAATTTTAAAGATTAGTTTACTTTTAACGATACGAATAAAAGTAAATGTAATTACTTGCAAAAGGTGGGTTATAAAATAGTCTGCTTCATATATATAGACATTCAGATTTTAAAGATATTTAAGCTTTCTACACATGAAAACATGAACATATGAAAATTGATTCCCTCTTTAAAAATTAAATGACATTTAAAATCCCAAACAATTCAATAATTCAGTTCAGTTCTAAACTTGGTAGCAACCACAGAGGTAGCAACAGTTTAAATTAATGGCTTTGCAGACAGCAAGTTGGTTGGTTATTTTATTGGTTGGCTGAAGGTACGTCGCTCTAGAACTAGGCAGGTCAAAGGACGAGAACAACACCTGATAAGGCACCTAACACAACCTCAATAGCCGTTAGGACTTTGATTCCGTAGATTTAATGTCCACCAGTGCTATAACTCAACTAACTAATTGAAGATAAAACTTTTATATTTTATTAGCGGAAACAGGGGGAAAAGCGGTGCGAAATTGAAATAATTTGACCATTTTCATAAATTATTGATGCATTTGCAGACGTTGATTAAGTGTATTTTAATTTATTCGCGTGTTAATTCAAAAAAGGTTGCACTAGAGTTGTACAACGGGCTATTGGTAACAGTTCGGAATAGTTTTCGAAGGAAAGACCCGGGAACATTGTGTTGTAATTCAGAGCTATGTTCAGGTGGAGAGGACATCACCTGGACTTACACTCTACGCAACTTATTGTCAGAAAATTTGGAGCCAAGGAGCATGTAGGAAAGTTGTGCCATATTGGCAGAGTTATATTGTCATTTTGTTATTTTTTATAAATTTATTCTGAATGAGTGCATTTCACCATAGTCCAAGATTTTTCTAAAAGTTCACTATTTTCAAGGAAAAACATTATATTACTTAAAAGATAAGTGCAAATAAGTATTATAATTTCAAAAGATTCATAATTTGAAAATATTAATTATTATCACATCAAGTGTATAGAATTCTCGAATGGTCGTATGATTCTTTCAGAAAATAAAATTTTGCAATATTAGACTTTTCATTAAACAGTTTTAAAAACGTTTCTATTTTTGAAGTTTATTTGACAATGCAAAGATTAATTTTGTATTAGTTTATCTAACATATTTTTAAAATTTACTTGCTCAAAATTCTTTCCAATCATAAGGGTAACAACTATTCAATGGGAATTTACTTAGTTTCATGAATTCCCATTTTAATTTTACGACTGACTATTTTTAATTTACAACCGTTTATTTATATTCAATTTACGGCTGACTAATTAAGTGACTGCCCTTTTGAAGGCCCTGCGTCAATGATCTTTGAAAAATTATGTTTTGTTTTTCTTGGTGTGAATATCATGCAGTTTGAATAATGTAAATTATATTTATAAATACAAACCACTTCGAATACAGGTAATTGAAAATTTTTGTTACTCTGCAAAAATATAAAGTTTTTGTTAAGATTTAACAAAAATTAACATTTTTATCATGATTTCTACATTTCCGTGATAATTTATTTAATTTTATTTTTGTATGTCATCTTATATATAATATAAAAAAATATATACAATAATATTTGCACACTTACCTGGAGCTCCAGTTTCAATACAGCCAATATAAAACATCACACCATGCATTGTGCCATATATTTTATTTATATTATATATTAAAAAAGTAAAAATCTATTCACCTACCACTCATTTTTAATGTTTCTTCTTCTATTGGCAAATAAATATGTTAGAAGTAAAACTAGTTCTCCTTTTTTGTGTTACTAATTATTAAAAGAGTTTAATCTAACCAATCTAAGTTTCAATTATCATATTTTGTTTATTTTAATGAAATTCTCGAATTTTATTTTTATGTTCATTTCACATTCTAGTTTTATCTATTTTAAATTTTCAGCCAATTAAATTTGTGGATATTAAAAAAAGTGAATAAAAAACCTACTCATTCTTATTGGTATTTTTTTTTTTGTTATTTCATTACGAGATGAGAATTAAACTATCCACACATTTTTCATCAGCTTCTTATAGAGAATTAAGAAAAAAATGGTAAATAAAAAGATTACCTAAATATTTGAGTCTTCTTAAAATATAACTGAGTTTTTTATCGATAAATTACAAAAATCTATCTGTGCATGAAAATATTTTTTTCTTCTGCGGAATGCGCGGTGAACCTCCACGCCCACCATTTTGTATTCCACTTCGAATAAAATGTAATTAAGTACATGAACATGCGTAAATTTTCTGATAATTTTTTCAATCGATCGAAATGTTATTTTGGAGTAATGAAATTAAGGGGTAGGTGCAAGTAATTTTTTAATGCATTTTTTATCTATATATTTCTTAAAACTTTAATCTTTTCTTCATACGGCACTGTTTAAATTTTTGTCGTAGTTAAAATAGAAGTATTTTAAATATTTTTTTAATCGTTGTATGGTATGCCCTAAATATGCGAAAGTTTTTTATTAAATCCTTATTTTCTCAAAACTTTGTTTTTTGACATTAGGTATATATAAAAAATATACTCTATTAAACTTGAACATCCAATTACTTTTTTATGTATTCTTCAATTGTTTTGCTTATTTTAACCATGCATTTATGGTTTCAAGTCTTGGTTATTTAAAAAAAAATTCTAAGTACATATGCTTTTTTATAAAAAAACTTCATTAAAATTCTAAAAGTTTTGTAGTCTAAAAATGCTTTTTATTCTTTTATGTATTTTTGTTTATTTTGTGTAATTATATGTGATTATCAAATTCGAAAAGTCTTAAGGTAAATGAACGAGTAGTTTTTTAAAAAATGTACCAAAAGACTAAACACATAGTTTTGAGAAAATGAAGATTTAGTGACAAACTTTCTTATATTTAGTGCATACTATACAATGTTTAAAAATTTACTTAAAACACTTTTAGTTTACATTGTAAAAAAATGTGCTTAAACATGAGTACATGGACGTAATCGTTTTTCTTTGAGTACAATTGCATAGTAAATGAGCGATGACGTACTCAAATTTAAGTATTTGCACTTTCGCAAAAATCAGCAGTATTGTTTAATATTGTTAATATCATCTTCTGTTTAAGCTATTTTAACAAAGCGACCTGAAACTTAAAATAGGTGTTCAGAAGATGGTTTCCCACGTTATTTGATGTCGATTGCTTAAATGGAAACTGAGTTATTACAACTCAATTATCTTACTTCCCATTCTTTTGGCTCAACTTTTTAATATTTCTTCTGTTTATTACTTCTTCACGTCACCCTGGTACTACAACGGATAAGACACTGGACTGCAGTGCCTTAGGAAATGGGTTCAAATCCCGGTAAGTTTTGGTTGAAATTGTTGATATTTTTGAAAGTGATTTACGAAGGCAGCCTACGTAGGGTCGTATCTACCTTTAATTATTGTACTCATTTTTGAGTACATGTTTTTTTTTTAATTGAAACGTATGTATTCGGAGATATGATAACAGTCGAAAATACTCAAAAATGAGTACGTTTTACTAATTTTGGGGTACCTATTTTTAACAGTGACCATATTCGGTTATATGTATATATAAAAAAAACATGCTTAGGCGCTTTAGTCTCTAAGATCGTTGTAATTAAATATAAAATTCAAAACCTCAATTAGTTTCTTATAAAAAATAACGTTTTAATCTAATATAAATAAATATTTTAAGTTATTTACCACTTAAAGATGTAAAAAACATGTTAAAAAATAAGCCAAAAGCTTTTTTTTTTTAAAAAAATTTCTTAATCGAGAAGTACTGAAATGCTGAAATATCGAGATTTGCGGATTTACTGCTGAAAATTTACAATATTTTTTATAGTTATAATAAAGAGTTCAGAAATGAAGGGATTTTTATAATAAGGTTTTTTTCCTGATATTTTTAGGTGAGTTTCTTTTCCAAATAACATAAAGCAGCTTTAAAAAATGCGAGGAATTTGACTGTTTTGGATGCAATGACAGCCATATGGCCCATAAATGTCACACGTACTTTTTATTCTTATTCCTTTACAAAGCCGTGAAACCAGTCTTATCTCTCTCTTCCAAAGGATACAAGTCAGATCGTAAGTCCTACTCAATTCTATTCAATATGTTTTAGGGCGAAACATATATACTCACCGCCAATCCTCTTTCATGACTATTTATATCCTAGTGGTAAAAGTGACATTACCTCAACTTTTTCTTGGAATCATCGGCGCCTCTATGTCAAACGTATGCCTTATCTGATCCTCTATACCAAACGGATGTCATAACTCGGCATGGGCGTGATGTATTGATGCTGGAGTAATAAGTCAGAGCGTATTTGGGGAATGCTGGGATATCAGTGAATAAATTTATTTCGGGATGTAGATTCTGTAGATGGGTTTTCCTTTTGTTCAATGGGATATTTCAATGGGCCACATATATATATATATATATATATATATACATACATAAGTTTTATATATATATATATATACATACATAAGTTATATATATATATATATATATATATATATATATATATATATATATATATATATATATATATATATATATATATATAACTTATGTATGTATATATATATATATATATATAAAACTTATGTATATATATATATATATATATATATATATATATATATATGTGGCCCATTGAAATATCCCATTGAACAAAAGGAAAACCCATCTACAGAATCTACATCCCGAAATAAATTTATTCACTGATATCCCAGCATTCCCCAAATACGCTCTGACTTATTATATATATATATATATATATATATATATATATATATATATATATATATATATATATATATATATATATATATATATATATGGCCAGGAATAATTTACATACACTGTTAAAAATAAGTACTCAAAAATGAGTAAAATGAACTGATTTTTGATTAAATTCGATGCTTATCATAGCTATGAATACATAAGTTTCATTTTTGAAAAACAGATGTACTCAAAAATGAGTAAAATGAACTGATTTTTGATTAAATTCGATGCTTATCATAGCTCCGAATACATAAGTTTCATTTTTGAAAAACAGTTGTACTCAAAAATGAGTACAATGAGTGAAAATTATTCATTTTCACTCATTGTACTCCCAAAGAGCAGTAGCTTGTCTACATAAATCACTTTCAATAAAAATCGACAATTAAAACCAAGACTTACCGGGAATCGATCCTATATCCTCAGGCACCGCAGTCCAGTGTCTTATCCGTTGTACTACCAGGGCGAGGTGAAGAAGTTATAAAGAGAATAAATATTAAAAAGGTGTGCCAAAAGAATGCGAAGTAAGATAATTGAATTGAAATAACTTAATTTCCATTTCAGCAATCGACTTCAAATAATGTGGAAAACGATCTTCTGAACAATTATTTTAAGTTTGTCAGGTCGCTTTGTTAAGATGGCTTGAACTGAAGCTGAAAATAGCAATAGTAAATAACACTACTCATTTTTTGAGAAAGTACGGTTGCTTAAATTTGAGTACGTCATTGCTCATTTACGATGCAATTGCACTCAAAGAAAAACGAGTAGATTCAGGTACTCATTTTTAACTACCTTTGTTTTTGTAGTGTGTCCAGTAAAAGTCTGTAAGTTTTGTAAATAAAAATTATTAAAAAATAGCTATAACTATTATCTATGTCGTTTAAGAATCATTTCTACAATGTGTTTTTTATATAAATATAATTCATATTATTTTTATTTTATATATTGGTGTTTTTTATGTTTAATGCATGTTATATACCAATGTAACCTATAAAGACACATATATAAAAAATGCATCTTATCGACAAAAAGTAATCTTTTATGGGGATTCAAGTGTGAAACAAAACGTTCCTTTTTATTATTCGCGCTTCAAAACGTTCGAAATTACTACTTTAATATAATTTATTACATTACAGAGCAGAATTCTAAGCAGCAAATAACTTAATATAACTTTTATTAAAGTTCATCACGTAAAAGAGATGACTTTTTTTAATGAAAATTTAATTTCCCGTATCTTCATCTCAAAACAAAAAAGCGGATATAATTCCATTATTGCAATCAATTCATTAATGTCTTAATGCGGTCCAGCGTAGCTGAAGTGATTTTTTTGTATCTTTTCCCAGTTTTTTTTTATGATAAATCTCTAGGGGAAAAAAAGGAAATAGCACAAAGAAAGATTTCGTAACCCAAAAACGCTAGCTGTGCGTGCTTAAATTACAAAATACTTCTCAGACCGAATTTTATAGAGTAGATTTTCTGTCATATTCTGCTTTAGGAGTCGCTTCTAGTTTGAACAAAAGTCGGGATTGATTCTGTATCATTCGAAAATATAAGGTGACATTTGTACAAGTTGGAAGGTAATTCTATGAAAGAATATAAAAAAGTACTATCTTTATATATAATTCTCTTACGCGGTGATTGAAAAACGCTGTTTTTCTCTCCGTGGAATGGCAACAGTTAGATTGTTTACCAAATTCTGTTGCGCTCGTATTTTTATTTTGCCTTTATGTAAGCCATTTTGACAATTAACCTCTTCAATTCATTGGTAAATAATTATTTTGATGATGTCAGTATAAATTAGGAAGAATATAAGCCTTATTAAATTAAAAAATAGAAGTTTTGAAAAACGCTTTTCCAAACTTAAAGCGGAAAATTGAGGTGGCGTCATCTGTTGACAATTTTGAAAACTAGATTTTTATGAACATCATTTTTATGACGAATTAACTCAGTAAATTACACACTTTTGGTAGGCAAGATTATGGTAAGCTTAACGTCAATTATGGCCAAAACAAACTACCAATAATGTTAGAAATTTAACTAAAACTCTGGAAAGGTGTGAAAATAATTTGAAATCTAATAAATAACGGTAGGCTTGCCAGTGGTATCATTGTTTTCATTTGTAGTTAAAAAGAAATTAGTTAGGCAGAGCCTACTAGTACCATGAAATGAACATGGGACTTTTTAGTAAAACTACAACGGTATCGAAAAATGTACTTTTATTTAAAGAACGTCTGGGGTTTTCTGTTTCTTAGATGTTGGAGAAGAGTTAAATTCAATTTATTCAGAAAATGCCAGAAGTGTAAGATCTTCAATTGATTTTCTGATCAATATATCTCTATATAAAACATACATACAAGAAAACTGTCAGATTCAATTTGTATGGTTATACACATTCTTTTTTTATTAGTGAGTTGAACACCGAAGGGAGATGTGTGTATCAATCTATGTTCAAAATATTTTATTGTAGAAGTATTTGAAATTTAAAGGCGCGTATATATTTAAAAACTCTTTTTTAAATTTTTATTTAAAAAAAAACTATTTTTTTTTTCACGGATGAAATAAATTATGCAGCGAGAATGTTTGCTTTCAACTTTTTCTAACATTGATTATTAATTAAATAGTTAATTATGTAATTAACACGTCCTTTGAGCAGAGTGAATAAAATAATCTAACTGTGCTTTAACAAACAAATTTGGTCGGAGATATTTAATAGTGCCATTTTTAAGATTATGAAATATTGATAATGTCTATTAAAATATAAGACATTATCAATACTTTAAAATATTGATAATGTCTTATATTTTAAAAGACATTATCAATATTTCATAATCTTAAAAATGGCACTATTAAATATCTCCGACCAAATTTGTTTGTTAAAGCACAGTTAGATTATTTCATTAACTCTGCTCAAAGGATACGTGTTAAGTTAATTACATCATTTACTTTATGGTTGTAGTATTACCAATTATCTTTATTAACAGAATTTAATTCAGAATAAGTTTAAATCAACTTTTCACACGCTACGATGCAATGAGAATCAAGATATTTTTTTTAAATCGAAAATTTTTTGTTGTTCCTTTTTTATGTATTTCATAGTTACTTTAAAAATAAATAAGGAGAACAATTTTTTTATGTTTTATTTTTGTTTAAAAAGAATTAGTTTCAATCCTTTAAAAATTGCATTTTAAACATAAATTCTTACTACAACTTTCGATAACTTTCTCCACTTTGATTGCACATCCAACTTCTTTCCAAAAGCCAAAACAATTTTAAAATTTCTAAAATTTGACATTTTCCAAGTGAAATAGGTCTTTGAAAAACGCCCACAGAGTTGATTTTTTAATGCAAAAGATGACACAAGTTCCGTATATATTAAAAAATCATATAAACTTAAAATTTTCTGCACTAAAATGCAGTTTCCGCTGAAAGATATCTAAAAGTTTTATTATTAGCACAAGACACAATTAGTTCATATTTTCATCGATAGGTGGCGTTCTTAACTATCCGAAATGAATACCAATTCTACATAATAAACACAAAAGAATACCGTTTAATACATGGCAAAAGTTGTAAACTTTTATGAACTGATTTTGATTATTATTGTTTTAATTGAGAGCTCCAATTGTGTTAGATGCGCGCGCACAAATATATAAGTGACCAAAGTGATCCGTGGAGGTATTTGTTCCGTCTCCAAAATAGTTTTGCTTTTTCAAAAAGCCCATTATTTTGTAACAAAAATAAATTTATTTGATAAAAAAGAAATTATTCTTCCCGTATTAAATTTTCATATTTTCTTTTGCTTTGAATATTGCATGGAGTAATGGAAAATAAACTATTTATATTTTGCTTTAGAAGACTTTTTTTCCTTTTGATAGTGCTATTGTTAGTCTGCTGATATATTTTATAGTTTAAAAACGTGTCTTTGAAAAGAAAAACGGTAGCGGAATACGGAATTCATCCATTTGCAGCTTTGAACAGGTGTTTCATTTCAAGTTTTTAAATTTTTCGTTGTACCCAAGAATATCGAAGTAGGTGAAATAGACACTAGTTCGACATCCCTTGATATTTTAAAGTCAAATAAAAATACTTAATTGTACATTTTTAAAAATCTTTTTTTTTAGTAAATGAAAAGAATATCAAATAAATACGGTTTAAAGTTAATATATTTATTTCTACTAAATGTTATTTATTGTTTAATTTACTGAATAGGGTGTGGTCCGTGCATTTGTACAACTTTTCACTAGGTGGTTCGTCGTCACCTAAAGGTTAGAAACCACTGACCACGCTGTTAAAAATTCCAGTTCAACGTTGTACCACATCTTGGTACTCTACAGCAACGTACACCATATTATGGTGCAGTCTAGGTTTAACCAAAAATCCTTGATCGAGAATAGCGCAGCTTTTATTAAAACATGGTGCAATCTCCTAAACTGCAACCGAAACCTTTGCTAAATCTACAAACAGGGAATCCTCTCAATCCTCTTGCTCAGTGGATAAAAGCGTTCAGCTCGTAATCAGAGGATTGTTAGTTTGAGCCGCGCGGTGGACTTGACAAAAAAAAGTAATGATCTTGCGATCGGAGGGTTACCAGCTTCGCTACAAAAATACTAGAAAATCGTCTAGAACATTAAACAAATTATACCGGCGTTTCACCATAATATAGTGTAGCGAAAACGCGAATTTTGGTTCAACGTTTCACCATAAAATGGTGAAGCGAAAATATGAGTTTGGTTGCAACGTTTCACCACTAAATGGTATCCGCGGCAGTACCACAAAATGGCGAAACTAAGCTCTAATTAATGGTTGCAGCTAAATGGATACCAAATTTTGGTGCAAAGTCGTACTAAATTTTTAATGGCTCTTGGTTGCCATTTTTGTTATCTATCTAAATTGAACATTCCTTAAAATTAACCCTAAATTAGAATCCTTTAAGACACCAATCAAAAAAAGAAACCTTGTTTACGCCGACTTGAATAGTAATATTGTAAAAATATGATTAAAGTTACCCAGTGTCGTATCAAATGGTTATTTTCAGGGGGGGGGCTGAAATTTTTTTGAACAAAGATGTATAATTTTGATTTTGTGTGTGATTAAAATAGTATGGAGTTAATCTACCAAAAATAAATTAATGTGTATTCTTTTTTTTGTTTGAACACCTTTAAAACATAAAGTAATCACTAAAACATATTTTTAGCTAAAATATAAATTTATATATGTACTAATTATTAGATTAGCAGTTGTTTGAAGGAATTTATTTAAATTTAACCTTCTATAACAAATTATCATTTCCTAAATAGGAAATTTCAACTACATAATCTGTTTAGAAAATAAAGTATAAATCAGTTGGTTTCATTTCTAAGGAAATAATCACTCTGAAAAAATAACTTATTTAATAATTTTTTTACCAAACTAACTAATTAATTAATTTTTTTCCTTGTTAATGCTTCTAAAAATAGTCGAAATGAAAAAATGCTAATTTTTTTATTCTAATAAGCATAAAAATTATTCATGTTTTAATACAACAATGTGAAAAGATTGATTTATGAAATATATTTTAAAAAAAAGTACTAAAATGTTAGGGGGGCTGAGCCCCTACATAATAACCTGGGGGGGTTCAAGCCCCCCCAGCCCCCCTACTTCCTACGCCTATGAAGTTACCCTTGACAATCATGGACTGGGTTGCAAAATTAATACCTATGATTACGAACAAGACATCAATTTTATTTATGGATCTCCAAAGGGTAGTTTAATTCTAAAGGGCACAGTAAATGACGAACATTGATGACATCATTAAGACAATAATGCTCAACTCATCATGAACAAAGATTATAAGATGCGAAATGAGTTGTAAGCAGAATTAGAGTAATTTCAAATTCGATCTCATTTGAATCATTTTCAAAGCTGGTAATTATATTACGACAGCAGATGTTTGCGGCACTTTAATTTTGACAATATGTTCGCTCAGTCCGCAAACTAGGGGTAACTCATTAAAGTTAGCCATTATTTCTTCGATAAAGAATTATGATTAAGTTTAAGTGTGAGGAGAAATGCTTTTCCTCTTAATAAGAGCTCGTTAAGAGGTTTATTTGGGACCATTTGAAGCCAACTCGATTTGTCTTGTCATAAGATAGGATCTCTTGGCCATAACAACAATTTATCGACTATAGATAATTATATAAAATGGGAGGTTTGTAAAACTTTAAAATGGGTAATTTGAACTATATAAAATATTATTATTTTCGAGTATTTTTCCATTTAAACAATAAATATTAGTATTTAGTACTAATTTTAAAATTAAAATGACCCATAGTGGATTTTTTTTAAACTGTATAACCGGTCAGATATCTTACCTTAAAGTAATGTATCTTCAAATCGTTCAGTTTTCTTCTAAATAAACTCATTCCTTAAGTTTACAGTAAAGAATTTGTTTAAGAACTTCTAGATTGCAAAAAATATTCCGTAAAATTTAACAATTTAACCGGGGGAGGGGTGTGAGATGAAAGGGGGGGGGGGGTCAAACATAGGTAAATCGATTTAAATATGTGTTACTTAAAACTGATATGCAATTTTCTTAAATAAAATTTAATATTTAAATTTATTAGTTATTTCATTATTGGTCAATTTAACTTATTAATTATTTTAATATTAGTCAATTTAATTAGGTTTTTCATTATTAGTCAGTTTAACTTATTAATTATTGCAGTATTAGTCAATTTAATATATTAATTATTTCATTATTAGTCAATTTAACTTATTAATAATTTTGTTATTAGTCATTTTAATTTATATATTTTTTTCATTATTAGTCAATTTAACTTATTAATAATTTTGTTATTAGTAGTATATATATTTAATTTATATATTTTTTTCATTATTAGTCAATTTATTTTATTAATTAATCGTTATTAATATAATTAATTAAGTATATAATTTTAAAACTATAAATAAATTAAAAATGTATGGCATAAGTTAGTGTAAAGGATGTGTGGTTGGCTTAATTTTGACTCTCAGTCCCAGTATTAAAAGCAGAATGCTGATTTAAACTCCACTTAGTTTTAAGGTAGGATATTATAATATATTATTTTCATCTGTTACTTTGCTTTATTAACACATATGTCTATCGGTGCGCTGATCTAAGTGTAGGCGTGTGACTCTCAACGAATTAAACCAAAGTGAGAGATTTGTCAGGTATGTAAGGGAACTAAAATAACTTAATCCTTTTGCCATCTTAGAAATTAAAATTAATACAAAGCCAATCTAACACTCCACGTTGTTAATATGGTAAACATAATTCGAACCCATCTTCAGTTTGATGTCTTGAGAAACAAGTTTCAGGTAATGCGATTTTAAACTGTAAGTTGATATAGGCAAACAGATTTAGACCGCCAAATAAGTGTTACTATTTTAAACCGTCAAATATAAACTCAGTAAAAATAACATCTTTTTTATTTATTTACAGTGTATAGATTCAAAATTCAAAGAGACCGTTAAAATTAAGCATTCATAAAAAAGGTTTAATAATTTTGTTTCATAAATCCATTAAAACACGACAAATTTATTAACCTATTTCTTAATATGCCCAGTCAGAAATGAGACCGGAAAAAATATTTACCAGAAGACGATCGTGATAAAGACATACTCATTTTGAAATATATAGGGAGTCACTTTAAAATATCATCACTTTTAAATTTTGCATATAACAGCAGCATAATCCCAGCAAGATCAGGGCAAGAAGATCAGCAAGATCTGGGACATCATATACTATTTCTTTACCATAACCATATAACGAACTAAGTTAAATGTAGACAGCTTCGAATACCTTGAAATGTTTCTTAAAAATATTAGGTATAAATTATTTGAGGATATTTCTGAGACTTTTAAAAAATTTAAATGTAATTATCAGCTTCGCAACATTTATGGTTTCAGTACAAAACTCGGTAAAATACATGCTTTTAATAAACGAATTTTGTTTTTATAACGAATTAAAAAATATTAGAAACTATGGAGTTCATCAAAATATCCTGTTATAGTTTTCTTACTTGCTTTTTTTCAAAGAATCCTTTAAACTCGTTCTTCTATAATAATTTTACCATGGTATACTCACTGTACCAAAGTTAAATGTTTCCAAACCAGATTTAATCTATTTCTTGTATCATAATTCTGCTCTGCTAAGTGGAAAGAGCATAAATGTATAATGAAAATAAGATTTTGTAGATAAAATAATTTCCTATAAAGACTTATCTTTATGGCAAGTAAGGAAACATTATCTCTACATTACTTTCTCACATAATATGCATAAAGTCACACCTCGCTGAATACAGAAGAGATTTTAAAATAAATTTGCTGCACTTCACTTTTTACTCAGTATAAAAATTATATATATATATATATATATATATATATATATATATATATATATATATATATATATATATATATATATATATATATATATATATATAAATACAAGTAAAAATACTGAAAGATAAGCAAGAGTAAAAAATTACAAAAAAGATACATGCCAAAGTGTTCCCCTCTCTTCGTCAAGGAGGCCGAGAAGAACAACAAAGGCTATCAGGCGTTTCTGATGGCTAAGCGTAAAATATCCGAAACTTAGCCAGACCTCCGACGCCTACTGAAGCAGAAAAGCAAAAATGAAAAATGAACTACGAAATCAGACAACAAGCAAAAAGCAAACACCCAACAAGAGAAGACACACGTTGCCAAAATGCAAAATAAAAAACAGCAAACATAAAAATTGTAATATATATATATATATATAATACGTTTTTCTACTTAGAACAAAACACACTTGAATTTAATTCGATGGATTAGCAACACATTTTGTTTAACTATTTACTGGCATTTTAACTTTAATAGTTTTGGTATATTTTCAATTAAAAACCCAAGTTTAAATTCTATTAGGGGAATGGAGGGTAAGTGTACGCAGTCGGCTAAGAGTACGCAGGGACTTTTCAGACGTTGGCAGGGAATTGATGTTGGGACATTTTAGTGTGTCTAACAGCAGAAAAACACATCGAATTTTCATCCGTCTGCCGCACTTTGTTTAGATTTTGCATGGAAAAATATACTTTTATTACTTTTTTATGTAGTATTTAAAGCTTACAACGTAAATGTTTTAAGCATATCATACTCGTTTATATTTTTTTGCTGTATATCATAGCAAAGTACAGTTCATTAGCAACAACTAGAGGTGAATCAGAATTCTGTATCTGCACTAACCAGCGATTCTGTCAAACACTTCAGCGAGGACAATAGAACACAACAGCTATATTTCGCTATTTTCAAATAAAACGCCAAATGTTAAAAAAAAATCAACAGTTTGTAAGGTTTCCAGTGCAGAAGAAGGGGAAAATATCACAGTGGTATGTTGCATAAGTGCAACAGGAATTTATGTGCCACCAGTGTTAATTTTCCAAGAAAAAAGAAAAAGAAGGAATCCCCATCTCTTTAAAGATTTTCCTCCTGGAACATGTGAGCAATCGTTTTTTGAGAACTGGTTCCAGTGTGGCAAGGAGTACTGGCATGAGGACTGCATGCCGGCAAGGGCCATTTGCTTGTAATCTCTGCTAGTGTATACTCTTGAGCTCCCATGTAGACCAAGCAGTGCCGTCACACAAAAAATATTTTGGAGGGGTTGAAACAAGAAATTTCCCAACATAACGATTCGAAATTTCCAACTCAACAGTGTTGAAAATTCACAGTTCCATCTTATCGAAATTTTTAATCTTTTTTTTTATATATTTTAGGTACTATTAAACAGTTCTCTCACAAGCATTGATTTGTTGCACCCATATTTTAATGCAGTGTCCGTTCTGAGGTCTAATTTAAATGTAATCTTACAAGTGGCGCAATTTCTAATCTTTCTTAGCTTTCATTTGTTAATAATATTAATTTTCTTCAGGGATAAATTTTCCCAATCCGGGGATTTTTAGAAGTTGAAATTCTAAACTTTCAAGGTTTCCAGAGTATTGGGGGGGGGGGAGGGGAGGGTTCCCCCCAAACCTCCCCGGTGAGACAGGCCTGAAGCCAAGATTACGCAAATGAATTTTTAAAAAAAAAACTTTTTTGCTATGTATTTTTCTGTAATTTGACCAAACTTGATATGATTATTTATGCATACATAATAAATGTTGTGTAAAAGTTTGAAGTTGATATCTTTTTTACCCCTTGATATATAACCAAAAACCCACTTATGTACTTACACTTCCCCTCCCTTCCCCTATAAGTTGTTTAAATATTTTTTTCGAATGGTACAGAGGAACCCATCCGGGGGTTGCATTGGAGTTTAAGGGAGAAAGAAATGAACAAGATGTCCTAACATGATTTAATAGTGGACATATTAGGTCACTCTCCTATGACAGGGGATTAAGGCATTCGACCTCTGCACTAAATGTGAGCAAGTACTTGCTTCACACGAGCATATTTTGTCTTGCTTAGGGCTGAGTCGTGAAGCTCTTGAAAAGAACCCTGCCCTGGTGATGGACTTTCTGAGAGTGAATGATATGGTGGACCTGGTCTAGTATATTCTAGAGTGGGTGGAATAAGTAACAACAACAACAACAACAAATAATTTGTTTTTATTTAATATGTCATTACGAGTAGACTATGAAATTAAATAAAAATATCCTCAAGTGAGTGCATGGATTGGTTATTATAAGAATAATTGATATGCAAATGTTCAAAACGTGCTTTGTCACAGTACCGTGATTCGTGGGAAAACACAAATAACTTTTCCGAATCGCTTTGACTCTTGTGTAGGTTCGAAAATTATTTGCAAATTAATTTCAGTTTAACAAAACGTGTTTTGAATGAATAATATAGATTAGTATGATAGAAAATTTGAAGCTGAACTCAGTGATGTAATAATTTAATTTTCAGAAATTTGGGACAAAACACGTTTTGGATCTTCGATTATGTAGTCGTTATGGAAAATATAAATAATTTTGAAAAATAATTTTTTAATATGCTTACAATAAAAATTTTAATGTGCTGTTTGTAAACAATTCCATAAAACATAAACTAGTAGGAATTAGGGGTATGGTGCTTTATATTAAGAAACAAACAAACTTATATACCTATCTAAGTTCAAAACCGAATATATGCATTTTTTTGATTTTCAGATTATGTCATTTATTTTTAATTTTCCTATCGATCTACCAGTAGGCGAAGTCATTACATTACAAAACACCTAGATAATAATTATTTTGCGGTGTGAAAGTAACAAATAGTTGTAAAACCAAATAAGTAAAGAAATCAGTTTCAAAACAGATATATCCAGATGCGCGGTGGCTACCGCGCACCGATCGCAGAGCAGTAATTGAGCTACATCTCACAGCTTTGTTGCAAAAAACGATAAATCCCATAGCATTATTGCAAAACCAGAAAGATCCCATAGCTTTGTTGCAGAACTATATAGATCAAAAAGAAAAATATATAACTCAAAGTAATACTTATACAAAGCTGAAATTTGGTTAAGACCCGTGTCTGTTTAATACCAATTTGTAAAAAAAAGAAAAAATTCTTCCATAAATAATGCAATTAGTTAGTATATTGTTTATCTTGAAATATTTGTCAATAGTCGTGTACCTAGTTCTGAAACTTGTGGGCTCAATATAAACTGTCAATATAAAACTACCCTGTTAAAAATTATTACGACCTTGCACCAAAATTTGGTACCCATTTAGTTGCAACAACATTTGGTGTTTAGTTTCACCATTTTACAGTGCTACTACGGATACCATTTAGTGGTGAAACGTTGCACCAAAACTCATAACGTTGTATAAAACTCAAAGTTCGAGTTTTCTTAGTATTTTATTAGTAGTATTTTTGTAGAGAAGATGGCAACCCTCCGAAGACAAAATCCCAACTTTTTTACTTTTCTTTGTCAAGTCCACCGATCGGGCTCGAACTAGGAATCGTCTGATTCATAGCTGAAAGCCTTTATTCACTGGGCCACTGAAAACCCTTGTTTGTCGTTGTCTTTCTTGGATTGGATTCCCCGGTTTGTTGATGTAGCGACAGCGAAAATTTCTGTTGCAGAAGGAGGTTGAACCAATTATCGGTGAAAACTCTGCTTTTTTCACGATAAGGGATTTTTGGTTCAACCTAGAGTCCAACATAATCTGGTGTAATTTGCTGCAGACCTCTGTTTTGCACCAAGATATGGTATATCGTTGAAATTAAATTTTTAACAGGGTAGTATTTAAAATTAGCTTCTTAAACTATATTAGTTTACATAAAAGCAGTTTATATTTTTATCTAAATACTGTACTAGCATAGTCACAAAACTTGCGTGACAGAATTGATAAGATTATTATGTAGTCATTATTAAATAGTTAGACCTTAGACCAAGATGGAATACAAATTACCTAACCTACAAAGCTTAAAACCCTTAATAAGATTCTGACTCGCACAGCTATCTCCAACATAACTTACGAACCCCAAACCCCCATTAAGAATCTAGCTCGAATAGCTATCTGTAACATCTAGCTTTTTTTCTTTAAAAAGAGGTTAAGAAAAGGCGCGTGCTTGAGGGTAGAATCCTTTTTATTTCAGGGCGTAAGTAGCTTAAGACAAAATCTCTCGATTTTTTTTTTCTCATTTCTTTCAAATAAGATACGAGTTAGGAAGATTACCATTTTATTAGGGGCTCAATTCAATTTTCCACGCAAAGTAAATGTATCTATTGATTTTGGAGAGATGCAATTTGAAGCATAAAAGGATTTGGAAACGGGGACTTTTTCTTTTCAATAATATTGAATGGGTGATTCTCTTGTCTTAGATAATTAGTTTTGTCTTAAATGAAAAAATTAAGTAACTGTATTTAACCATCGATGTCAACTTAATTAGATAAAATGAAAAATGTATATGAGCTTGCTGATACCCCAGCAAAAAAAGTCAGCATTAAAGCTTCATCAAAATTGTCAAATTAAAGGTTTTTTTGAAGGTTTTATAAAGGATATTGAAACAAAAAACTGCAGTATTTTTTAATTTTTTAATTTTCCTACATAAAACCTTTAAAATATCTGCATTTCCCCTTCATGATTAAAATTGAAGGTTTTTTGCAGGTTTTTATGAAGGTTTTATGCAGTTTTTATGAAGGATATTGAAACAAAAACCTTTAATTTTATAGATCTTCAAAACAACTGCAGTTTTCCTGCATAAAACCTTCAATTTCAAAATTTTGATGAAGGGTTTCTGCTGACTTTTTTTGCTGGGACCTGAGGTTTTAGTTTAATGAGGTTTAAAATAATTGGTAAGTGCGTTTGCAATGAAGATTGCGTAGCTTTGTTGCATTTAACGGCAATATAATTTTTAGAATAAATAGTTTAAAATATAAAATATTGAAGAAGTTATGACAGTATACGGTAGTGATTGAATTATATTTTTTATATCTTATGCGAAAAATTAATTAAATATTACCAGGAAAAACCAGCAAAAAAAGTCAGCATAAAACTTTCATCAAAATTTTGAGATTGAAGGTTTTATGCCTGAAAACTTGAGTTTGTTCGAAGATTTATGAAATTAAAGGTTTTTGCTTCAATATCCTTTATAAAAACTGTAAAAAACCTTCAAAAAATCCTGCAAAAAAAAAATCATTTTTTAATAATGAAGGGAAATTGCAGACATTTTACAGGTTTAATGCAGAAAATTAAAAACTTTAAAAAAAAAACCTGCAGCTTTTTGCTTTAATATCATTTTTATAAAACCTTAAAAAAACCTTTAATATGACGATTTTGTTGAAGGTTTTATGCTGAATTTTTTTAAAGGGTAGACGAGATATTGACAATGGTTCAAAATCTACTATAACGAAAATACATAAGATTTTTTTTTTTACAGTCCTCTGTAGATGTTTAACTTTTGATTGGGATTATGATATTCGATCTTGCAAACTTCCGATCACGATCTATTATTAAACTCATTTGGTAAATTACAGCATCATCTCCGCAGTGATTTCCAAATGCAGTTATTTTGCAGAGCCCTTATAAAGGTCAGACTACATAAAGCTATTCAGTTATTGAATAATTTTTTTAAAAATAAATTTTATTTGCAAAATTATTGATGAATTAAGTATTTCCAATAGAACTAGTTAGATTTTTTTGCTAATAACGCTTGTTTGATCTTTGATTTAGACAAATTTTGTAATATAGAGTAAAACTAATAATTAATCAGTATTAATAAGTAATTGCAATTTCTATGACTAAATAATGTGCATTCATCGGTATTACGTACGCATAACAAGTTTCAAGACGAGATGACATTTGGAAGGAGTTTAAAATAGTGTTACAATACTTAACAATACAACAACAGAGTAACTTAAATTAAAAAAAAAATTAAAAATTAAAAAAAAAAAATACCCAATTTTATGAGATTACAGTTTTGTATTCACTGAAATAGAACTTAAAAAACTTAAAACTAAAACTAAAAACTTTAAACTTAAAAAAACTAATTTTTAGTTAAATAAAAAAGGCCCTTTTTACCTAAATATAATTATAAAATGTTTTTTTTCCTTAGTTAAAAGTTTTGTTAAATACCCCCCCCCCCTAAATTATATGTTGTAACTCCTTTTACAAAGCAATATTTACGAAAAACTCAAATGAACTCTTTTTACCAAAGCAATATTAACGAAAAACTCAAAGGAACTCCTTTTACTAAATCAATATTTAAGAAAAACACAAAGGAAATAAAAAGAAATCATTAAAAACATAAAAAGAAATCATTAAAAACATAAAAAGAAATCATTAAAAACATAAAAAGAAATCATTAAAAACATAAAAAGAAATCATTAAAAACATAAAAAGAAATCATTAAAAACATAAAAAGAAATCATTAAAAACATAAAAAGAAATCACTTATAAAGAAAGGAACTAAAAAGAAAAGAACTAAATCAGAATTTAGGAAAAACTCAAAGAAACTGCTTTTACTAAAGCAATATTTCGGAAAAACTCAATTGAACTCCTGTCACTAAAGCAATATTAAGGAAAAAATTAAAGAAACTGCTTTTATTAAAGCAATTTTAAGGAAAAATTCAAAGGAACTCCTTTTACTAAATCAATATTTAAGAAAAACTCAAAGGAACTAAAAAGAACTAAATCAGAATTTATGAAAAAAACTCAAAGGAACTAATTTTACTAAAGTAATATTTCGGAAAAACTCAATTGAACTCCTGTCACTAAAGCAATATTAAGGAAAAATTCAAAGAAACTACTTTTACTAAAGCAATATTTCGGAAAAACTCAATTGAACTCCTGTCACTAAAGCAATATTAAGGAAAAAATTAAAGAAACTGCTTTTATTAAAGCAATATTAAGGAAAACTCAATTGAACTCCTGTCACTAAAGCAATATTAAGGACAAAATCAAAGAAACAGCTTTTACTAAAGTAATATTTCGGAAAAACTCAATTGAACTCCTGTCACTAAAGCAATATTAAGGAAAAAATCAAACAAAACTACTTTTACTAAAGCAATATATCGGAAAAACTCAATTGCATTCCTGTCACTAAAGCAATATTAAGGAAAATATGAAATAAACGGCTTTTACAAAAGCAATATTTCGGAAAAACTCAATTGAACTCCTGTCACTAAAGCAATATTAAGGAACAAATCAAAGAAACTACTTTTACTAAAGCAATATTTAAGAAAAACTCAATTGAACTCCTGCCACTAAAGCAATATTAAGGAAAAAAATTAAAGAAACTGCTTTTATTAAAGTAATTTTAAGGAAAAACTCAAAGGAACTCTTACTAAAGAAATATTAAGGAAAAACTCAAAGGAACTCTTACTAAAGAAATATTAAGAAAAAACTCAAATTTCCAAAATTCCGACCTTAAAATTCGTAATATAAAAAATTCCAGAGCGGTTGAAACTCCTATACCAAACTTACGAAGCTGAATACCCTATTAAAAATCCAACCCTGAACGTAACATGCCATAATACAATTTATACCCATTTTATATTCCGTATATATGTACTCTCAAGAGAAAAATTCGTTTATATTTCGACATAAGAATCTTATGACAAAATATTCCGATATTTTCCCCAAATAAAATACGATTTAGGCATATTACTATTTTATTAGGATCTAAATTCAATTTCCTACGCAAAGTAAATGTTTCCATTGGTATCAACCAGCAGCATTTTGGAGCGCAAAAAAGCTTTTAAAGCGAAAGCTCTTTTTGAAAATAGGAGCCAGGCGCTCCCTTTCAATGTAAACACTGGAAAAGGGGTTGTAACTAATTCTACGGATGCAACCTTTCAAATCCTGTGTTATCCAACAAAGGAATTCAACTTAACTTTGAATAAAATAGTTTCCCATTGTTTGGGAAAGGGGGGATGGAAAATTTTCAAGATTTTGTTTGCAAATTTTTATTTACTTGCGAACTGTTTCGCTGAGCGAAAGGAAGGTTTCACAAGCCTAGGAAAAATTGAATATGTTCGCTTTTGAAAGGTTTTAACTCGAGTTTAGAGTTCTTTTTGTATTGTATAATCCACTCTTCGTGAAATTTTAAAATGGACATTCAACGTTGGTATTTTGAATTGTTTGGTCTTATGTGTGCGAGTATATTTAATAGGATTTTTTAAAGAAAGATTTGTAAACTGATTTTTAATTCAATCTTAGAAATTTTTAAATAAAATGTCGCTTAGTAAATATTAAAATATTTAGGGAATATTTATATTTTATTTAAAATTATTTTGTAACATGATAATTTGTTGCATTTCAAATTTAATGTTTTTAAAATGGATTTCTTGAAAAAATTAAAGCAAAAGGTGATAAAAATTTTAATATTTAGTTTCATAATTATATATTTGTACTATTGTAATGGGTTTTCAAATATAAAAAAATAAGTAAAATGTACTGATTTTTGAGTACATTCGATGCTTATGGCTCTGAATACATAAGTTTAATTTTTGAAAAAGACATGTACTCAAAAATGAGTACACTGAGTAAAAAATGAATAAAAAGAGCATTTGCTTGCCTGCGTAAGCTTCATTTTTGAAAGAGACGTGTACTCAAAAATGAGTACACTGAGTAAAAAACGAATAAAAAGAGCATTTGCTTGCCTACGTAAGCTGCCTTCATAAATCACTTAAATAAATATCAACAATTACATCCGAGAATTACCGGGAATCAAACCCAGATCGTCAGACACCGCAGCACACTCCTTATACGTTAATCTACCAGGGTGACTTGAAGAAGTAGGATAATTGAGTTGTAATAACTCAGTTTCCATTTAAGCAATCGACATCAAAAAATGTGGAAAAAATCTTCTGAACAACTTTTTTAAATTTGTCAAGTCGCATTGTTAAGATGGCTTGAACAGAAGCTGATATTAGCAATATTAAATCACACTGCTAATTTTTGAGAAAGTACGATTACTTAAATTTGATTATGCCATCTCTCATTAACGATGCAATTTTACTCAAAGAAAAACGAGTAGGTTCAGGTACTCATTTTTAAGTACCTTTTTTTTTATAGTGTAGAACAAACTTTTTCGTGTCTTTAAAAAGGCCCTAACATCCATTTAGAGTACAACAATGCAGTTTCTCTTACACTACCATAAATAACTCGCTTGAATAAGCTATCGCCTTTAAAGAAATATAAATGAATAGGCAGTTAGTGCTAAAGAATCGAAATTATTCACTCGAACTACATGAACGGATTATTGCAAATAACAATCGAGTTTAATGAAGAATTCATCCCAAAGAAATCGCAAATTAATGGTTAGTTAAACTATTTCCAAGCCTCACCACACAAAACTAGTACGCTAGAAAGAACCCACTTAATGCGTTCTTTGTATGCTACACTGCAGAACATCAATCTAATGACACCCCCTAGTTTTACAACTCATGAACTGCTTTGGAAGAGCTCGCTCATTATTTTGTATTATTGATCACGTGAGTCCCGAGTTAGAAGTTTTTGAACTTCTCTCGGTCCAGTAAAGTTTTGCGCAATTAGAGTTCGCATTGTAGGGATTGATCACTGGCCACTTTCGCACTGGGGAAATGGCACGGGCTGGAAGGCGATAACGTCTGCAACGAACTGCGAATAATGGCTGCAGTGAATGAGTTGGAAATGGGCTTGAAGCTGGAATGGAGTTGAACTAGTAAATGTAGTGTGGGATGGATTCTGGGAAGCAGAAAGTGGAGTGGCCCTAGGGAGAAAGTATCTAGTGTTGTTTGGTTGTGAGTGATTTCAACCGGAGAAAACAGATCTTGAATTTGAGCAAACAAGCGTACTCATGGATGAACTGTGATATGTGAACAACAACATACATTCGCAGTAAAAAAATCATCAAATTTGTAAAATTGAAGTTTTTATGCAGGAAAACTACAGTTTTTTATGATCTATTAAAGGTTTTTGTTCCAAATTCTTTCATAAAACCTCTAAAAACCTTCAGTTTTGAAGCATTGAAATTATTGAAGGGAAAATGCAATGTTTTAAAAATGTTTGTGTAGGAAAATTAAGAACTTTAAAAAAATCCTGCAGCTTTTCGTTGGAAATTCCTTTATGAAACCTTAAAAAAAAACCTTCAATTTCACTATTTTGATAAAGGTTTTTATTCTGACCTTCTTTGCTGAGTTTAATCGCAAATTAATTGGAAAATAATTCCGACTATAGTTTCAATAGGTTAACTTATCATCATTACAATAGTTAATAAAAAATATTTTTTTTTATTAACTAACTACAGGAGTACTCATGGATGATTTGCGATGAACTGTGGGATGTTAACAATAATGTATTTTCGCAGTAAAAAAAGTCTGCTTCTACCCATCATCAAATTTGTAAAATTGAAGTTTTTATGCAGGAAAACTAGAGTTTTTTTTATGATCTATTAAAGGTTTTTGTTCCAAATTCTTTCATAAAACCTGTAAAAACCTTCAGTTTTGAAATTATTGAAGGGGAAATGCAATGTTTTTAAAATGTTTGTGTAGGAAAATTAAGAACTTAAAAAAAAACCTGCAGCTTTTTGCTCTAAATTCCTTTATGAAACCTTAAAAAAACCTTCAATTACACAATTTTGATAGAGGTTTTTTCCTGACCTTCTTTGCTGAGTTTATCGCAAATTAATTGGAAAATAATTCCAACTATAGTTTCAATAGATTAACTATACTATTCTATATCATCATTGCAATAGTTAATAAAAAAATATTATTTTTGACTTTTTTTTTTGTTGGTTATAAATTTATAAATTTAAATTCAAAGGAATAAAAGTTCATGCAAAATGCAGATATATTTACATTTTAATAATACTCTGTAGGGGCCGTCCGTTTATGAAGAAACTAAATTTCTCACTAATTAACAAATTATTGATAATTAACAATTACTAATTAATAACTAATTGCCGATTATTAATGAAAAATTATTAATTAGCATAACTGTTAATTAGCTTTTTTTATGTTGTTAAATATTCTGGGAATGGAACAAATTGAGCCTCCCCCCCCATAATTTTTTAATTGTCGCCACTGTGTTCTACCAACATTATCAATTTAACACGCAATAAATTATATATACATATGCTGGCAGTTCAGAAACAAAACCATATATAGATGGTATTTGAAATTTTATTTTACAACTTTATTTTTTAAATGCATGGATTCAAACCGGAAGCTAAATGTTTTATTTTTCTGAATTTTTTGTATGTTGTTTCTGTTAATTTACAATGTTTTTTAAGCGATGTGTGTGATGTAACATTTCTTGTAACTCGCCTCCCCCCTCTTGTGACAAAGTGTCACAACTTCATTGACCTTCGAAGCGTGGTATCATTTGTGGACGGCCCCTTATCATAAATTATTCCTAAATACATTCAGATGATTGTTATTCATTTCTTAGACAGATTCTAAATGGTCACCGTTAGATGGTTGAAAGAGCAAAATATTTTTTAATTAATTGACATTACTATTTAACCCTCATTACTCTATTTATCATTACTATTTAATACTGAATTATCATTACTCTATTTAATTATAATTCTTATTATTTTCTTGCCATTGTTAGATAGTTTTTATTATAACTTATCATCATTATAACTTAATTGTCATGAACTTTATTTATTTTTTGTGTGGAAAATAACTTCAATGTTAGTTTTTCATAAATTACAATTATAGTTTTCAGTCATGGTCTGTCATCAGTTAATCTTCGGCCATGACTGCAGTAACCTGTTACCCTCTGAGGGGGAACGAACAAGTCGAAGTCGTAAAGTTATTTTTACTGAACGAGAGTTCAATTTACATTTCTAAGAAATGCCATTTTACAAAAAAAAATAATAATAATAATAATAATAATAATAATATAGTTTTCAAACTATATTATTATTATTATTAAATTTTAAATTAAATTTTAAACGATATTCTGTGAAACAATATTTTTACAACTATTTTCAGTACTCTAATATAATACTTTTAAAGAATGCAATTTTTATAAATTAAGTTGTAAATATTATTAATTTTATCCCATTGATATAAAATTACATTCAAATAATTTTTCTTAAAGATAAAATTTATATTTCCCTCAGCGTGTCAACTCTGATTGCTTAGAGATTCACATTTAATGACAGGTGCAGCTCATGTTATTTGGCATTTTGACATTTAATTATCACGAAGTCTAATCACATTCGTCGTTTGAATAACAGCCAGCAATTGGATCAGCATCCATTGGGTAATTGTGCGTTTAGCAATGTATAAAGCTATATTGGGCATGTAATGAGAAAGAGTTTTAATTCATTAACAGCGTAATTTTGCGAATTATGAAATAGTCGGAGAAAATAGTGAGCAACAACCCGAAAACATACAAGTCAATAAGATTGAAAATCGATTAAACTTTTTCTTTTAAATTTGCTTGGTGAATTTTCAATTTTCAATTAGCAAACTCTCTCCTGCGGCTATAAGAAACACATCCAGAAAAATGAGTATAATTTAAAAAAAAATTTTATAATCAATATTTTTCGTTAGGTATATTTGCTTGCGCATAAGACCCTTGTACCATGAAAATTTTCAATTATATGTCTTGAGACCCTTGTTTCTTTTTTGCTTAAGCCTATTTTGAATTTATCCAGTAAAGTTCTTTAAAGTTAAAGGTAAAAACTAATGTTTACATTTTTAATGAGATATTTATCGTGTTTGTCATGTCTTGGGTCGGTCAATGTGACTTGTTTGATATAGCTTCAAACAATGCTTTTCTCAAATTTGATGGAAGTTTTGTTAAATTTCTTTGATTACAATGTTCTTCAAAAAAGGAGAGTATGTTCGACAAAAACGATACATATATTCATCCCAAATCAGAAGAATTTTCGCCAAAACTAACAAGATATTTCGTCGTTTGGGAAACTAACAACATATTTCGTCATATTTGACTAAATATTTAATCGGGGCATATTTAACTAAACCACTTTTAACAGTGTTGCATAATGGGTTTAGTTCCATTAAAAATTACAAAAAAAATATTTAGTTCTTAGTGAAACTTTTTAAATAACAGTTTCAATTCTATTTAATGTAATCCATTTCTTACTAAGGAAAATCTCAAATTGTTGACTTGTTGGGTTTTGAGCTTGCCTTTTTCATATAGAATAGAGACATTGAATGAGATAGACAGGAGAAGAAGAAAGGAGATAGAAAGAAGAAAAAGGAAAGGAAGAGGGGAAAGATAAGGAGAAAAATAGCAGATTAGGAAGGGTGAAAAGTCGGAGAATATTAGTGTTCCTCTTCAAGAAGAAAAAAATATGAAGAAAAATGTATAATGTGTTAGAAATATAATAGATGTCGCCACTAGCATTTTTTTTTTAACATTACTGTTTATTATTTAACTTTAGTTTGATTATTGTGTTGGTCGGAAAGCCCTGTTTTATTTGGGCTGGCAAATGTTGCAATATATAAAAAGTATTTTACCTATGCCCAGAGTTAGTTCGTACTTTCGTAATAAGTATCTTTTCAAAGACTAATTTCCCAATTTTTGTTGAATCTCTTATTAAGTTATTATATTTTTATTTTCTATCTATTCTTAATATTAATCTAACAGTAGGCCACAATTGCTTCTAGAACGAAATTTGCAAATATTTTGGGGTTGTTTCATTACTAATTAATAAAACTAAGGGAGTTTCTCAAATTTCAAAACTAGATCAATTTTGCCAAATTTTTCCAAAGAAACAAAAACTAATTAATTGCATTATTTATGGAAGAATTTCATCTCTTTTTTTTACAAATTGGTATTAGATAGACAAAGGTCTTAACCAAATTTTAGTTCTGTATAAGTATTATTTTGAGATATATTTTCGCCTTTTCGATATATCTGGTTTTAGAACAAAGCTGTGAGATATAGCTCGATTACTGCGTTGCGATCGGTGCGCAGTTGACTACGCGCATTTTGATCTATATGCTTTTGAAACTGATTTCTTTACTTATCTGGTTTTGGATGCAACTGCAAAATGAATATTATCTAGCTGCTATGGAATGTTATGACTCTGCCTAGTAACAGATTTGTAGGAAATCTAAAAATAAATGTCACACTCTGAAAATCCAAAAAAGTTATATGTCTGGTTTTGAAACTAGAGGGTTCAAGTAAGGTTACTAATGTGTAGGTAATGGTAACCATTATTTAACACTTAAAATGTTTCTCATATCAGGAAATCAAGGATATAACACACATTTTATTTTTTAGAAATACTTATTCTTGATGATTAAAAATTTGTAATATATTCTTGAATCCTGTATACAATGGTATTTCCCACTTAAATAAAAACGCATATGTACGTTAACTATGCAGTTTCAATTAAACAATTTCCAATAAAAATTAAAATTTAATATATTATGAACCTATCTTTTACTATTACAGCCAATGCTAAGAAATTAAATATGTTATCCAAGCAAATGAACCTAATTACAATCTCAAAGAATCTTTTTATCCCATCCTTCTGAACTAGAATCATAAATAAATAACAAAGTAAAATAATTAATTCACTAGAACCCAATACTAACTACATTCAATTATTCATTTCCATTTCAACTCGATTCGAAGAAGCCATAATAATTTGAACGCATAAATAATTTGAAGCAGCCCCAAACGTAAAACTACTCCAAGGGAATAATTTTATTTCTGGTCATTATTTTCAGATCCAATTGAATGTAACTGGATTCAAAGAAGACCGACCTTCCGAGAAAAGAGTTGGGCTATTGATACACATGTATTAGCCTTCTCCTGCAGAAACAAGATGGCGGCGGAAAGTCTGTCAATATGATATACGACAAGAAGAGTTTTGGCAGCCTCTTTTGAAAAAAGTAGACACATTGCAGTAGATGGATAGAATAAAGATATTGGCTCCTATAGAATAATCGGGAAATCAATTTTTTCTCGTATCTATTTTTCTTTGAGTCCTTGAAGATAAAAGTTAACGGATAGAGATCATATTTCTGAGATTGATTTATATTTCTGATAGATATGTAAAAAGGGGAGAATGGGGGAGAGTATGTACATTTAGAATGAAAAATATTGGTTTAAAATGCATCAGTGGCACTGCAGCTGAAGTGTGCCACTCCCAAATGTTGTTTATGACCATACAGGGTGGTCACAAATTGTTGGGAGATGGTCATTGTGTGGCTGTTTCACATTTAGCTGTATTGGCATAATACAAATTAAAACTTTGTTGCTACTTAAGCTATTTTAAACAAGTAGCTTAAGTAGCAACAAAGTAGCTAAGGCATGACAAAACGAAATGTTTTTTTTATGTAGTTGAAAAGAAAAATAATAACCATTTAACAAAAATTTGGGACCACACTGTATACACTATTAAAAATGGGTACTTAAAAATAAGTAAAATGTATTCAGTTTTGATTACATTTGGTTTCTATCATAGCTCAGAATACATAAGTTTCGTTTTTGAAAAGGACATGTACTCAAAAATGAGTAAAATTAATAAAAAGAACAGTTGCTTGCCTTCATAGGCTGCCATCATAAATCACTTTCAACAATTACAACTAGGACTTATCGAACCCAAACTGTTTACCTGACGTCATCCGTATGGAAGTCCAAGGCCATATCCATTGTACTACGAGATCTGTGTGAAGAGGTTATAAACAGAAGTAATGTTAAAAAGGCGTGGCAAAAGAATGGGAATTAATATAATTGAGTTGTAATAACTCAGTTTCCGTTTAAGCAATCGACATCAAATAATGTGGAAAACCATCTATCCACCAAAATATCATATAAAAGTTAATTTTTAATCATATAAAAGTTAATTTTTTATCGTATAAAAGTAAATTTTTTATCATATAAAAGTTACTTTTTTATCATATAAAACTTACTTTTTATCATATAAAAGTTCTTTTTTTATCATATAAAAGTTACTTTTTTATCATATAAAAATTACTTTTTTATCATATAAAAGTTAATTTCGGTAACAATTAAATTGCTAAGAGACAATGTGTTAGTTTAACACGTCTTAGTTTACTATATATACTCAACTCAATATAAGTGCAGGAAATAAGCTTGCTGTATATTTCATAATTAATTGAATATTTTATTTGAGAATTATTATTGGTATTGTCTTTATAATATGCATTAAAAAACACAAATATCTAAAACAAAGAAAAATGTACATATGCCTCGTTTATCTAACGACATAAAAACAACATAAAATTAATTTTTTATCATGTAAGAGTTAATGTTTTATCATATAAAAGTTATTTTTTTATTATATAAAAGTTAATTTTTTATCCTGTAAAAGTTAATGTTTTATCATATAAAAGTTAATTTTTTATCATATAAAAGTTAATTTTTTATCATATAAAAGTTAATTTTTTATCAAATAAAAGTTAATTTTTTATCAAATAAAAGTTAATTTTTTATCACATAAAAGTTACTTTTTATCATATAAAAGTTACTTTTTTATAATATAAAAGTTACTTTTTATCATATAAAAGTTACTTTTTTTTATCATATAAAGTTACTTTTTTATCATATAAAAGTTACTTTTTTTATCATATAAAATTACTTTTTTATCATATAAAAGATACTTTTTTGTCATATAAAAGTTACTTTTTTATCATATAAAAATTAATTGAAATTTCGGTAACAATTAAATTGCTAAGAGACAATGTGTTAGTTTAACACGTCTTAGTTTACTATATATACTCAACTCGATATAAGTGCAGGAAATAAGCTTGCTGTATATTTCATAATTAATTGAATATTTTATTTGGGAATTATTATTGGTATTGTCCCCATAATATGCAATAAAAACAAAAAAAATAAAACAAAAAAATGTACATATGCCTCGTTTATCTAACGACATAAAAACTATTCCTACAACTAATTTAATAACATAAAAACTACTGTTGCAATCTACCAAGTATCGTCGACGAGCTTAAATCTTTATAAAGGTACATAATAGAGTAATGTGATTTAAAAAAAATAAGATTGGTAAGTAAAGAAATCAAACTTTCTTTAAGTTTCTTTAAAAAAAAAAAAAAACGACATTTTATGAAAAGAACATTTGGATAACTAAATTTTCTTTCAACCTTAGAGACTGCTTGTCTTGAGATAAAACTTCAGAGTGCCATTAATATGAATTAACAGTTCTTTTCTTTTTATGTGGTGAAAGGGAGTTTTGGGCTTTTGCCAGAAGAAAATAATAAAAGCCTTAAAAAAACCTTAAATGCCTATTAACCTATTAAAGGGTAACCATGGAAAATCTCCCTTCTTCCTTTCAAATTAGGAGTAACTTAAGTTAGTTTAAAGATTTTTGTTCTATTATAGTTAGTAATAAGATAAGTAAAGAGTGGCCGTAATAAGCCAGACTTAAAAAGTTTATCACAGTTCGTAAACTGCGTTTTTTAATGCGATTGCTGTCATGCGGTGATTAATCTGCCTGTTAAGATGGTTCAAGAAAGGTTATAGAGTAGATTTTAATCATTTATAAATGGTGATCGCTGACGGGGTGGATGTAAGGAAAAGTTTAGATTACATGAAATACGAGAGAAACTTGAAACTGGCTTAAGAATAATTTCCAATAACAGTTCAAATTTTCTTTTTAAATTAGAGATTTGACTTAAGTAGATTAAAACTTTATGCAAGAACAAAATAAATTTTTAGGAAATCAGTTAAAGGTTTTACAAATCGTCGGTTTAATTCACTAACCATTTAACTACTATGGATGGGTATCAGCTGCCGTAGCGAAAGCTGCTTGGCGACGAAATCAAAGCGAATCATTTCTAAATTATGATATTCCTCGCATTTCAATCAACTCCTTACTGTTCATTTCTTTATGCTTATCCAGAGTATGGTTCGGTTCTAGTTAATAAGTCGCTGTGACGTCATTCGTTTTACATGATTTCGATAAGCCAATTGGTAAACGTGTTGAAACCCGTTTTTTTTATTCGCTAAAACCAGTGTTTATGGACATAACCCAACCGCCAATTAACTATAGTCAGATTATACTATAAATATTGGCATTTAGCGAATTCAATAATTAAACACTTGAAGTGAATCTTTATATAGTGATATGAAACTTTTTGATGTATTCTTGATAGTTTTTTAAATAACAATTATTGAAAAACAAGGAATGATCGGAATATCTGAGCTTAAATTATAAGTGAGGGATTGGCTTAAAGAGTTGGCTTAAAGAGTTTTACTCTGAGTTAATATACAGCATTAACAACACGTTTCCGTACAATGTGCTCTATGGTTGCCATGGAAGCAGACTTCATCCATCTTTGAAAAAGAAGAAAGCAGCAAAAAAAAAAAAAAAAAAAAAAAACATGCGCATACAATCATTTGGCGACTTCCTAAATAAATGCCAAGGCGTTGCAGCTCCTAAGTCTTTACCATTCTATTGGCTCATACCATTCTATTGGCTCAGTTTTCATAGTTGTGATTGACATATATTGTCATGCGTTATGAAAGTTTGTTCGAAATTTCTCAACCTGAATGCAGATTCTTTACTATTAAAGTAACTGTATACTATTACCAACCAATTGCACAAATGAGACATACAATGAATGTGTATTAGTTTTTGTGTGTCAATCTATAATGAACAAATGTATTATAAAAGTATTTGTGTTTTTTATTATTTGGTCTTTTTCATTGCAAGTTTGCGTAAGCAAACTTTTTGATTGAATTTTTAAGGTTTGCTTCAGCTAATGTGATTTGTTGTATAGAGTTTTGTTATTTTAACAAAACTGTAAAACAATGCATAATGTCTATAATGTTTTTCTTGATTTTTTTAAAATTTTTGGCTCTTGTAAAATTTGGAGCGTGCACCACATTTGAGGACTATATCTGTGGCTCGGAGCAAAAAGAATGAATGTCAATTTTATCATTTTTTTAAAAAACTATTGTGAAAAAACCAATTTTAAACTTCTAAATGAAATAGAAACCAATGTCGTCAGGCTACTCTTATCCTTCAAATCAAACAATGATTTCCTTAACATTGCAATGACGTTGAGCTTCAGACTTTGAAGCCATTTTTCTAAAAACTGTCAATAATGACATCGATATTTCTTGTTCCAAATCACAGATATACACGAGGCACGTATGATTTTATTAACTTGTAGTATATACGGCTATATACTCTTGGAGCATATGGGAATTATATATGCCTTGAGTTTATACGGACAATTTATATTTTGAATTACACTTTGTATTTTGAATTACATTTTTTATGTTACAAGCCAGTCTACGAAGAGTTAAATAAATATTCTCTGACTTACCAATAATCGCATTACTTTTTAAAATATTGTCGTACTTGATTAAATTTATTATACAGAGTGTTTCATAACTATCTTCAAGTTTGGGAGGGATATAGCTAAAAAAAAAACTAAGATGAATACAGCGAAAAATTTCGTATCATTATATAAAGATTCACTTCAAGTGTTTAATTATTGAATTCGCCATATAGCAGGATTTATAATATAATCTGCGTCCAGTTAATAGGCGGTTGCGTTGTGCTCATCAATGCTGGTTTTAGCCAATCAACAAACGAGTTTCAGCACATTGACCAATCGGCTTATCGACACCATGTAAAAGGAATGACGTCACAGCGTCTATTTAGCCAGAACCGAGCAAAACTCGGTAAAAGTATAAATAAGTGAATAGTAAATATTTAATTGAAATGCGGGGGAAGTACCTGTTTATTAATAGAATTGGCCGGAATATATTAAAACAAAATATGGCAAGAACTTCTTTTTAAAATTTATTTGTGCGGCATCGCCAATAGGTGCACAGCACATATCGAAAACTTATAAAGGTTATACAAAACTTGAAGTTATTCTCGGCCATGAAACTTTTTTGCTGTATTCGTCATAGTTTTTTTAACTATAGCATTTCTAAACCCCGGAGTGGATTGTGAGACACTATATATCTTGGGCTACAAAGCAAGCTCAAAATGTAAAGTTGTGCAGTCAATCAATCAATGTTAAATCACATAAGTGCATGCATAGAAATCGGGAAACAAACGAAAAAATACACGTGTAAAATTTTAACAATGAATACTGTGTGTGTTTTGGAGACAAAATAAGTTTTAGTGGTATCTCTTTAACGAATAAGAATATACGTTACATTTAACAAGTAACAGAAATTGCTGGTGCTCCTTAATACGAAATCTTAATTTGAAATCTTAATCTTAATAAACAAAGAGAGCATTAAGATTTTGTACTAAGGAGCATCAAGCACATACTGTCAAACAAGAAATAAAGAAGTCCTCCATTGCTAAGCACTCTCGGGAACATAATCATATATTTAATTTTTCTTACCCACATTTAATTTGCAAACCCAAATCTCTAGTTGAACTTGACTTCCTGGAGGCGTTTCATATTTTTGGCAATATTGATTCGATTGTCAATGAAACATTTGTGGTCCCAGTATTTCCCGCTTTTTATCACACAATAGAGAACTCTAACCAATTGAGAAAGTTTTTGTTCTTTGGCAGCACTTTTAATTCTGGGATTATTTCCATTTTCTTGTACACACAGACTTTTCATTTCTGCTGATGAAGGGAGATGTATCTCCCGAAATATGTCCATATCTCATAAATTTTTATTGTTTAAAGTTGTATTTGTATTTTAATATTCTTAATGCAATGTTCTATGAGACGAGTTTTTATCTTAAAATAGATTATTTGCAGTTTTCAAAATGATTTATTTCATGCAAAATTTCAAACAATAAAAAACCCTTAGTTATGATTATATTAGTATAGAATGAACGTTAACATAAATATTGTAATATCTACATGAACTACAAAAGACATGGGGTATAAATAAATACACGAATTCGTGAATAAATTTTTATTTATGCACATTTTATCAACCAGGAACACTTTTTCAGACACAATGAATATACAGTTATATTATTAATAAAACATTGTTTGGAATTAGTCCTTATATTTCTTTTATAGACTCAAGAATCAAACATAATATTCATACAATAATTGTTCATGTATATAAAAAATTATACTTAACATTTGAAAACTAAATAAATAATATAAAACTTTTGCAATTTGGTATAAATTTAGTACATTGTATAGGTAAAAGATAGACTTTTATTTTATCTTATAAATAGGCATAAGTGATTTTTCTAGACTCTTTTCAATGGCATGATATATTAGACAGATTTTCCATTTGAATTTCGTTAAGAGATTGGTTTCTGATTGTATAATAAATTGTTAGGCTTTGGTCCCATTTAACAGTCTATAGAATAAGTGCAGTAACTTTAACAGTACTCAATCGGAATGTAAAATGTTCTTGATCATATTGGCAAGCATTCTTTAAAATGTTCTTGAATTCTAATTTCCAGAGTTCTATATTGTGCTTTCCAATAATGAATAATTATAAAATCATATATTTGTCATAAATGTATTCTCATACACTAAACTAAACTCAGCAAACTCGTTTTCTCATACATGAAAGGGTGGTCCCTCATTCCAACTTATAAATTAAATAAATTAATCATTCCCTGTGATATTTTCATCAAAAATACGCTTGTAGTAAACACCTTTCCAATTTATGCGCCCGTTGCGTAAAGCAAAGATAATAAAGTCTGTATCAAACAGTCTTTAGCAATAAAATAGTGCATGCATATTCATACACTAGATCGTCTTCAGAGCCCGCAGCACGACTAGAAGCACGATCACATTAAGACATGCATATAAAACCACCATCGAATTTCAGGAAGTCACAATTCCCATGTCAATATTTGGAGGCGATGGCAAATCGATAACTCTTGGCAGAGGCCTACGTGGCCAAGTACGGTACTTTTTCAACCTAAGACCCTGCTTCCAAATACTTTTCATCTTCTTCGTATAAGGGTATATATTCAGCTCGATCCATTCACTCACGGTGTCATCATCATATACCTCACGCAGCGCTTTCACAGCTGCCTCTTGAAGCATATTCAAGGACGAATTGTAGTAACTGAAATCTCTTAAGAGCTCATTGACTCGCAAGGGGCTGGAGAAGTTATGGTTGAGGTTGTATTCCGTCATCCATCCTTTGTGCGTCGAAATATCACCGATGTATTTATCCAGGGATTTGGCAACGTCGTTATGCCTGAGAGTGAGCCGGAAAACTGCCGATCCAGGGAAGAAGCACACCCCCAAAGCTCGCCACATGTATGGGTCATGGTCTAAATCAAGGTGATAGTGGATTCGAGAAGAACACTCCAACAATTCTTGCATTCTGGGGAATACATCTTTGGTAAACTTGCCTTGAGTAACAGTCAAAAGGTTTATTAACAGGGATGGCAAGGAAGCTGGTAAAAGCTCGCAAAGGGAAGCAAAATGATCGTACCTCTGCCAACCTGTCAGGGCGATTCCTCGGAAACCTGCGAAACTGCTGTTTTGCTCTCTCATGACGGTCAACCATGCTTTGTTGTTTTCTAAATGTCGCTTTGCATCAGGGACGGTTAACGTTTCTCCAAACGCTCCTTTGAAAGCACTAGCGGTCCACATGTATTTGAACACTTGACTGTACTTCTCCCAAAGACTGTTGGGAAGGAATAAATAGACGTCTTCAACATAGGTCCATGCCATCGGTTCTACAAGATTCCCAATATCGTATTTCTCCATTTCAGTAACAGTAGTGTGGCGCAACATATCATCCCAAATAATAGGTATTACACTGTGCTGTTCCCTGACATGCTTCGCTACTTTTTTCACGTAAGCTAAAAACAAACTGTTTCGGTCATATCTTGAACATCTTGAACAATGCCCCAATTGATAAACTTCATCACAGCCGATGTGTAGCCATCTGGAATCGGAATGCAGCGAAATAATTTGGTCAATCATCATTTTCACCATGACTAAAGTGGCATTATTGGTTGGACACACAGACTGAGGGACGTCTTCTACTTCCCTCAAGTGTTTAAATTCCGGAAGTTTTAGGACGAATTCTAAATGACCAAATGTTTGGATTAAAGGTATGACTATCAAGTCATGGGTTTTTGCTAATTCCAAAATATATCGAATTTGTTGCTTGGTGTAAGCATTATTGGCTGTTATTGTGGATAAAGGACCCCAATATGGAAAAGTATCTTCATATTCCATCAAAATTCCATTAGCACCAGCGGATTTCAAGACCGGAAACATTGACTTGAAGAATGTAATTTTAGGAGGTGCGCCTTTTAAATCGAAGTGTACTAACCTCAGAGGTGGAATGTAAGCTGATTCCCTTGGTTTCTCGGTGCTCGAAACGTTCAATCTTTCAGGATAGCTGGATCTTTCCTTGACTAAAAAAGAAGTTGGTTTGATTCCCTGTTCCATATATTTCTCACGGATGGATTTCTGCCTGTGTTTTTGCTTCTCCAACTTTTCGTTCAGTTGGTGTATGCGGATTTCTTCTTCGGTCATATGCTTGTAATGTTCGCTTCCCAAACCTTCGGAATTGACATCAGATAGCGTAGTTAATTTGTATTGGTTTGCGGACGTTACAACAATGATACCGTTATCTTTATTATGGGGTCGTTTCTTTTTAGGATAGTAGCTAATACCTTCGTCGATGTTGCCAGATGAAATATCGACGGGGAACTTGGCGGAAATGCCATCTGATGAAAAGCTCACCTCATCTGCCACAGTTACGTAGTGGATATAAATGTAAAAAATCGCCCATAATAATCCACAAGACGCGAGGACATACTTGCGGCGCCAGAGGGACATCACCATTATGTAAATAGTGTTCTTGATGCTTTCTCGCATATCACCTAAAAAAGAAAATAAGTATTTTAGATTATTTTGCAACAAATTAGCTCAATCAGGTTAAGTAATCAATAAGTAATCAACTAAAATTTAAAAATTGGAAGAACCTATTGTACTTTTGTGTAATGCTTTTAATTTTTTTCTTCTAATAAGGTAAATTGACATGATAAAAAAAGTATCAATTAATTAATAATTAAAAGTAAATATTAATTAATTAATAATTAAAAGTAAAGTATTTTTAATAATTAATTAAATAATTAATAATTAATGAAAAATATTTTTAATAATTAAAACTAATTAATTAATAATTAAAATTAATTAATAATTAAAACTAATTAATAGTTAAAACTAATTAATTAATAATTAAAATTAATTAATAGTTAAAACTAATTAATTAATAATTAAAATTAATTAATAATTAAAACTAATTAATAGTTAAAACTAATTAATTAATAATTAAGAATAATTAATTAATAATTAAAACTAATTAATAGTTAAAACTAATTAATTAATAATTAAGAATAATTAATTAATAATTATTTAATAATTAATTAATAATTTAAATTAATTAATAATTTAAATTAATTAATAATTTAAATTAATTAATAATTTAAATTAATTAATAATTTAAATTAATTAATAATTTAAATTAATTAATAATTTAAATTAATTAATAATTTAAATTAATTAATAATTTAAATTAATTAATAATTTAAATTAATTAATAATTTAAATTAATTAATAATTTAAATTAATTAATAATTTAAATTAATTAATAATTTAAATTAATTAATAATTTAAATTAATTAATAATTTAAATTAATTAATAATTAATTAATAATTAGTTAATAATTTAAAGTAATTAATAATTAATTAAAAATAACTAATAATTACAATAATTAATTAAAAATAATTAATAATTACAATAATTAATAATAATTACAATAATTCATAATTATTTTAAATTCTTAATTAAAAATAATTAATAATTAAACATAAATACTAATTATTTTAAAAATCAAATTAAAAATAATTAATAATTAAAAATAATCACTAATTAAAAATAATTAATAGTTATAATAATTAGCAATTAAACATAATTAACAATTAATTAATTATTTAAAAAATAATTAAAAGTAATTAATGAGTAATTAATAATTACAAATAATTAATTTTTAATTAGTAATTAAAATAATTAATTGCCATGCTTATTATAAAGGCCTCAAATAGCAGAATGATTAATGGAAAAAATGCAGAAAAAGTTTCAGACTACTCTGTTCTTTTGTTTTAATAATTTTTTTGTTTCCTGGAATAACTTTCATTACGACTAAAAAGTATTGCTATTATCAACTTAGTGTTAAATAGAGAATGTAAAGATGAATTTAACAACATTAATGAGTCAAAGTAAAAAATACTACGACTTATCGTTTTTTTAAAGAAGTATAATACAGACCATTCAGCCCCTTTTCCCTATTTGACGTCAATGAGTATCATGAATATAATATATTAATATAACTAAATCAAATACTGTATATTGACTAAAAACTACGTTATACAACAAATTTATTTTCTCTGAGGTTATTTTAAAGTATTTATTATAAAAACCATTCCAGTAGTTGATACATACATTTCCTCCTTTTATTTCTGTTTAACTTTCAAGAGGGGGACTAGATTTTATATAAACCTCCATTAAAAATTCATTGACTGTCGGAAGATTTAGGGCGCTTTAGCATGGAAAGGATTTACAGAAATGTATTTTATATAAAAAATTTAAACGATTTACAGAAATGTATTTAAAGAGTATATTCACTAAATCAAAATATTTGTTTTGCTAATACCCTGGGTAACATAGTAAGACACAATAATCGTGTAAAGTCATTGTATTTCTCTTTAAAATATTCCGCCGTTTTTCGAAGTATATGTTTAGAGTTTATAAAAATATTGTTTTTGTAAGATTAAAACGATTCGTTAAATCAATACAGCAGTTGAAGACTTTTCTGTTTTTCCCACTCTACCCGAAAAAACAGTACACAGAGGAAGTTTCAATGTTTAAACTATATTTTTGTGGGAAGAATTTGTTATGTTTTGGCAATCATGTACATGAGAATGTTGGAAATTTGAAGTCCGTTTTATGAAACTTTAAAAAAAATGTTTTAATTTTAGTTTTCTGTGCTTATTTATAATAAAACAGTAATTTAAACTTAAAGCAAGCAAAATTGTAAAGTTGTTTCTCAGTAACGTAAATTAATTGTAATTACTGTAAAGCCTTTAAAATAATTTTTACAAAAATCTTTATAATTTTTATAGCGATAGATTTTAGTTACAATTTAAAATCTTAATACCTCATACAAATAGATTTCATAAATATTGTAACAAAAGTATTGTAATGTATGTATTAAGGGAGACCCGAGCCCCAAATCCTAATTTGTTTATTAATGAATTCAGAAATACCAATTTTTTTATATTATTAGAACATCTTTTTCTGAACAATAATCAAAAACAAAAATATGTTTAAAAAAATTATTTTTGATATTTTTGGAATTTTTTAAGCTTAAAAAGACGTTTTTTAAAAACACTACTCCTTTTTAAATTTTTAATGTTTTCAATTTTTTTTAATTGATTAAATAACATCAAAGTACACACTACAATCGTATGTATAGACTTTTGCAGATTTGTGTTTTAATTGTTTTTAAAAACTTATTTTAAGTTCAAAACCCAAAATATATTCAAACTTTTAAGTTTAATAATTTGTAAAAAAATAATTTATAAATTAATTTAAAAAAGCTATACATACGTTTATAAAACAAATATTAGAGCTTCAAAAACTATTAACAGTTTAGTTTTAAGTTAATTATTTACAAAGCCTTAGCATTTTAAACGTGACCAGAATTAAAAAAAAATATTTTGAGTAAATGACGATTGTTGCAGAAGAACAGTATGTAGAAAGATTATAAATGGCATATAAACATCTAAAAAAACATATGTTCTCTTTCTTTTACTGTTTTGAAATTTTGTATACACCTTCTCAAGTTTGTTTAGCATCGTTTTATGAAGAAAAAAAATATTAGCAATTTTTCCAAATTTTGGGGCTCGGGTCCCCCTTAAACACTTATGCGTAGTAATGTGAAAATTGAAAACCAGACAAAGTGGTATATTATATATGAGCCCTCAAGTTTAAAAATCAGATAGATCACTTTTGACAATATTTTTAAGAGCAACAAAAAAATAATTAATTTCATTATTTATGGAAGATTTCTTTTAACAAATTGGTATTAGATAGACACAGGTGTTAACCAACTTTTAGCTCTGTATAATTATTACTTAGAGAGATAATTGTATTCTTCTTTTGGATCTATTGGGTTTGGCAACCAAGCTATGGGATTTACCTGGTTTTGCAACAAAGCTGTGATATGTAGTCGGTTGTGCGCAGTAGACTACGAGAATCTTGATTTTTTAAAAATAAACAATTGAGTTTATGAATAACATTTTAATTTTGACATTTTTTTTCTGATTACCAAAAAATTTAAATATTTAAAAAATAAAAGTGCTTAAAAATGTTTAGTATCTTCCATACGTCGCGACGTGTCGTGAAGACATTGGAATAAAACTTCGCCTAAAGCAAAAGAAAAACAAAATATTGATAAAAATGGGTGACTATTATTGCAAAATCAAAACTTAATCTCATTTCCCCCATTTAGGCGTCACTTTACTCTTTGCGAAAAAATAGTAAGTAAAAAGTTTTGATTATTTATTATTTTTTTTAAAATGTGATTTTGATTATTTATTTTCGAAAAATAGGAGATCTACTGAGAGAAGTTTACGACTCTTGTTATCAGAAAATAGGATATGTTCTAATAGAATATATTCCAATAAAATGTATTCCAATTGAATATATCCCAATAAAATTTATTCCAATAGAATAGTATATTCCAATAGAACATTATATTCCAATAGAACATTATATTCCAATAGAACATTATATTCCAATGGAGAATATTCCAATGGAGAATATTCCAATAGAACATTATATTCCAATAGAGAATATTCCAATAGAACATTGTATTCCAATAGAAAATATTCCAATAGAAAATAATCCAATAGAAAATATTCCAATAAAAAATATTCCAATAGAAAATATTCCAATAGAATATATTCTAAACAGAATACATTCCAATAGAATATATTACAATAAAATATTTTCAATAGAATAATTGCTAATATATATATATTCTACTGGAACATATTCCAATACAATACATCCCAATTGAATATAATATAAGTGTATTGCAATATAAATAGATTCCACTAAAATACATTCGAATAGAATATTCAAATTAGAATTTTCAAACAGAATATTCAAATAGAATATTCAAGTAGAATATTCAAGTAGAATATTCAAGTAGAATATTCAAATAGAATATTCAAATAGAATATTCAAATAGTATATTCAAATAGAATATTCAAATAGAATATTCAAATAGAATATTCAAATAGAATACTCAAATAGAATATTCAAATAGAATATTCAAATAGAATATTCAAATAGAATATATTCAGACCAAATATATTAATAAGATAGAATCGAATATATTCATATCGAATAGAATATATTCAGATAGAATATATTTATTTAAAATATATTCATAAGATAGAATAGAATTTATTTAATTAAAATAGAATATATTAAGAAGGTAGAATAGAATGTATCACATATAAATAGAAACAAATATAATTTTAAATCACCAATAAATAGATACAAATATAATTTTAAATCACCAATAACTCCGCCTTAAAATCTTAAAAATCGAAGAAAAAAAATTATCTATATTTATCAACATGATAACGTACAAATATGAAATCAAAGGTAAAGATTAAACTAGTTTTGAAGAGACTCTTCAAGAAACGAGTTAACTCTGAGGAGGAGTCAAAATCTAACGTATTGCACTCACCGTTTCATCTCCCAATCAACTCGCATACGATCCCATAAATGACAGACATCCCCCAATCAAATGTCACCGTATCGCGTAAAACACTCATTTTATCTAGTAATATTTTTGCTTTGCTAGACACGTACTAGAGCTTCGTGGGGCGCATATTAGGTACTACAGCTCGGGAAGCAGTTATGTTTTATCGGCGTCGCGTTGTTCTGGTTGAACTGATACTAAGACTCGTCAAATCAATCTTTTTTTATACTAGGGTAGTGGCAGGGTGATATTGCCAATGGAGACGAGTTAAGTGAAAGAGCCCTTACTATTTATAGATCTAAATGTTCAAATATAGACAGTTTTTTTTCTTTAGAAAAATTATGGACTTGATTGGAATTTATAGGAACCCAGCAAAAAAAGTCAGCATAAAACCTACATCAAAATTTTGAAATTGAAGGTTTTATGTAGAAAAACTGCAGTTCTTTTGAAGATCTATGAAATTAAAGGTTTTTGTTTTAATATCCTTCATAAAAACTGTAAAAAACCTTCATAAAAACTGTAAAAAAGTCTTCATAAAAACTGTAAAAAACCTTCATAAAAACTGTAAAAAACCTTCATAAAAACTGTAAAAAACCTTCATAAAAACCTGCAGAAAATCTTCAATTTTTAATCATGAAGGGAAAATGCAGATATTTTAAAGGTTATATGCAGGAAAATTAAAAACTTAAAAAAAACTGCAGTTTTTTGTTTCAATATCCTTTATAAAACCTTCAATTTGACAATTTTGGATGAAGGTTTCATGCTGACTTTTTTTGCTGGGGACTGTTAGGTGTCACTAGTTAACATTAGTACTTTTCGATAACTATTACAATTTATTATTATACCCTTATATAATATAGTATTTACAAAAAGCGGAAAAAATATATATAAATGTATTGAATCATTGATATTTCTAAGTATGAAATGTTCAAAATTATATTTAACAAGTGAAAAATTGAAGAACCGTATGCGTAGATTTTTCGATTAACAACGTGTAATTATGAGATAAAACATATTTGAAGTTCTATATTTTACTAATTATTGAGGCTATTTTAGTTTTAGAGTTTTCAATAAATTTCAGTTTCAACTGCTTTTTAAATTTTTCTCAATGTTTTGGCGAAAAGCAAGTTTGTTTACTTCTGTCATCGTAAATGGAATTATTTTTTTGTGACTGAACATTTGTCGACGACCTGTCAATTAAAATTTCCCCGAATAACTTATACAAATCCCCATTCTTACATAAAATATGCGTAAGAAAAAGTACATATGTACAGAAAGTATAATAAAAATACTGCGTAAAATAAAGCCATTATCCGTCATTTTGAAAAATCGATTTTTTTATTATGTAATATTTTCGTGATAAAACGTTTGCTTGAATAATTTTTGGTTTATTTTGATTCTGGAAGACTTAACACTTTTCTTTGCAGTATTATAAAGCAATTTTCCAAGTTAATTAATATCTTTATTAATATTTTTTTAGAATATTGCACTTTTGGTGAATTTCGTTATATTATTCTTTACTCTTACTATTTTTTAGCATTAATAATTCGATTACCCATTTTACATAGCCTTGCAAATCATTGAAAAAAAGCTAAATAAAATAGATTTTTTTCTAATTTTTTCATTGGAGTGATTTAAAAGGTTTCTTTTCTGTACGAAACCCAGGAATATTTTTAAATGACTCGAAGTTTCTAATTTATATATAGAAGATTTCAAGCATCGTACCTTCAGTTTTTTGTAATCTCAAACAAATCGACTATATTGGACTTCATTTAAATCACCCTGAAATGTGCAATTGTATGAAAATGTATGAAATTGTATGAAAATGAAATGTACAATTTTCTGAAATGTATTCCCTACATGAAGTATTGTTTAAAAAAACGAGATCAAAGCACAAGTTTAACAATCTGTAATTTATATTTAATTTCCAATATACCACAATTTACCTTACCTACGTATTTGCATACTTGAAACGAAGTAACTATTATTTCTGCACTAATTACCATACATGTATGAATTCTTCCGTGTATCAACAATCTCTCCCCTATACATTTTATTGATTTTAATTCTACTGAATCAAACCCGGACAATATAAAACATTTTATTGCCTCCAATCCCATGTTACAAATGAAACTTTACATTAAAACTTACGCCATTAAACTCCTACCAAACACTTAATACCCCCTTTCCATTGAATCCAACCCATCTCATTCCACCAAGTCACATTTCACAGTTTATTTTTAATTACCAAATCCTTTGTACGGAAAAAGGGCTTTCCTTGGAGCCATAGAACGTTTTTCAAAGAGGTCATTTAGCGAGCAAAACTGTCGCCAATTTCAAAAGACGTCGCCAACATTAGGAAGTTCAATGTTCCAATCTTACGGAAGACCCGAAGTTTCATTACTATAACTCCCTATTAGCTTAGATAAATGGAAACGTCGGCAAGCCACAAGGCTTCAGGGTTCATCAACGGTGATAGCCAAGCTGCATCTACCTATAACACCTATAGATTGTGGAATGCGAGCGTGGGTAGATGAATCTCGATGCATTAGTCTGTGAAATGGAAATGAATTATTATTAGCAGGTAGCGGGCATTTGGATGCAGGAATCGAGATATGGAATCAACATACTCATATAGTATGTATGCATGACATCGCTAATGTGCCAAACTAATGTGATGTCTTCATTGGAGATGGAGTTGGTTTGAATAGAGTTAGTTTGATGATCCCGCTACGAAATGTTTAACTCCATTTTACATATCACACACGTATTTCTCGCATTTAATGAAAATTTCTTACTACATAACGTGAATATAAAACCAAACAGATAATAAAATATATTTAAAAAAAAAAGATTATCAGCATAGAATTTTATTAAATAAAATTACCTTTACCGTTTTTTTAAAAAAAATTAAAAAATATTTTTTAAAGTATGCCATTTATTTTAAAACTTGAAAATTAGAAACTGCATAGAAATGCATGCATTTACCAAAAGATTTTGCAGTTTTCGGTGTTTTGCGATCGGACTGACATGTTTGGTTTTGCTTACCCAGCAAAAAAAGTCAGCATTAAACCTTCATCAAAATTTTGAAATTGTAGATTTTATGCAGGAAAACTGCAGATTTTTTGAAGATCTATAAAAGTAAAGGTTTTTATTTCAATATCCTTCATAAAAACTGTAAAAAACCTTCATATAAACATGCAAAAAACCTTCAATTTTTAAACATGAAGGGGAAATGCAGATATTTTAAAGGTTTTATGAAGAAAAATAAAAAACTTAAAATAAACTGCAGTTTTTTGTTTCAATATCCTTTATAAAACCTTCAATTTGAGAATTTTGATGAAGGTTTTATGCTGACTTTTTTTGCTGGGTAGGCGTTTATCAAATGTTTGTTTTAGTTTGGAGAATATAATGGTTTCACTATTAATATTTTTTTTACCAAAACAATGTTATTTAATGTTAAGATGTTATTTCTGTAATTTTTGGTAACAAATGTTAATTCCATAAACATAGCTAAAGCAATGGTAATTAATTATATGACAATTGTGAAGTTCTTATCTTAGTAATGCTAATATATTTCTTATGTTACAAACATAATTATGATATGTACGATACATTAAGAAAAGCTAAGCAACTTATTAATGTTTTTATTGAAGTATTAAACATATTGTCTTTCTTTGTAAAAGTCGTAGTGATTTACACCTAAATGAATAACAAATAATATGGTATTCAGTTGTCTCTTTTTTATCCGTCATGCATTTAACCATAAGTTACTGTTAACTACCAGCAGTTTCACTTTTTGCTTAAAAAAATATTAGTTTATACAGTTTAATCATTCACAATAATTCTGAAACCTTACACAACACCTATTATAAGACATTATTTTTCCATAAAAAGTTATTCCAATATCTAACATTCCCACAGTCCTCATTCGCTATGAGTAAATGTATAACTAAAAACAAAATTTTAGCAGGCATATAATTATGCAAAATAAAACACACAGTAAAGTTTTATAGTTTGAATATTTAAATTATTCCAATTATTTAGTACCAGTGATTTTATATGGAATTATTAAAATGTTTATTTAATTATAAAAACCCATTTACATTTCTGCCTTAAAAGCCTGCTCAATACTGCTTGTTGCACGTTAAATACAAATGTGTTGAATATTGCTGATGATCTTATTGACTTTGGTCCATTATCTTGTGACACTGATGATTTTACCATTACCCTGTGATCCTGTTAACTAGGCCCCACTGAATGTAATGACTTCAAATAGGAAACTCATCAAAAATTCATGATTGTTTCAAAGTCGACAAATTGAATTTCGGATGTACCAGCCCTCTAAGGCACGTTCCAATGCAAATGTAAAATCAGCTGCATACCTTCCATTTCTCATGTCCCTTCCAATGTCGAACAAGACACAGGAATTAATTTCCATATCGTACTCCCAGCTTTGCCTCTGATCAATCATATTATTCAAACCAATCGATTCATTGAGCCGTGGAAGCTATCAAAATATAACAGGGAAAACCTCTTTAGAAAATTACTTCTAATATCAGTTAGTGCATTTTTAAATAGAACATCTCTTGACCAATAAGGGAATAGGTGGCTTGTAGGACACGGCGGGAGGACAATTAGGCTGATTGGAAAATGCTGACAGCGGACATGGATGGTAATTCGTTTTCTGGATTGTTGAGTTTGATCAATCCTTTTCGTGAAAAGGTGGCCATCCCATTTTTGGGAAATCGATTGATAAAGAGCTTCATTTGAGTTATCTCATTTATATATGTGCAGTGTTCTGATAATAACAAAGAAAACTTTATTATATTTTTGCTACATAAAATATGGAATTGTCCTTGCATATGCGCCATGATATTATGAAAAAACTTTATAGGGTAAAGTGTTTGGGGGGGGGGGGGAAGGATATTGGGGTAAAATGGGTATTTTTAAATTAAATATAAATTATTACACAATGTTATGCTTTGATCTTGTTTTTTTTAAAAATTTACTTCGTTTACTGGAGTACATTTTAGCAAAAAATTAAATTTCTGGGTGATTTAATTCAAGTCCAAAAGTCGATTTGTTTGCGCATATAAAAAACTTGTAATAGTTTGATTCATGTAAACTTCTACATGTAAACAAGATAGAGGAGAACTGGATATTGGGGTAAAATGGGTATTTTGAAATTAAATATAAATTACACAACGTTATGCTTTGATCTTGTTATATTTTTTTTAATTTACTTAGTTTAATGGAGTACATTTTAGCAAAACAATTAAATTTCTGGGTGATTTAATACAAGTCCAAAAGTCGATTTATTTGCGCATATAAAAAACTTGCGATAGTTTGATTCATGTAAACTTCTACATGTTAACAAGAAAAGTCTAATTATTTATCAATAATCCTGGGTTTTAAATAGAAAAAAAACCTATTAATACATTAAAAAAAAATTAGAAAAATTCTACTTTTTTTTTAGCTTTTCTTTCAATGATATGAAAAGCAAGAAACATGGGTAATCGAATTATTAATGTTAAAACATAAGAAATCCGGAAAAAATTAACGATTTTCGAAAAAAGTGCAATATTTTACAAAAATATTAATTTTTTTATAACTAAGTTACATACTTGTTTTTTAAACAAACTGTCAACAAGAACATACTTTGATAACAGACTGAAGCCATTTGCTGGAGCCGTTGTTCTTTTCGAAGATAATAAATAATAAAGAAATATATTTTTTTAAATTGGCGGATTACAATTTGCGTTTAAAAAAACTGTTACAAAAACGATCTCTTAATAATCATATTGAAGTTTTAAGATTTGAAGATTGTTATTTATTCTATTTTATTCAAGTTAACAATTTCACTAAAATGTTTGCTTTAATAAGGAATTTTTACACGAAAAATTTAATAAAAAATTTGATTACCATTTTCCACACATATTGAACAGAAAAAGAATTGAAGAGAAAAATAACAAGTAAAAATATTTATAAATCTAAGAATTAAGCAAAAGTAAAGGGTTATGTTCCCAATAAGTCAACATTTTATAAAACAATTATAATTTTTTAATTTTTTTCCACAGAGAAATTGAACATGAAACTTTAAAAAAATCACATTTTTATTTTACAATTTTAAAACTTTCAGCAGATTCAAGCCAATCAGACAATTCTCCAATACAACTTATTTGACCTTTTTTGCTCTCAAACACATTTGTGGTATTTCCGTTCCTTTTGCGAAACAGTTACACTCCATACCTGCTATTTCTACTATAATTTTTGATGCTTCAGGATGACAGAAATAACCACATCTCAAAAACACGCCGTTCTCGTTCATTTTGAAGAACAGGGAATAAAAGAACAAATCTTTATTTTGTCGTTTGACAGAAATAACATCTCAAAAACATTCCACTCAATGCTCTCGTTTATTCTGAAGAATAAGGAACAAAAGCATAAGTAGTTATTTTGTTGCTTAACAGACATAACATCTCAAAAATACGCCATTCACCGCTCTCGTTTACTCTGAAGAACAGGGAACAAAAGAACAAGTCGTTATTTTATTGCTTAACAGACATAACATCTCAAAAACGTTCCACTCAATGCTCTCGTTTATTCTGAAGAACAGGGAACAAAAGAACAAGTCGTTATTTTATTGCTTAACAGACATAACATCTCAAAAACGTTCCACTCAATGCTCTCGTTTATTCTGAAGAACAGGGAACAAAAGAACAAGTCGTTATTTTAGTGCTTGACAGAAATAACACCTCAAAAGCGCACTACTCACTGTTCTAGTTTATTCTGAAGAACAGGGAAAAAAAGAGCAAGTCGTTATTTTGTCGTTTGACAGATATTACATCTGAAAAACGTTCCACTCAATGCTCTCGTTTATTCTGAAGAACAGGGAACAAAAGAACAAGTCGTTATTTTATTGCTTAACAGACATAACATCTCAAAAACGTTCCACTCAATGCTCTCGTTTATTCTGAAGAACAGGGAACAAAAGAACAAGTCGTTATTTTAGTGCTTGACAGAAATAACACATCAAAAGCGCACTACTCACTGTTCTAGTTTATTCTGAAGAACAGGGAAAAAAAGAGCAAGTCGTTATTTTGTCGTTTGACAGATATTACATCTGAAAAACGTTCCACTCAATGCTCTCGTTTATTCTGAAGAACAGGGAACAAAAGAACAAGTCGTTATTTTAGTGCTTGACAGAAATAACACCTCAAAAGCGCACTACTCACTGTTCTAGTTTATTCTGAAGAACAGGGAAAAAAAGAGCAAGTCGTTATTTTGTCGTTTGACAGATATTACATCTGAAAAACGTTCCACTCAATGCTCTCGTTTATTCTGAAGAACAGGGAACAAAAGAACAAGTCGTTATTTTATTGCTTAACAGAAATAACACCTCAAAAGCACACTACTCACTTGTTCTAGTTTATTCTGAAGAACAGGGAACAAAATATTAAGTCTTTATTTTATTGCTTAACAGACATAACATCTCAAAAATTCGCCATTCACCGCTCTCGTTTATTCTGAAGAACAGGGAACAAAAGAACAAGTTGTTATTTTGTCGTTTGACGGAAATAACATCTCAAAAACGTTCCACCCACCGCTCTCGTTTATTCAGAAGAACAGAAAACAAAAGAACAAGTCGTTATTTTATTGCTTGACAGATATAAAATCTCAAAAATTCGCCATTCACCGCTCTCGTTTATTCTGAAGAACAGGGAACAAAAGAACAAGTTGTTATTTTGTTGTTTGACGGAAATAACATCTCAAAAACGTTCCACCCACCGCTCTCGTTTATTCAGAAGAACAGAAAACAAAAGAACAAGTCGTTATTTTATTGCTTGACAGATATAAAATCTCAAAAAGACGCCACTCACCGCTCTCGTTTATTCCGAAGAACAGGGAACAAAATAACAAGTCGTTATTTTGTCGCCTGATATTGCAAAGGGTTAATATGATCATAAGAAGCACCGAATATATACGTCATTCTCTTTATTACCCCATTTAAAAGAACGTCTTTTGCCTCATTAAACCGAAAGTTCTGTAATGGCGAAACCTTATCTCGGATACCCAGATTGGTGATCACAATTGCAAGGATTTACGAATCATTTGCAGGATGCGATCCCTAACGGATAGGAGGGGTAGAGATGTCTTGAGCGAGTTACGAACACGATGTCGTCTTATGGGAGACGTGAAAGGAAATCCTTTAAAAGTGTCGAAACTAAGGAAATTTAATGTTTTAATTAGATGGCAAATTGAATGGAACTAACGTGTATTGACATAATGAACTTTTATGGTTAGTTAGATTGAATTTATTATATGGTTTTTTTTATAGTTTTTGATTTATATCTTTTTTTAGCGTTGCTGTTTTTATTAGGAAATATATTTTTAAATATTCTTTAGAAATGGTTTTAGTTTCAACCATGCACAGTGGCCGCCACTGAAGGAGACAAAAAAGGGTCTAGGGCCCGTCACTTTTTTGTTCCCCGGCTCCAATTTTTATGAAATATTTTATGCACATTTTTTTATTTTCGATAATTTGTTTAAATTCGGATTATTTCTCAGTTATATTTATTTTTGCATATATATATATATATATATATATATATATATATATATATATATATATATATATATATATATATATATATATTATATAGTTTCAAATATCTTATATTCTGCTTAAATAATATAATGTGAATTTGATCATAGTGCAAAAATCCAAATAACTTTTTTATAAATTATATTAACTCTCCTGTTCATATTTTATTTTTGTGTAGTACATTATTACAATACTTTATTATAAGTATATTTTCTAGTTTATTTTTTTTATAAATATTGCAATTAATATATTCTATATATTTCATATGCTTCTATATATTTCATATGCTTCTATATGTTTCATATGCTTCTATATATTTCATTTCACAATGATGTTAGAATCCATATATATTTGATTCTTCGAGATTTATTTACAATTTCTTGTTAAATTTAAACTGAGTTGTTATTTTTATGTAACAAAATTCATAAATTTTTATAGACTTTTTTAAACTTTCTTACTTTTAATATTTTTAGAGAAAACGATTAGGTAGAACTAATATTCGAAATCTTCATTGTGGTAAAATTTATAGATCTATTAACATATATAGCCATAATAAGAAAGAAATATCTCATCACTATAAATTTTAAATGTCATAATTTTTAACAAAACAATACTTTTTAACACCTAATTACTCGTTTAAATTATAAAGCTATTAGCAAAGATTTCACCCAAATGAGCCATCTTTCAAACTGAAATAACAGAACTTTTAAGCAAAAGAATAAAACCAAATTCACTTATTCTTTCTCAAAAAAAAAACAGAAAGGGGTAATTTTCTATTTTTTATTTAAAAATCCTTTTAGCTTCTTGCATCAATTTCACAATCATTAAATAATATTTTTTCTTCTTGTATCAATTCATTACAATTATATTTTCGCATCTTCAATTCGTTGACTTTTTTACACCTTTTCTGCACTTTCATTTGGAGGTTGGCGAGCTTCCTTACGCTTTTTGCATTGGGTATATTGAAAATTAAGACTGATGCATTGCAAATAAGAAACATCAAAATAAAGATTTCTTTTCTATACCCTATTTTTAAACTCATTTGTTACTCACTCAGAAAAATATACCTTTAATGTGTCTAGATACATTTTTTAATGCATACTTTTATTTTGTTTTGTTACATTATTTTTCAGTGCTGCCTTAAAAGTGAGAAGGTTTTAGCATTCAATTTTTCATTTGTCTTATAAAAAAATCGCAGTTTAATCTTTTTAAAAAAGTACTTGCTTTGAATTCGAGAACTTACTTTCGAAACGTAGTAAAAGAAGGTCAGATAATTTTAAGATTTCCTTAAAAATCCTAAAATTGTTATTTAATTATAAGATAAAAACAAAGTATTGTGAAAAAATACCAAATGGTAAAAAATTGTTGAAGATTATTCATATAGAGTCGAGAAATGGAAAAATAGACATTACCATTTTTCAGGGATTTCGTCATTACTCTTACAATAATGACAGTCTTTGAAAACGAAGTTACGACTTAGGCATTATAGTTTTTCTAGCATTGTACTCAGTTTTTAAATTCATAAAAGTATTCAATTTTACATTATTTTTAAATCTTTTCGTTTGAAGATTTTTTTAAAAAATAATAAAGATTTTTAAAAATTATTAACTGTTTGCACTCTGCTGTTTTCTCTTAGGCGACAACAAAACGGTCAATTTCTTTTATTACCAGTTCTTTAAAATAAACGAGAACAGTGTGATCTTGTGTTTAAAAACTTGGATCTTTTTTCCAACTGGTTCTCTTGCCGATCCAAAACCGATTATTTTTTTCCCTTCTATAAGCATAAAAAAATTTCTGTGAAAGTAAACAGAAGGGAATAACTGTTCCGCAGCAAGAACCCAAATAACAAATATGTTCTTTTAGTGCAAATAGTTAAAAAAGTATGACATGGGAAAAATTAAATGAATTCTACGCAGTCCATATGAGAGACGTGATTGGTATAGCCCTGAGTACCAGAATTTCAACCCCTGTCACTTCAAGAAAATATTTGACAATTCCGTTCTTTTCACGGAACACTTACTCCTCATATTTGTTCTTTCCTCCAAAACTATTTAGTTCTCCTCGATTACCAAAAATAATTAAATATTTTAAGTTAGTGAGATTGAAAAAGTTAACTATAGAAGAACATTTATAAACTCAGTAACACACTGTTCTCGTTCATTTGAAAGAACATGGAACAAAATAACAGATCGTTATTTTATCACCCGGATTCCTATTGTGAAATTTCTAGTGGAACAACAAAAAAATCCATTGTTCCTCAACACCAACTCTCCAATTGAAACCCCATTTTCTTAAGCTTTCATTATTCGATTCCCAAACATCTTCAGAGCCCTGGTCTTCAAAACTACTTTAAGCCACCCTTCATTGTTAGAAAACAAAAAGAAACCGTATGCTACAAGCATTGCAAGAATGAGTGGTCCTAATTGCGTACTAGGGTAGAAGAGCCCACAGAGTATTCAGCTATATACTCTGTGGAAGAACCATGGCTGTGGCCGCTTTTAGTGCAAATGAAGCCGCAATTGTTTTTGTAAGCCGCTTGGAATCATTTGGGGCTCATTTTTCTAATCGTTGATTTCTTCTTAATTGGGGGAATCGCGCTTACTCTTTAATTAGAGCCATAGGGACAGTTGACTAAGTTTTGTTCGTTTTTCAAATGACGTAAAAATGCAGCGACATGCATTTCTTTGATGGAAAGAAAGGATTAATTATAAAAAAGTAATTTCCCTGTGGTTTAGTCGTTAATTAGATTTCAATGATAATTTTTTAAATTGAACAATAAAAAAATCCACTGTAGAAATAATATATTTATATTTCGGCGTCATTTCAGAATTAGTAGTACTACCTTATGATAAGCATCAGAGATATAAAAGTTTTTATTAATTTTATTGACAAATATTTTGGTTTATCACATATTTCATAATGTTATTAAATAAGTAATGGGTCCATGTATAAATAAATCAAACCACAGCCTTAAATAAAAATAAATGATAAATGATTACATACAATTTAAAAAACAGTTTAATTTTAACTTTTAGAGGTTTTGAAGGGTTAAAATGAGTTCATTCATGTTTATTTTTTTACTAATTTCATGGATGTTATATTTTATTCAACACATATATAACTTGATTTTGATTTTTTGTGTAATTTTAGTTGTATAGGAACGATAAAAGAAAAAAAATACTCGTAAATAAATCTGTATAAGTATAAACTCATAGAATATCTGTTAATTAACAGCAAACAGTACATTTAAAAAATTATACGCTTTTATATAATTCACTCTATTAACGTTGTGTGTATTACGAAAGATTGCATTTCAAATGAAACACCCTATTAATTAGAAACAACTAATAATATTTATATAATTTCGATGCAAATACGTTATTTAGTCATAACAATTATCAATTAAAATTTATGCCAATTAATACTGAGTTGCATTTTATATTGAAAATTTAGACAGCAGAAAATTTTGTACCCTTGATATCAGAAGAATGTGCCGATCACGTTTACTTTATAATTAAGAAGACGGTTTCACATTAAGCAAGACAATAAAAGTATAAAGATAATTATAGAAAATTATTTTAGGTATATCATATCATAACGGATGATTTTAATGCTAACTTAATTAAAATGCTAACTAAATTAAAATGCTAACTAATTTAGAAAGCTAACTAAATTAAAATGTTAACTGAATTAAATGTTAACTAAATAACTTAAAATTAGTTTCATTATGTATACAAAACTAAAACAACAATTCAGATACATCCAATGAGAAGTTAAAGAATGTAGAATAATTAAATTTACAATGGAGAATGAAAGCTTATTAACTTCTTTGAATAAAAATATATTGTGTAAATGTAAAAATGTGTATTCAAAGCTTTGACAAATAAATCAATGCATAATTTTTTCTATTTTAATTTTGAACAAACGCAATTACTTTTTTAAACATGAAGATTTTCCGCATGCTTAAACATTAGTTTAAATTAAAAAGTAAGATCAATAGTTTTTCACAATGATCAAAGTCTTCATTTTTTAGCTCTTTTCTAAGAAATACCAGAAACGAGATTCTCATTTAAGAACTTCAGTATTGCAATTTTTTTCCCAAAGTTACTTTTTCCGTACTTCCGAAAGCAACTTCAGTTCTGGCAAAACCAATTTTTAACGGACATAGAAAGAAACTCAAGGAAAAAAAAACTAATTTTACGGCAAAAGAAAACTAACGGAGAAAGTAAAGAAAACTCTCTTTGTGTATGCACACACATACATAGTATCCAGTGTCTCTCAGGAATTCAAAGGATTCATTAAAATGTTCGAAGATTCTTAATTAACTAAGTAATGGCCGCAGTAAACTTTTCTCATTTTCTTAAAATTCCGATTTGGGGGAGAAAGTTTACAACATTTTCGGATTCCGGGGAAATTTCCGGAGTCTAACAGTTTCAGGAAACTATAATTTGTAATGAAAGGAGGTTTTTTTTAAGTTTCGGAGAGCCAGGGTATTACATGATTTTGCGGAAAGAGAAAATGGGAATAAATGGTAAGATTTTAATGGTTTATGTGTTGTTTTTAAGGCTAGGTTTTCGAAAAATGTAAAAAAGATGCAACCGATCAGAATTTTGAGAAATTTTATTATTGAATATTTTTCTGGGATTTTATGAAACGTTTTGTTTTTCGTGGAAATAAAATAGGAGTTTTGTTTTATTTAATCTTAAATGTTTAATGATAAAAACGTACCCGAAATGTCCTTCTGGTAGGACGGCTTGTACTAATTCTGAGTTGTTTAAAAAAAAACACACACACGGTTTAAAATTACAACTGAAAATTTTTTACGAGAATTTGGAAATTCGGAAGTTAGTTACCTGGATCATTTTTAAATTTGAGGCATATTTGAAACAAAAACATTTAATTGAAAAGAGCTTTAAAAAACTACAGTATTTTTTGCATTGAACATTCAATCCGCAAATTTGATGAATATTTTATGCTGACATTTTTTAGTGGGTAGCAGCCTGCATATAAATTAAGTAATTTAATCCACTGTACCTTCATTTCTAAACGCTTAGCTCTATATTTGTATTTTAATATTTAAGGTAAATTTAAAATACTATTGCTGCACTGTAAAAAAAATGTTTTTAAAAATGAGTACCTACTTATTTTTCTTTGAATACAATTGCATGGTAAATGAGAGATGACGTTCTCAAGTTGAAGGAACCGTACTTTCTCAAAAATGAGCAGTGTGATTTAATATTGCTAATATCAGCTTCTGTTCAATCCATTTTAACAAAGCGAACTGACAAATTAAAATAGGCGTTCAGACGATAGTTTTTCACATTATTTGATGTCGATTTCTTAAATTGCTGAGTTATTACAACTCAATTATCTTACTTCCTATTCTTTTGGCACACCTTTTTAACATTTCTTGTGTTTATAACTGGTAGTACAACTGATAAGGCATTGCGCTGCGATCCCTGAGGACCTGGGTTCGATTCCCGGTTATTATTAATTGTAATTTGCCACATTTATTGAAAGTTATTTGTGAAGGAAGCCTATATAGGCAAACTACTGCTCGTTTCATTCATTTTTACCCTTGTACTTATTTTTGAGTATATGTCTTTTTCAAAATTGAAACTTATGTATTTGGAGCCATGATAAGCATCGAATGTAATCAAAAATGAGAACAATTGACTTATTTTTGAATACCTGTTTTTAACAGTGTAAAATAAAAACATAATCATTATTCATTAAAAGCTTTCATGTATAAAATAAACTTTCCGATACATAAAACCACATCCCTTCAATACTGCGATCCAGCTTTGATAACTACATTTCTGTCCTTGTAATATCATTTAAAGAATTGCTACAGATACAAAAAATGCAAGGTAAAAGACAAAACTGAAATGAGGAAAATAGAGTATCCATCTTGAAAGTGGTGAAAGAAAGATAAAATAGTTTCAGAGAAGGTACCATCCTCTCTGAATGAGATGATTACATTAGTGGAGTCACGTATTCTTGATGTTTCAGACTCATTTTGTCTGATGTACCAGTTATTTGATAGTGGTGCCCTTATTGCACAGTCTCTACTCTATTGTTACATAAATGATATCTTTGTAACCTTTTTTCTAGTGGTGTTACATGTATATTGTAATGTAACATATCCCAAAACTAGCATGTGCATAGGTATGTTATATACTAATATGTAACAACAAAAACTAGTATGAATATTACATAACATAGGGTATTCTTAATACTTATATGGAGGATATCCTAAAACTCTTATATGTGTAATGTAACATTGTGTATGTTATATACTTATATGTAACATCCAACAACTAGCACATACCCAACTAAAAAGAAATCAGCATGAAACTTTAATCGAAACTTGATGCTTCTTCCAAATACCTATCTAAGACCTGCATATTTTAAACTTTTTAATTTGCATGCATAAAACTTTTTAAGAAACCTGCATATTTTAAACTTTTTAATTTGCCTGTATAAAACTTTTTAAGAAACCTGCATATTTTAAACTTTTTAATTTGCCTGCATAAAACTTTTTAAGAAACCTGCATATTTTAAACTTTTTAATTTGCATGCATAAAACTTTTTAAGAAACCTGCATATTTTAAACTTTTTAATTTGCCTGCATAAAACTTTTTAAGAAACCTGCATATTTTAAACTTTTTAATTTGCATGCATAAAACTTTTTAAGAAACCTGCATATTTTAAACTTTTTAATTTGCATGCATAAAACTTTTTAAGAAACCTGCATATTTTAAACTTTTTAATTTGCCTGCATAAAACTTTTTAAGAAACCTGCATATTTTAAACTTTTTAATTTGCCTGCATAAAACTTTTTAAGAAACCTGCATATTTTAAACTTTTAACTTTGCCTGCATAAAGCATTTTAAGAAACCTGCATTTTCTCTAAAATATATATACATATACAGAATACATATACAGCATGAAATAGGTTTTGTGAGATCCAGTTAGTCTGTAAGTCAGTAATTCCACACACACTGTTAAAAATAGGTACTTAAAAATAAGTAAAATTGACGCATTTTTGAAAAAGACGTGCTGAAAAATGAATAAAAAGAGCAGTTGCCGGTCTTCATAAATCACTTCCGATAAATTTCAATCACGTTTTACCGGCAATGAAACCCATGCGTCTACTTGATATCCTCCTCAGCGAAGTCCAGAGCCTAATGCGTTGTACTACTAGAGCCGTGACCACAGCGACGAAAAGAAGTTATAAACAAACAGAAGTAATGTTAAAAAGGTGTGACAGAAGAATGGGAAGTAAGATAATTGAACAAATAACAATCATCTTCTGAACAATTTTTTTAAGTTAGCCAGGTCGCTTTATTCAGATATCTTGACCAGAAGCTGATATTAGCAATAATAAACCATACTGCTCATTTTTTCGATTACTTAATTTTTTCAACGCCACCTCTCATTTAAGATGCAATTGTACTCAAAGAAAAACGAGTTCGTACATGTACACATTTTTAAGCACATTTTTTTTGCAGTGCAGTAATAGCATTTTAAATTTATATTAAATATTAAGATAAAAATAAAGACTAAACTCTTAGAAATGAAGATACAGTGGATTAAATTACTGAATTTATAATGCACGCTGATACCCAGCATAAAAAGTCAACATAAAAATTGTAGAATCGAATGTTCTATGCAGAAAACTGCAGCTTTTTTAAATATCTATTACGTCCATGTACTGATTTTTAAGCGCATTTTTTTTACAGTTCAACAAACATATAAAACTTCTAATACAAAATCTCTTTGAACACCAGCCCTAAAACGGAAACCTAAGTTCCACATTAATCAAGTCCTTTTCATGCCCCAATCCGATAAAACACCTAACATTTCCGAACAATTCCTCAACCCCAAATCCCAACGACAACGTGCCTGCCCCCAAACTTCGTTAAACCCCCAACAGATAGGCGCACGCCAGCTTTATAACCTGCAACTTTAATTAATGTCCAACGCAACACAGGCCCAGGAGCCAATAGCCCACCATTTCCCCTGAGCGATATCCGGATGACAATTACATGTTGGATATTCCGATTTCAATTATTAAAAGCCACGCCCCGGCGGATGTTGTTGCAGTGATACGTTTCACTTGTGATTCATAATCCTTTTGATGGATGACTCGGTGGCTGAAGATAGATGGTGCGCTAATGGGGATCTGAAATACCTGGGTACGTTGCTTAAAGCCTACTGGAACGGGGAACGGAGTATTGGAGAAGAGATAGGGGTGTTGAATTGTAGGTTATTTTATGTGGAATGGAGTTTAAAAAATAAAATAAATTGTACTTATTCACTTATTCAGGGTTGAAATTAATATTTGGATTTATTATTGAAATAATTGGAATATTTGAAATAACTGTTTGAAATTACTATTTGAAATAACTATTTGAAATAACTATTTGAAATAACTATTTGAATTTAATATTTTATTTGAATTTATTATTTTATTTGAGTTTAATATTTGAATTTAATATTTTATTTGAGTTTAATATTTGAATTTAATATTTTATGTAAGTTTAATATTTGAATTTAATATTTTATTTGAGTTTAATATTTGAATTTAATATTTTATTTGAGTTTAATATTTGAATTTACTATTTGATTTTAATATTTTATTTGAGTTTAATATTTGAATTTACTATTTGAATTTAATATTTTATTCGAGTTTAATATTTGAATTTACTATTTGAATTTAATATTTTATTTGAATTTAATATTTGAATTTAATATTTTATTTGAATTTACTATTTGAATTTACTATTTGAATTTACTATTTGCTTTTACTATTTGAATTTACTATTTGAATTTACTATTTGAATTTAATATTTGAATTTACTATTTGAATTTACTATTTGAATTTACTATTTGAATTTACTATTTGAATTTACTATTTGAATTTACTATTTGCTTTTACTATTTGAATTTACTATTTGAATTTACTATTTGAATTTACTATTTGAATTTACTATTTGAATTTACTATTTGAATTTACTATTTGCTTTTACTATTTGAATTTACTATTTGAATTTACTATTTGAATTTACTATTTGAATTTACTATTTGAATTTAATATTTTATTTGAATTTAATATTTTATTTGAGTTTAATATTTGAATTTACTATTTGAATTTACTATTTGAATTTACTATTTGAATTTACTATTTGAATTTACTATTTGAATTTACTATTTGAATTTACTATTTGAATTTACTATTTGAATTTACTATTTGAATTTACTATTTGAATTTACTATTTGAATTTACTATGTGAATTTACTATTTGAATTTACTATTTGAATTTAATATTTGAATTTAATATTTGAATTAATATTTGAATTTAATATTTGAATCTAATATTTGAATTTAATAATTGAATTTAATATTTGAATTTAATATTTGAATTTAATATTTGAATTTAATATTTGAATTTAATATTTGAATTTAATATTTGAATTCAATATTTGAATTTAATATTTAAATTTACTATTTGAATTTAATATTTGAATTTAATATTTGAATTTAATATTTGAATTTAATATTTGAATTTACTATTTGAATTTACTATTTGCTTTTACTATTTGAATTTACTATTTGAATTTACTATTTGAATTTAATATTTGAATTTACTATTTGAATTTACTATTTGAATTTACTATTTGAATTTACTATTTGAATTTACTATTTGAATTTACTATTTGCTTTTACTATTTGAATTTACTATTTGAATTTACTATTTGAATTTACTATTTGAATTTACTATTTGAATTTAATATTTTATTTGAATTTAATATTTTATTTGAGTTTAATATTTGAATTTACTATTTGAATTTACTATTTGAATTTACTATTTGAATTTACTATTTGAATTTACTATTTGAATTTACTATTTGAATTTACTATTTGAATTTACTATTTGAATTTACTATTTGAATTTACTATTTGAATTTACTATTTGAATTTACTATTTGAATTTACTATTTGAATTTAATATTTGAATTTAATATTTGAATTAATATTTGAATTTAATATTTGAATCTAATATTTGAATTTAATAATTGAATTTAATATTTGAATTTAATATTTGAATTTAATATTTGAATTTAATATTTGAATTTACTATTTGAATTTACTATTTGAATTTAATATTTGAATTTAATATTTGAATTAATATTTGAATTTAATATTTGAATCTAATATTTGAATTTAATAATTGAATTTAATATTTGAATTTAATATTTGAATTTAATATTTGAATTTAATATTTGAATTTAATATTTGAATTTAATATTTGAATTCAATATTTGAATTTAATATTTAAATTTACTATTTGAATTTAATATTTGAATTTAATATTTGAATTTAATATTTGAATTTAATATTTGAATTTACTATTTGAATTTACTATTTGCTTTTACTATTTGAATTTACTATTTGAATTTAATATTTGAATTTAATATTTGAATTTACTATTTGAATTTACTATTTGAATTTATTATTTGAATTTACTATTTGAATTTACTATTTGAATTTACTATTTGCTTTTACTATTTGAATTTACTATTTGAATTTACTATTTGAATTTACTATTTGAATTTACTATTTGAATTTAATATTTTATTTGAATTTAATATTTTATTTGAGTTTAATATTTGAATTTACTATTTGAATTTACTATTTGAATTTACTATTTGAATTTACTATTTGAATTTACTATTTGAATTTACTATTTGAATTTACTATTTGAATTTACTATTTGAATTTACTATTTGAATTTACTATTTGAATTTACTATTTGAATTTACTATTTGAATTTACTATTTGAATTTACTATTTGAATTTACTATTTGAATTTACTATTTGAATTTAATATTTGAATTAATATTTGAATTTAATATTTGAATCTAATATTTGAATTTAATAATTGAATTTAATATTTGAATTTAATATTTGAATTTAATATTTGAATTTAATATTTGAATTTAATATTTGAATTTAATATTTGAATTCAATATTTGAATTTAATATTTAAATTTACTATTTGAATTTAATATTTGAATTTAATATTTGAATTTAATATTTGAATTTAATATTTGAATTTACTATTTGAATTTACTATTTGCTTTTACTATTTGAATTTACTATTTGAATTTACTATTTGAATTTAATATTTGAATTTACTATTTGAATTTACTATTTGAATTTACTATTTGAATTTACTATTTGAATTTACTATTTGAATTTACTATTTGCTTTTACTATTTGAATTTACTATTTGAATTTACTATTTGAATTTACTATTTGAATTTACTATTTGAATTTAATATTTTATTTGAATTTAATATTTTATTTGAGTTTAATATTTGAATTTACTATTTGAATTTACTATTTGAATTTACTATTTGAATTTACTATTTGAATTTACTATTTGAATTTACTATTTGAATTTACTATTTGAATTTACTATTTGAATTTACTATTTGAATTTACTATTTGAATTTACTATTTGAATTTACTATTTGAATTTACTATTTGAATTTACTATTTGAATTTAATATTTGAATTTAATATTTGAATTAATATTTGAATTTAATATTTGAATCTAATATTTGAATTTAATAATTGAATTTAATATTTGAATTTAATATTTGAATTTAATATTTGAATTTAATATTTGAATTTAATATTTGAATTCAATATTTGAATTTAATATTTAAATTTACTATTTGAATTTAATATTTGAATTTAATATTTGAATTTAATATTTGAATTTAATATTTGAATTTAATATTTGAATTCAATATTTGAATTTAATATTTAAATTTACTATTTGAATTTAATATTTGATTTGAGTTTAACATTTGATTTGAGTTTAATATTTGAATATCACATTTGAATTTAACACTTGAATTTAAAACTTAAATTTAATATTTTAATTCAATATTCGAATTTAATATTTGAATTTATTATTTAAATTTAATATTTAAATTTAATATTTGAATTTAATATTTGAATTTAATATTTAAAATTTAATATTTGAACTTAATATTTGAATTTAATTTTCGTATTCATTATTTGAATTTAATATTTGAATTTAATATTTGAATTTAATATTTGAATTTAATATTTGAATTTAATATTTGAATTTAATGTTTAATTTAATTATTTGAATTTAATATTTTAATTTAAAATTTGAACTTAAAATTTGAATTTAATATTTGAATTTAATTATTTGCATTTTTTTTTTAACTTGAAGCACTATTACATCATTCTCAATGTTTTACTGAGTAACTAATTATTCGTGTTAATATCGACAGAAATAAGATACAATTACTTTTATACTATTTTACTATGGCTTTTACTATTTTACTCTTACAGAAAACTATTACTACTAAAACTGTTACAGAAAACTATTTTACTCTTACAGATACTATTTTACTCTTTCAGAAAAATTTTGAGCATTAGTTTTGCAAAGCATTTTTTAAAACTGACTATTTTCGAAGATATGTTGTTTTGTACTAATAGCATGAGATTTTAAACTCTCATGCATTAGTACCTTATTCTAGTACCTTATATTTATCAGATTTGTGTCTTTCAATACCTTTCATACATTTGACTTTCCCACTTTTACCTAACTAATATTATCAGCGTATAAAGAAACTTGCAGTATCATACATGTCTATGAATAATCTCTGAAATATTATCAGTGCGTATTCATAGACTATTATTATCTTTGTAAAAAAAATTTAGATTTTCTCCCCCTAACACAATAAAGTTACCGCGACTAAAGAATACATAAGCCGTTTTCAAAACATAAATACCTTTTATTGTGTACATAATAATAAGCAGAAATGGCGTACTTAGTTTTTAATAACATGAGTTTCAAAGTATAATTTAGTTATTTTCGCTAAATTAACACCGAAACATATTTTATTTGGTATTATTATAACACGATTATTTAAGCCGCTTAATTGGAAAGAAGAAAACTTGTGGACTTATAAAAATAGTTATCGAGAGAAATTAAATTAAATTGAAATTTTTCACACGCATAAGGGCATTAAAGTTTATTTTTCCATAACTAATTACTGCGGTATTTTAAAGGGAACTGAAAATTGCTAACGTCATTATGCGTAAATATGGAACAGTGAAATTGAGTAGTTCGTTTGTTCTTTTAAAAACATCGTTGTAAAAATGTTATTCAATTCCAACAATAGTTTAATCCTTATTATCACAGTAAATAGTTCTCTGTTTTTACCAATTACCAAAGTGATCAAACTTACTGTTAAATAAGTCTTTTTTATTAAGAAATCTTTTAAAATAATAACTTGAATATATCGAAGAAAATTCTAAATTATTTCCATTTAAAAATTAAACGAAAAAATTAAAATATAATCAACAAGATCCAAAAGCATGACTGATTTTGTTGGAAATTATTTTTTAATGAATCACTGTTAAAAATAGGTACTAAAATAAGTATAATGTACTCATTTTTGAGTACATCATGGCTCTGAATAGTACATAAGTTTCAATTTTGAAAAATGCATGTACTTAAACAGTAGTATAAAGAGTAAAATTCAATAAAAAGTGCAGATGCTAACTTACATACGTAGGCAGCCTTCATAAATCCCTTTCAATAAATACCGACAATTACAACCAAGACTTACCGGGAATCGAACACAGATTCTCAGGCAACGCGGTTTAGTGCCTTATCTGTTAAACTACCAGGACGACTTAAAAAAGTTATAAACAGAAAAAAATGTTAAAAATATGGCCAAAATAATGGAAGTAAGATAATTGAATTGTAAAATCTCAGTTTCCATTTAAGCAATCGAACTCAAATAATATGGAAAACCATCTTCTGAACAAATATTTTAAGTTTGCCATGTCGCTTTGTTAAGATGATTTGAACAGAAGCTGATATTAGCAATATTAAACCATACAGCTCATTTTTCCAAAAATACGATTACTTAAATTTGAGTATGTCATCTTTCATTTACGATGTAATTGAAGGGTTTGCTACGAAAAGGATGTAGCTCCATCCTAGGGGAATTTGGAGTTACATGTACTATTTTGTGGTAAAAAAAACTTGTTCGTTTAGTGCCAGCAAGATGTAGCTCTAATCGTTAGTTCTCGCGTTATCAATAGATGACAACGCAGCAGATGAGCCGGACGTTACAGAGGGGGAGTGTGATGATTAAAAATGTAATTTTCTGTTTTTAAAGCCAAGTTATATGCTATATTTCAATTGAAGTTTTCTTTACATAAAATAATATTATAGTAAATTGTATTTTCTTTGTGAAATATTTTTCATAGAGGTAGACAGAGCATCTATTTGGTTGCAAGAAAGAGATCCAACATGTACTACGTTATCTGGAAAATATATTTTTGAGTGAAAATACTGTTATGATATGTAGGAACAATTAAGAAGATTGATCAAAAAGAATATCTTCACACAACTTGGAATTTTGAATTTTCAAAGTTTTTTACGGTTTTCTGCAAACTTGATTGGAGCTACCTCCTTTTTAAAGCAAGCTCTTCAATTGTAGTTCAAAGATAAACGAGTACGTCCATGTACTCATTTTTAAGTATATTTTTACGGTGTATCATATAACATTAATCCAATAAAAGCGCCTCAATAAATTAAATTATATCAAAAGACGCTTCTGCCATAGATTTTACCACACTTTAGCTCTTCCCATCGAAATAAATCCTACTCCTGAGACAAGTCTAAAATATGCATGAAGACTTTTATTCTGTGCTTTCTCGCTTACTCATCCATCAGTTGAAAATTCCAGGCCTACTTGAATCGTGAGCCACTGAATATCGATCAGAATCGATTTTCATTTTCCTACCTTGAAGCATTTTCCGACAGTCCAAATGAGACAGCTGCTTCTTCATGTAAAAAAACAGCTCGGAAACAACGCGACAGCAGATAAAGTCTGCGTCAAAAGAGAGGCCGAGCGACTCACTTTTGGGTGAAGCACTTGACGCTGCGTAAGTTATCATTTGAAGAGGTTGGGAAACCGGCTTTCTTTTCAAAAATCGATTTATTTCGAGGGAAAAAAGTCGGTTGCTTCTTTGAATTTGGACTTTGATGTTTAAATATCTTTGATATTTGCACTTTTTTATGTTTTATATATTGAATTAAAATAGGAAATTTGAAATGTTTTTATGGAGGTATATTTGGATTTTGCATTACCATAATATTTTCCCCAAATGGTCCGTCATAGGAGGAATGCACCAGTGACGGACCATTTGGAGAAAATACTTAAAATTAACATAATATAATTATGTTTTAAAAAGTCCCTTCAAACAATGTTAATCAAAGACTTTTAAAATTTAGGTAAATTTAATTTTACAGTCTAATATGAGTGCAGTAGTTATACGTTTGGCACTGGTCAGAAATCGGTCTTAGCTGGTCGATAATTGGTACATTCAACCTATGTCATTTTTCACGTTATGAACCTCCAAAAATATACAGTGCTCAAAATAACCTTTATACGTAAATTGATTGGTTTAAAAAACTTCGAACTAGAGCTATACATTTTTAAAAAAAATAATTAAAACTAACAACTAAATGCATATTATGTTTTTAAAAGTCTCTTCAAACAATGTTAACCAAAGACTTTTAAAATTTAGGTAAATTTAATTTTACAGTCTAATGTGAGTGCTGTAGTTATACGTTTGACACTGGTCAGAAATCGGTCTTAGCTGGTCGGTACTTGGTACATTCACCATATGTCATTTTTCCGTTATGAACCTCCAAAAATATATAGTGCTCAAAATAACCTTTATATGTAAATTAATTGGTTGAATTAACTTCGCACTAGAGCTATACATTTAAAAAATAATAATTAAAACTAACAACTAACTGCATATTATGTTTTTTAATAGTCCCTTTAAACAATGTTAATCAAAGACTTTTAAAATTAGGTAAATATCATTATATAGTCTAATATGAGTTCAGTAGTTATACGTTTCGCACTGGTCGGAAATTGGTCTTAGCTGGTCGGTACTTGGTACATTCACCATATATGAAAAGTTTAGCAACCCAAGTAGTGTTTTAAGTCAAAATTTAAACTTTTTGAGATTGAGTTAAATTTTAATTTTAGTTTCCATCTCCTAAGAGTACATTTTTTAAAACCTTAGTACAGTGTGGCCATTAAATAAGTTACCCTGTTTAGAGGTATCCCTGTTAAGTTGTATCTGTAGTTAAAACAAATAAATGGAATTACACATATGCATTTGTCGATTGAGTCTAATTAAAATGATATTTAATGTTTCATAACAATTTAAATATAAATTTTGTCAAATCTGAATTTAGCATAAAATTGCGTTTAAGTAAAAAGTAGAACTCCATCCATATATAATTTTTTTCGCAATCTTTCATTTTAAAAATACGAATAGAATAAATTGGACAATTGTTAAATAAAATAATTGAATGGGTGAGATTAAAAAGGAATTTCCCATTGAATCTTTTCCTTTTAATCTCACCCATTCAATTAATATAAGGAGTTATTATACTTTAAATAATTTACAAAGAAGGACCACCCCTATGACTAAATTTTGAAGAAACCTGCAATCTTAGAAATTAGGATGTTTTGGTACATCTAAAAAAAATTCTTACTAACTTATTATGATTTATTACAACTTATGATTTGTTTATGCTTTTAAAAGGGAGTTGAGCAAGCTTTAATATGTTCTAAATTTTATGGTTGAGGAAATAGATTCAATAAATTGAAGGGTTCGCTGCAAAAAGGATGTAGCTCCAACCTAGGGGAATTTGGAGTTACATGTACTATAAAAGCTTGTTCGTTTAGTGCCAGAAATATGTAGCTCCAATCGTTAGTTCTCGCGTTACTCAATAGATGACAACGCAGTAGACAAGCCGGACGATACTGAGGGGAGTGTGATGATTAAAAATTTAATTTTCTGTTTTTAAAGCCAAATTATATGCTATATTTCAATTGAAGTTTTCATTAAATAAAATGATATTATAGTAAATTGTATTTTTAAAAAATATTTTTCATAGAGGTAGACAGGGCATCTATTTGGTTGCAAGAAAGAGGTAGCTCCTACAATCCAACATGTGCCACGTCATCTAGAAGATATATTTTTGAGTGAAATTACTGTAAGAATATCTTCACACAACTTACAATTTTAAATTTTCAAACGTTTTTTACGGTTTTCTGCAAACTTGAATAATTGGAGCTACCTCCTTTTTAAAGCAAACCCTTCAACTTAAAATCAAATCTTGATTACCTATTTCCAAAGCAAAAAGAAAACGAGTGACAACCTTTTTAATGACACACTGCATATCCTTTAAAAACTTCAACTACTCATCAAAAAATAAAAACTAATTGAAAAAAACCGAGAAAGTTTACCATCATACCAAAAATAATAAAACAACAAAAAAACTTACTCTAAGAGCCTTCCACTTTCACAACGTAACTGTAACCATGGAACCCTAATTGCTTCTGACACTCGTTCTATCCCAGCAAGCTTCGTGCAAAGAATATTTCCATTTTTTACCCCCTCCCGAAAGACCAAGAAGAAAAAAAAAGACAAAATAACTACTATTAACAAATCGCTATTCATTACTGATTAATGCATAATCAATGGATTAACATTTAATGGCATGTCATTATTCTCGCTTCCGTTGTTAGGCGAACGCTCATTACCCGCAAATGATTTGTTCTGCGACTAAATCGCGAACCAACTTTGCAACTGTTAAATTTGACGAAGCGAGCGTTTTTTTAGAGCTCAGCAAGCCTTTCTTCCAGCGATGACGAGATAGTTAAACTAGTTTAACGAGACAGAGGTTTTGATCACCTCCATGTTCTTTGTTCTGCCGGCCATTTTGTAAGCAAACATGGCGGGAAGATAATGGAGCATGTCACGTGCGGCGGGTGTTCTAGCAACAAAGCGTTGTAATGACGCTTCATTATTCTTGCGTCACTGTAATCCCATTTTTCATTGAAAAATGATGAAAGTGATTACTTTGCCGTCGCCACTAAACAAAAGCCAGTGGGGGAGTTTTTATAGATTTTTAATGTAGTCGTAGATGGTAATTAGAAAAGTCTGCAACATATGCTAAAATTCCGTCTAGACTGATGAAATTTACGTAATCCTACTTAATTACATCTAAAAATTAGTTTATAAACTTAACTATATCAATGTGTAAGTTGTTTGTTCAGCTGCTAATAGAGGAGAAATATATTGATTTAACTAACCTAAAATACATGTTTTTTAAATGATCCTTTTTTATAGATTTTATAAATAGTGTTATCTAGTACTATTATAATAAAAATAGTATATTTTATAAATTAAGAGGAAAAAATAAAATTTAATTAACGGTCCACACTTACGAAACTTTCAGAAATTACTCCCAATTAATTGTATATGCAGCAATATTTAATATATTTATATCTTTGAAAAAAAGTTAGAATTGTAATTGAAAATATAATGTGTTATGCATAAGAAAAGTGAATGTATTTATATGTATAACTAATTAAGCTTTTAATTGATTGAAAAAAATAATTAATATTTTCAAACATACCATTTTTTTTACCCATAAATTCTTATAGTTTTGTATATTTTGTAATATTGATACTATATCTTGTTTTTGTAGTATAAGCTAAAGGGTCGAGAAATTTTGGTCCTGCCTCGACACGAATATAGGGTTTGTTGTAGGACTACTTTCATTTTATAAATCTTTTATATTATTCAAGAATCTAAACCTGATTAATTTAAAAAATAATTTCGCCAACATGAGTAGATGTCTTTCTCAAAACTGAAGTACTAGGAATATAACTGGAGAAATTCCAGCAAAAAAGTCAGCATGAAACCTTCATCAAAATTGTAAAATTAAAGGTTTTTTGAAGGTTTTATAAATTGAAACAAAAAACTGCAGTTTTTTTTAGGTTTTTAATTTTCCTGCATAAAACCTTCAAAATATCTGCATTTTCCCTTCATGATTAAAAATTGAAGGTTTTTATGAAGGTTTTTTGCAGTTTTTATGAAGGACATTGAAACAAAAACTTTTAATTTTATAAATCTTCAAAAAAACTGCAGTTTTTCTGCATAAAACCTTCAATTTCAAAATGTTGATGAAGGTTTTATGCTGACTTATTTTGCTGGGATGCTTATTATCGATTACATTTTGCTTGTTTTTATATGTTTTTTTAAAGTTATCTTTGTTTTGAAGCCATTGACGTGGATAATATAACTCAAAATCCTCCTTTGGGAAAATGGTCAACTTTCCAAAGTCCCTTAATTTTCAGCTCAGTTGGCTATAATGATAGCTTTTGCAATCTGATTGATTACACTTCTTTCCAGCCTCAGTAATCGAGAAACAATTGTCATTATTTTCCTGCCACTGCAGTTAACGACTGATCCTTTCGCTAATAAGTGAGATATGGCCCCACGGTGAAACTAGTAGTTCATTCTATAATCAAAGCATCAAAACTGCGGAAGATTCGCAATGATTCTTTATATACCGGGAAACAAACTTTAGAAGTTCTGTGTGGTAATTGCTGTTCATTATTTCCCATTCTCTGTCCGGGTAGTATATAAGTAGAATTGTTTGTGAAGGTGGAAATCTGGGAGTAAAATTTAAAAGATTGTTGTATTGGATAAAAGTTAGTTCTAAAACTCAGGGTGGGATATTGATTTTGCAATTTTGTGTTCATCGGTTTTTATCGAAGACCCAGAGGCAAGATTATTGACGAAGTGCGCGTATTTTAAGCCCAGGCATAAATGGGGTATAAATGGATTTGAAATTTGCCTGAAATTTTATGATCAAGTAGCACAAATATATTACTGCGATAATGTTAACCCTTGTATTGCAATTACGATATTTTATTGTGTAAATCTTACGTCCAGATGCCCTTTAAAATCCTTATTACGGGTGGGTATAAATGGATTTGAAATTTGTATTACATTTTACGACCAAGAAGCATAAATATATTACTGGGATAATGTTAACCCTTGTGTTGCAATTACGATATTTTACTGTGTAAATCTTACGTCCAGATGCCCTTTAAAATCCTTATTACGGGTGGGTATAAATGGATTTGAAATTTGTATTACATTTTACGACCAAGAAGCATAAATATATTACTGGGATAATGTTAACCCTTGTGTTGCAATTACGATATTTTATTGTGTAAATCTTACGTCCAGATGCCCTTTAAAATCCTTATTACGGGTGGGTATAAATGGATTTGAAATTTGTATTACATTTTACGACCAAGAAGCATAAATATATTACTGGGATAATGTTAACCCTTGTGTTGCAATTACGATATTTTACTGTGTAAATCTTACGTCCAGATGCCCTTTAAAATCCTTATTACGGGTGGGTATAAATGGATTTGAAATTTGTATTACATTTTACGACCAAGAAGCATAAATATATTACTGGGATAATGTTAACCCTTGTGTTGCAATTACGATATTTTACTGTGTAAATCTTACGTCCAGATGCCCTTTAAAATCCTTATTACGGGTGGGTATAAATGGATTTGAAATTTGTATTACATTTTACGACCAAGAAGCATAAATATATTACTGCGATAATATTAACCCTTTTGTTGCAATTACGATATTTTATTGTGTAAATCTTACGTCCAGATGCCCTTTAAAATCCTTATTACGGGTGGGTATAAATGGATTTGAAATTTGTATTACATTTTACGACCAAGTAGCACAAATATATTACTGCGATAATATTAACCCTTTTGTTGCAATTACGATATTTTATTGTGTAAATCTTACGTCCAGATGCCCTTTAAAATCCTTATTACGGGCGGGTATAAATGGATTTGAAATTTGTATTACATTTTGCGACCAAGTAGCACAAATATATTACTGGGATAATGTTAACCCTTGTGTTGCAATTATGATATTTTATTGTGTAAATCTTACGTCCAGATGCCCTTTAAAATCCTTATTACGGGCGGGTATAAATGGATTTGAAATTTGTATTACATTTTGCGACCAAGTAGCACAAATATATTACTGCGATAATATTAACCCTTGTGTTGCAATTATGATATTTTATTGTGTAAATCTTACGTCCAGATGCCCTTTAAAATCCTTATTACGGGTGGGTATAAATGGATTTGAAATTTGCATTACATTTTCTGACCAAGTAGCACAAATATATTACATTACTGCAGTAATGATAACCCTTATGTTGCAATTAAGGGTTATGAAATTCATGTAAAACTTGAGTTTAAGCAACTATATATATATATATATATATATATATATATATATATATATATATATATATATATATATATATATATATATATTATATACTAATCCTATTTTTTTAATGAGTTTAGTTAGTTTAAAACAAAAATTGGGATATTTTACGTTAATTAAGATATAATAAAATAATAACAAAAAGTTGCAGAGGGAACGAATCACGGACAAATACAGTGGAATGGTCTAAAACTATCAAATATTAAAAGTGGTAAAGGATATACCCATAAAAAAATTAAATTTTATGGTAAATTAATAATCATTTGCAATAATCTACTGTTAAATAAGAAATAACCATGATAATTTACAATTCAATAAACTTAACTAATTCCAACCTAGAATACAAAACCTTCTTTTTTTATCCTAAAATCAAAAAGGTGTTTTCGCGTGACCTTTAAAACATCCCAGCCATACCACTATTGGCATTAACGCTCCAAATACCTCAAAAACACCTGATAAATAATTAAAACTGTTACAACGTCCAGGCTCGCCGGGAAACCCCCTCAATAGCTCCCTTCACACAAATTGAAAATAATTAACTAAACGCTTTCCCGACGCGGATTAAAAAGGATTCAAATCTCGCCATTCCGTCTCCACATCACGTTTAATGGGAATAGCGCAGCAGCGCTTAGCCCGCCAAAAGAAAAAGTAATTCATTATGTTTCTTTGCACTTCCAGCTTTGCCGATCGGGGATCTTGAATGCTCGGATACGGGATCAGAAGTTTTAATTAAATCGTAGGCGGGCTGCTGCGTGCGGAAACTATCAATTCCTTTTCCAGCCGAATGTTCGGCGCGAGTCGCACTCTGCTAATGAATATGGGTCAAGAAGTAATTAACCAGGCGCACGTCTACCTGCGACATTGATTTCGGTCTTTAAAATACATGCTGTCGTTATCCTATTAGTTAATTGATATTTATTATTCTTAGTTGTGTTGTGGTTGCTTAATTGGGTGTCTCTGAAAATTCGGAACTTTTTGTTTGCGTTGGGCTAAAATAGAGCTATAATAATTACAAAGTTTACATATATTTAGTATTTTCATAAAAATTTGAGAAGTTATACGCATATGTCGAAAGGAATTATTTTTGAAAGGGTGTAATAAAAAATTTAATGGTAATGTGATGAAAAATAATAGGAAAAGAAGAAAGGATTGAAGTGTTTCATTGTTTTTCCATGTTACTGGGTGAACACACAGTAACATGAAAGAAAGAAGGAAACACTCTGAAACGTTAAAGGATTAAAGGAAGAACACCCAGTAAACTGAAACACCCAGTAATATGAAATAAAGAACGAAACATCTAGCAACATGAAATAAAGAATGAAACATCCAGTTACCTGATTAGAAGAATAAAACATCCAGTAACATAAAATAAAGAATGATACGACCAGTAATATGAAAGGAAGAATGAAACACTTATTAACATGAAAGAAAGTAGAAACACCCAGTAACATAAAACAAGACTCTCAGTAAAGTTAAAGGATTAAAGGAAGTAAGAGCACTCAGTAACATGAAAAAAAAGAATGACACTCCCAGTAACATGAAAGGAAAAATTAAACACACAATAGTATAAAAGGAAGTAGGAATACAAAATAACATGAAAAAAAGAATGAAACTCTCAGTAACGTTAAAGGATTAAAGGAAGAAAGATCACCCAGAAACATGAAAGGAAGAATTAATCACACAATAACGTAAAAGAAAATAGGAACACCCAGTAACATAAATTAAGAATTAAAAAATTAAGTAGCGTTAAAGGATTAAAGAAAAAACACCCAGTAACCTGTAACTTCCAGCAATATAAAAAAAAAGAATGACACACCCAGTAACATAAAAGAAAAAAAACACCCAGTAACCTCTTTAGAAGAATGAAAACATCCAGTAACATAAAAGAAAGAATGGCAAGCACATTAATATGAAAGGAAGAATGAAACGCCCAGTAACATGAAAGAAAAATTAAACACCCAGTAACCTGATTAGAAGAATGAAACATCGAGTAACATAAAAGAAAGAATGATAAGTACATTAATATGAATGGAAGTATGAAACACCCAGTAACATGAAAGAAAAAATGAAGCACTCAGTAACATAAAAGAAAGAACGAAACATCCAGTAACTTGGTAAAGAGAACAATATCTAAAATTACCTAGAAAATAAGATTAAAACTTTAAGCTACTTAAATGGGTGAAACATCTAAATTTCTGGAATGATAACTCAAGTGACAAGCAAAAAAAAAAGAGAGAAAACCGTCAATGACCTAGAAAAATGAAGCCTACAGTTATAAGTTTGAAGGTTTTATGAATATCTATTTAGTTGCTAATATTATTTAACTTTCTCAATAAATGTACAATAAACTTTTAAAAACTAAAAAAAAGTGGGAATAAGAAAAAAAAGTATCCGTTTTAAAATTATTGTTATGTAATACGAAAGTTCACACTGTTTAAGAATAAATCGTTTTCAATATTTAGATTTAATCATGTTTTTTATTGATTTTTGTATTCAACTTAACCCCTACAGAATATGCTAAACCATTTTGGCAAAAATTCAACTATTTATTGACCTTGAGTTGTATGTCGTCGTTGAATGGTTTAAAGAATTCAAAAATCAGTATTTTCTTATGAAAATAATGCATCAGAATCTAGAGTATATTTAAAGGAAATTTGGATACCTGTAATAGTTCATTAAATAAACCACTATTTACATAACATTCACAAAATACAAATCGTTCTTTAAAAAAAAAAATATTCCTCACAGAATCTTTCAAAACACTCCTTTTACACCCACTTATATCAACCCTTCGTCATTTAATGACGTCAAAACAAATTTTAGTTGCTTCAGTTATGTAAACAACTCTTCACACAATAAGTCCAAAACAATCTTCAGTGCGAAAAATACGAAAACAACCGTTTTCCTTCAAATACAAAACGCAAAAATACCAAAATACATTCGACAATCATTCTAAAAATTTGACTCGACGTTTAGAGATTCACCCGCAATGTGAAAGAATTTTAATTATCACAGATCACCTCAAACTTTCCAAAGGCAAGCGGATCGAATTCTACACCTCAAATCCCCCCCCCCCTCTAAAAATATACAGTTGATTAAAACTCAAAGTAAATCACTCCCCCACCTTTCCCATTATTTCCTGTACGCGGCCGATTGGTTTCCTTTATCAACCGTCGCGATTCGTTTGAAAGTGGTGTAGATCAATATCTGGGAAATTTGATTATTATTTCTATTGCTGTCTATCCAAAACTCGCACATTGTGCTAATAAGCTGTACGTTGATGGTGTGAATGGTAGGGTTGATAGTAGGGATGATACAATGCAAAAAAATATACTTAAAAATGAGTACCTGAACTTAATCGTTTTTCTTTGAGTACAATTGCATCGTAAATGAGGGATGACGCACTCAAATTTAAGTAATCGTACTTTTCTCAAAAATGAGCAGTGTGATTTAATATTGCTAAGTAATTGCTAAGCAATGCATCCAATTTTAAGATATATAGAAAACCTCTATTTTACAGTATTTAGTTAAAGGTATAATTTGAGATATATTATTTGCAAATTTAATTAATATTATTTTAATTATTAAATTGTATGTATTGGAAAAACTCTGATGCAGTTTTAACAACTCTCGCATTTTAAAAATAAATCGCTTGAGCATTGCTGAGTTAATGGAGCAATCACATGCATCCTTTAATGTCGCCAAATATGATTTCAGTTCAAATTGGCAACCCTGCGTTATACTTGTATAATTTATTTAACAAGTATGTGCAACTTGGAATCCAAATCATATTTTCGTTAGTTTTCCAATCGCCATTTTGTGATGAGTTATTACACTAATGTGCTTATTTGCTTTTCGTAAATACTTATTACTTTGTATATTTAGTAATAATTCCGTATACTTTACAAACCATCGCCAAAATGACGTCATGTACATGTTCTATTTCGTATATTGTTTAATCTACAGCATGTAGCTCCGCCCACTTGTTTAGGCGATATCGATATCGCGCTGTTGGAAATTGAAACCTTAAGCCTTCCTCGCCAAAGTCATCGATGAAAATTTATTTGGCGGAGTGTCCCCTTATTCTTTACTTTTGCCCAAGAATTTTTCAAATTGACATTGTATTGTCTAGTTACGTAAAGCAGTTTATGAACTTGTCATTTTCTATTGATAAACATTTAATTCATCGGAAATACGACTGCCATAAGTTAATGTCTGAAAATTGTATGGTTTACCTTTTTTGATGTTTCGTCTAAACCATCCCATCGTTGGTCGCATATACTGAAGTGATGCAACACTACCAAAGTAAATAAAAAAAAACTAATAAAAATCATATTCAAAAATAACAAATGAAAATGATAGTTAAAAAAAATATTTAAAAATGATAGTACCTAAATAAAAAATTTCAAAATAATGTTTAAATGTATAAGGTTTCAAAATAACATTTAAAAATCATATATTTCAAAATAATATTAAAAATAAATAAATTTTAAACGATATTTAAAAAACATAATATACGTAAATATATGATCAAACAGTATTGTAAATATATAAAATTATTTAAAAAAGTATCTTACGCTTTGAGAAATCCCCCCCCCCCCGCAAAAAAAAACCATTCACAAATTAAAAAATCCCATAATCATCGATAAGACATTTGCAATTTCGTATAAAAAATTAATAAAAATTTTGCAATTTCGTATAAAAAATTAATAAAAAATTTGCAATTTCGTAAAAAGTTAATTACACAAAAAAATTATCAAACGTGATAGCCAACTAAAACTTACCAGTTTTTCTCGATTCTAAAGAAGTATAATAAATTTTACTTGCATATTTTTTTTTTTTTTAGTTTTCTATTATTTTATGACACTGACTTCAGTCTAGTAGAGGTATTTTTAATTATCTCTCTTACAAATTCTGCCGTTGCTGAATTTTGCCGTTTTAAAGTACTTAAAAAATAATATTATTAATATATTTAACTTAACAATTTGATCTATTAAGTCATATATATGAACAATCAATTTCATGGTAAGATTAAACAATTCAATTCTATTTGGAAGCTTTTGATCTAAAAATAACATGAGAAATAATAATCACATCATCATCGTAAATTAATTTCCTTGGTACGTAAAAATGTTTCCACATCAAAAAGTTATTTGTTCCTAACCAATTTAGATAATAATGAACTTATGAAAGCATGTAATTGCAATGTATAAATCGAACTAGTGGGCTTGATGCTATTTTTCTCAAATCGTTAGTTAGTCGAAAGATATTTTTATTATATTCCACATAATTAAAATGTATTTGTAATATAAATTCGTTATGAACAAAAATTGGCACAAATAAAGCAATAAAAATAATTATTTAAGTAAATATAAAAAACATGTCATGAGGGTAAGAAATGATGGTTACAATAAATAAAAATAATTTAATAGCGCAGTCAAGCATACAATCTAATATAAAAAATTATACGATCTCAAAATACTAGCATATATATGTATATATATATTTCTGATTTTATATATATCTGATTTTAAAAATTAAAAGTTTATTTACAAGTACACTTACACTTTAAAAAAAAAAATTGTAATTTTCGAAAAATAAATTTAGGACTCGCTAATTAAAATGTAATGATAAATATATTCTTTTTTATACAGTTGTAGTTAACCATTCATTAATAATAATCAACAATATATTAACAATATATTTACCATCATAAATCAAAATGTTGGACATACAAAATCTCATTCACTACATACAGCGATTAATATTAATCATTTGCCTGACAAGGGGTTGTCCAAATATCCGTAGAAAAAAACTAAACATATTGTAAGCCGAAAGATAATAGATAAATATATCCAAAGAAGTTGTTTACTATTTTCTTAAACCACAGGGGTATTTATGTGGCAAAACTAATTACATTTTTTAAAAATAATTACGTAATAATGTTTAATAAAAACAATGATACTTAATGTTCCCATACGTTGAGGGAAATGTATGTATGTTATTAAGAAGTATATGGATATTTAAGAAAGTAATATAAATGTTAAAATAATGTGTTATGACGTGTTAGATATACTAACTAAGCCCTTTTCTCGTAAGAACATTCAAAGATGTTATTGTTAGCATAAGAAATAAAACAGCAAATAACAAGTTATAAAGAACACTCACTTTGATAAAAAGATTTATATTTGTTATTTATGAAATTATCCAGATTGAGGTTTTAAGTCAACAAATAAAAAAAATTAAAGTAAATATTAAGTAATATTTAAAAGTTTTTTAAAAATTTGCAAGCTATTTAAAATCAGTGAAGTGCATTAAAATGACCAATAAAAAATTAATATAGTTTAAATTGAAAAACTTCCAGAATTTTATTTAAAAAATATTTGTTTTATGTATCTTTAAACCTTTCACAAAAAGACAAAGAAATAATTTAATTCATTTTACAACACTCGAATGTAGTATTTTATTTAGAAAAAAAAAAACCCATTATATTTACTATTTTAAATGACGAAAGCAAATCATCCGAAAAGCAATGAAAAAAATCTTAATTTTCTAAAATGGCCAACATTTCTTAAGAAGCCGTTATGTTATCCGTGTTTTTCCAAGTACAGCAAATAACTTAATAAATATTTGAATACGTAAATAACTAACCTAATGTCGCTTGTCTGGTGTCTGCAATAAACGCAATATTTACTGTAAAAAATAACCCATAAAACGGAATGAAATTTGGATGGATTGGGAACAATACTATGTGTTTACCATACGATTTTTCAATTCCGTAAAAAAATCAAATTTCAAAACAATAATTTCTTTTGACTGATTTCTGAAGCAAACTATTCAATTGTGGATAAGACAAGTTTTTCAATTACATCCTCAGATACAATTTCAGAATAATACCAATAGACTGGTTTCTGAAGCAAACTGTTCAATTGTGGATAAGAAAAGTTTTTGAATTGCATCCTCAGATACAATTTCAGAATAATACCAATAGACTGTTTTCTGAAACAAACTATTGAATTGTGGATAAGACAAGTTTTTGAATTACATCCTCATATACAATTCCTGAATAATACCAATAAACTAGAAATCATTTCAAAACAAAGCAAGTTGTAGTATTTTAAAGGAAAAAGTGTCCGCGTCAAGCCTTGTTTAACAATGCAAAATCGCAATATTCAATTCCATCACATTTTCTTTCATTTTCCATCCCCCCAATGCGCTATTTTACTTAAAACACAAATGAATAGAAAGTTCCCTTCACAATTTGCATAAATAGCGAAGGCAACTTCCCGAACAACTGATGATGAATGCTCGCCTGGTTGGTAGGCCGTGCGTTCGCCGTACAAGCCATCATCAGCGCTTCCAACAAATAAAGTGAGGGAGATTTTAATGCGTTGAGTTAATTACTTTAGAGATAGGGACAGAGCACACTAATTAAGCGAAAATTTTGGGGACGACAGGCATTTTCACTTGAATCGAAGACACGTTAGACTTTGCATGTTCAATCGGGTCTCCGCTTGTATCGGGAATCTGCGTCATTTTTAAGCTATCCAATTTGCATTTCGCGTTATTTTTAAAGCCTCATTTGGTTAAAAGTTGCTAAGCGGTGCATTAAGATGGTTGTTGAGATTAAGTGATGGTAAAATGAGATCGGAGTCTTGATTTTGGAGAATGATTAGAGGTTGAAGGTTTGTGCATTTATTCTAATCAGGTGGTCCAATGGTTTTAAGAAGAAAGAGTGTAAAATATCATTAAGAAAAGAAGTGGTATTTTATTTAAATTTTAAATATACACATGTACACGCAATCGCTTTGCTGTAGTTTTTGGATATCTCTAGTGTAATATACAACAGTCTCAAATGTACATATATATATATATATATATATATATATATATATATATATATATATATATATATATATATATATATATATATATATATATATATATATATATATATATATATATATATATATATATATATATATATATATATATATATATATATATATATATATATATATATATATATATATATATATATATATATATATATATATATATATATATATATATATATATATATATATATATATATATATATATATATATATATATATATATATATATATATATATATATATATATATATATATATATATATATATATATATATATATATATATAATATATATATATATATATATATATATATATAATAGGTTACTTTTATTATTTGAAAGTATAAGCTGTTTAAAATGAGATTTATCAACTTATTTCTTTTCTTCCGTATGACAAGGAAACTTTTTTTAAAAAAAATTGTAAGTTTTAATACTACTTCCATATATGAATTCGTTCGTTAAAAATATGTACTTGAAAGCTTATATACAAACCAGAAAATACCAGTTCTTCACACGGTGTTAACTAAAATGACACATCATAGAAATAAATAGGTTTATGATGTAATTAAATGTTGAAAAAAACATTAGCGGGTTTCTATATTTTTATTTTTTCTTAGAAAATATATGGAATATAGGACCCATCAAGAGGTAACCTTATATAAATTTAATATATATATATATATATATATATATATATATAATTTTTATAATTTATATAAGGTTATCTCTTGATGGTCCTATATTCCATATATTTTCTAAGAAAAAATAAAAATATAGAAAACCGCTAAACAGCTATTGTTTTTTTTAAAATTTTATTAGATCATATACCTATTTATTTCTATGATGTGTTGTCTTAGTTAACATCGTGCGAAGAACTGGTATTTTATGGTTTGTATATAAGCTTTCAAGTACATATTTTTAACGAACGAATTCATATATGAAAGTAGTATTAAAACTTACAATTTTTTAAAAAAAAATTTCCTTGTCATACGGAAGAAAAGAAATAAGTTGTAATAAATCTCATTTTAAACAGCTTATACTTTCAAATAATAAAAATAACTTATTTTCCGCCAACACAATGTTTCAACACACCAACAGGTAACTTATTTGCTCTACGTCAAACAAACCTTATCTAACATCTAACAAGATTACCTTCAAAATAGAAACCAACATTATATAATCCCATCATCATTTTCTCACCTTCATGTCACCGTTAGCTTTATTATATTCTAAGAAATACCCCAGAGGGACAAGTCCAATAAAATATGGAATTTGCGGACATAAAGGAAATTCATTCCGCTAACGGAACTTTGCCACTAACGAAACGTCGTTATCGAACACCAGGCGCGTGAACGATGGTGAATAAGTTTCGTTATAACGAGAGAATTATTCAACTTTCTTCCGGTGTAAAATGTCTCCAGCCCATTTTTCCTTTAAAAATGGATTCCTCAAACGTTTTAGCTTTCCTACCTCTAACGATATTCCGGCCAGAACAAACAAAATGATATCTTATGGATTGTTAGCTTGGTGCTTTTTTATTCTTCTTTTTTGAGACAGCCAGCGGCAAATTGGTGAGGTATGAATAAAACTGCTGCCTAAGAGCTTTTCTGTACGATAACTGGAAGAAAAATATTTTTTTGGAGCAACGAAAGCCGAAAGGAAAATATTTCGGCGGAATATAATAAATGAATGGAAGTTTATTTTTTTAAAAATAAATTTATTCGTTTGATTTGGAGATGGAAATATGATTAAAGATTTTTTTTAATGCTGTAATAAGAACTGTTTTTTTAAAGATAAAAGCTCGTCTTATAGAACATCGCATTAAGAATATTAAAATGCAAATGCAACGTTAAAACTATGCAATAAACATACATAAAATCTAGACATGTTTCGGGAGATACATCTCCTTTCATCAGTAGAAATGAAAAGTCTGCGTGCACAAAAAAATGAAAATAATCCCAGAATTGAAAGTGTGGCCAAATAACAAAAACTTTCCCAATCGTTTGAAGTTAGCTATTGCGTGCCAACAAGCGACAAATACCGGAACAGCAAAGGTTTCATTAACAATCAAATCACTATTGCGTTAAAAAAATTATATTAATTATTTTAATAGGAACTGATTTTGTTAGTAATTTAATTATGAAGTTTTTTAACAATTGCAAATATATTAATGAAATAGAAATCATGAAAAAAAAATTACTTATCAATTTTAATTTTATTTGCAAAAAACAAGCAACAAAATATATATAGTTAGTAGCTAGAACATGGATATTGTGTGCAAAAAAGAGTTTTTAATCATTAGTTGGCTTAATAATTTTTTATGATACATGTGATGTGTTAGATTCTAACACAACAGTTAGTATACAAGGTTTCATCAAATTTAGCCTTAACTGGGTAAATAATTTTTACAGCTTGAATTTCTTGTTGTGATGTATTTAGCAAATTATAATTATTTATCTAAGTTTATAACCATTTCATGGTTACAGTAACATGTCATTAGTTCGACATTAATAACCCGTTTGGTTAGAGTCGCAATTCTTATGCCGGCATTTAAAAAAAAAAGTTTGTACTTTTGATATTTTTACTACACTTCGAAACTGTTTCTACTTTGTTTGTCACTATGACAATGCAGTTGGTAGTTTATAAAAAAAAACATAAATTAATTTACAATAAAGCTGTGTGGCAAAATGCTGCTTTTTAAAAAATATTATTTAAATTTTGTATTTGAGGATTAAGAGAACATTGATTTTCTTATTATTTTTTTCAGAAAAAATACTACCTACTATTTATCTGGTAGTTTACAGGTCATCTAAACTGACTTCAAATACAGATTAGTTCTTGTGTAATGGTTATCAAAATTATATTACACGCCTCATTTACATTTTGAAAATGTGTATTGGTAAATGCTAATAAGGGCTAAATTTAGCACTTTAAAGCGACAAGGGTTTTAGGTACTCATAACGTCAATAAATCTGATGAAAATATCTAATATTCAGGAATTAAATTTCTTGCTTTTCTAATTGTTTGTTTATAGTGTTATATTAGATGCAAGAGTTTAAGTTAACTACATAATTACATATATAAATAACTCGTGAGCGATGATTTGATATACATTGAAATTCCGGAAGTAAAAAATCATCGCGATATCGGTTTTGTAAATTTCGATTTGATGATGAGTTAAAGTACACATTTAAGTACGGAATAACTCAAGTCCGGAAGAATACTCGGGATGTCAAAAGTCAGCTGCAGAATAATTATAATACATTTATCAACAAACGTAATGCTTTGACAAAAGTGGCAAACTATCAATGTTTTTAATAATAAAGGGGAAATAAAATTTGTAGTATATCTTCATTTGAAAACAGTCCAGTTCTGAACGAAAGTTTAAGGTATACATTTTTGGGTTTACATAATGTTACAGTACTTATTCTAATCACAAAATATCGATATATCGAAAATATCGATTTATCTACAATAAGTATGTATCGAAAATATTGGTATATCAGAAATATCAATTAATCGAAAATGTCATCGGTATAACAGAAATATCAATTAATCGAAAATTTCGATTAATCAGAAAAAAAATCGATTATTGGATTGCGATTAATCGCAAAATTTCATAATCGACCAAGCATAATATACACACGTCATTTCCAAACTTCATTATCGCGTACAGTCAATTTTTTAACCGATATATAGCTAACTATATAAAAGTATGTAAGCTACATAAAATCATGAGCTATATAAAAGCGTGAGCTATATAAAAGCGTGAGCTATATAAAAGCGGGAGTTATATAAAAGTGTGAGTTATATAAAAGCATGAGCTATATAAAATCATTTAATAACACAAAATCTAATTTATACTCTAAGAGTTCACAAAGCTATACAAAAATATATTAATTCCCGGGAGAACAGGTAAGGGTTGTTGAAACAAAGTACTAAAATAGAATGTTTATACCAAAGCAACATTAGCATGAACAATATTTTAACACAAAGATATATGAAGCGCCATTAAATTGTTTCCGAGTCATTAAAACGATATCCCCCATAAAAATCGGATTCCCATAAAAAGCTCTTTTCCAAAATAAACTAGCATGAAGAAATATCGCTTTTTTGTCATTACCCTAATTAGGTATAGTGATCATGAATTACACCCATAGCAACCCCTCGTTCATCATTCCGCGGCCCAGAAACTTTCGCTGGTTGTTGTCAAGTCCCATTGGCATGGCGGCTGCAGATTGATTGGCTAACGAACCTAGAGTAACCTGAAGGAATTCATTAGGGGTAGTGGGAAACATTGTTGCATATTAAGAAGCGACATGCTGGGTGACTTTTGGATTGAATGTGTGAAATACAATGGTATACTATATTTAGAAACAAGCGTTACCGGTTTTTAGTAGTAAAAATTATACTTGGTAGCATAATTTATTGCGAATTAAAAAGATGGTAGTGGAGATGCTTATTTTGGAGAGTTATTCGCTCAATGGCTATGTGTAATCCCTGCTACAGTAATGGCTGAACAGGCCGGCAACTAAACATTAACTCTCGAAAATAATTGATTATTATTATTTATTATATTTTTAACTTTTATCGTCTAATAACTAACGGGGAAATTATTGCATTCTAGGTGAAAAATCTAGATAAAACGTTAATGAAATTTGGTATAAATGAAGACTTCGTGCTGAAATATTCAGATTGAAAATTTCTAAATAGAAAATGCAATTTTCTTTTAAGCGGTTTACTCAGGCAAATTAAAAACTTTTTTAAAAAATGCGTTTTATATAAGTATTTGGAACAACCTGAAAGTTTCGTAAAGGTTTTATAAAGGTTTTATGCAGTTTTTGAATAGGTGTTTTATGCTGCCTTTTTGCTGGGATTCTCTTTTTGAAAAGAAATTATAAGTTTTAACTTGTAAGTTACAACTCGCTGTGAGTTGAAAGTAGTCTAAAAGCCACTTACATGTAATATATCATAAATAAATAATAATATAATAAATAAAAATTAATTAAAAATTGTTTACATATAAAATCTAACTTGTAATATAAAAATTTTAAACATTACAAAAGCAAACTTTTTAATTTAAACCATAATAAAAACTACAGTCCCTGATCTAAATCATTTTTAAAAAATCTTATTATTTTTTTAATGATTTTAACCTACATTTATATTAATTTTCAAACATGAAATATATATATAGGAATGTCAGAATATTTTGCATTTTTAACGTAAAAAAAAACAGTAGAAACAAAAAATTTCTTCGTCTAAATATCATTTCAAATTATTTAAATACATTTTTTACATATGAAAACTAATATGTAATATCAAAATTTGAAACATTAAAAAAGCAAACTTTTTCATGTTAACCATAATAAAAACTATAGTCCCTAGATCCAATTTTTTAAAAAAAAATCTTATTAATTTTTTAAAGATTTGAACGTACATTTATATTAATTTTTATACATGAAAAAAATATATTGGAAATGTCAGAATGAAATTTTTATTAAATATCACATAGGTCAACATAATCTAAGATATATTTAAATCTTTTAACTGTTAAATATATTTAAATCTTAGTTTATGATATGCCTAATATTTTTCGTGAAAGTATTTTAGTTTGAGAAAATAATTTGACGAAGTTAATGGATTATGTATAGTTATAGTCCAAAAAAATCCAAAAATGGACTAACACCATGTTCAATTACTGAACAACCAGACACATCATTTGGAATAAGGTGTATAAGTCCTAGTTCAATCGGTTGTCCAATAACGTCTTGAATGTCGTTCCACTTAACATTACATAAATTCTAGCTAGCTAGTTGGAAATTTTAAAAGCTTTTATCTCAGAACATTGATTTTGGACGTACACCACTTGATCTCCAACTTTCCCGTAACATAAATAAATAAAGTCAATCATTTTAATACTTGTTAATAAGATCTTGACGCAGAACTTAAAAAAACGGATAATATACTAATCTCATTAATAAGGCATAGATGAAATACTTCAAAATAAAAGGGAACGTGTAATCCCGTTAAAGTACATATAAACGACAGATGTTTTTTTTAAATAATATTTAAGAATAAACTCGGGGGATTTTCGTCGCACTTGCCGGAAAAAATAGGAATTTGAAAATAATGTCTTGATATAAGGAATTATACTAGCATTATCCAATTCATTTGCAAAGCATTTTTAATGGAAAAAAAATTGAAGCTTTAAAGTGTAATGTATATGTAAAGAAATCTTATCAGAAAAATGCTAATTCTGAAGTGAATTAGTTCATAATTCCTCTTTGTATATCATTAAAGTTTTATCTGAGAAAAATATACTTGATTATCGCTTCATTTTAAAATGTCTGAATTAAGTTGGAACTTAGATTGAATTGAAAATCTTAAAAAGTATAATTTCAATTTGATTGATTGAGTTTAAAGGAATAAAACGCTTATTGTTCAATGTTTAATCTACAATGTGAAAAAAAATATTATTAAGGGCAGAGTAGACTACCATTTTTTTCTTTTGGATAGCATTCTTTTAAATTTTTGCTTCATAACATATTATTAGTATTATGAAGATGAGCAAAATTTGGATACAAAAAATTAATATTTTTAAAATTATAATGCGAACAATATACATATTTTAAGATGCTCTGTGTGTTTCAGTTTTTGCTATTTTTTGATACATCGGAAATAGTAGAAAGAAAAACTTTGGAAACGTTTTAATAAATTTGGAAGTATTTTTTAGAAAGTTTGAATTAAAATGTGTTTTTATTCAAAAAGTTTAAAATTAAAATTGGTTTTTAAATATAAAAATATTAAAAAAAAGTTAAATTAAAAGTATTTATTAAAACATACTTCGTTGAACAGCATTTTCTATATTAATTTTCCGTTACCTTCGCAGCGTGAAAAGAAAAAACTTTAAAAATCCCCTGCGCAGATGCTTCTCTGCGTGTAAACTCTTAGCGCAGTAGAAGTCGTTTTACAGAATTCTCGAACACGATTTGCGTCTGAAAGTAGAAACTTGAACGAAGATTGATATGGGGAACTTACAATGAATCGCTACCTAAAAAAAAATGTCCCAACCAAACATTATGCCTTACGTCTGCAGCTACTAAACTCAAAATTATATCTAAACAAATCTAGTAGTATCTATATCTAGCATAGTTTATGCGGTACAAGCCCAACATTAAGATAATTAATTTAAAGTATGACCGGATAGATCTATCTATATACGGTCGATAAAGTCAGCTAAGGTTTGTTATAGTTTTTTTTTAATTTACAAATTTATTTTTCTTTGTAAATTCAATGACATAATGTTACATTGTTTTAGCACTTTTGAAGAACTGTTTATTATTATTTTGAAGAACTGTTCTTTGTAAATTCAATGATATAATGTTACATTGTTTTAGCACTTTTGAAGAACTGTTTATTATTATTTTGAAGAACTGTTCTTTGTAAATTCAATGACATAATGTTACATTGTTTTAGCACTTTTGAAGAACTGTTTATTATTATTTTGAAGAACTGTTCTTTGTAAATTCAATGATATAATGTTAAATGTTTTAGCACTTTTGAAGAACTGTTTATTATTATTTTGAAGAACTGTTCTTTGTAAATTCAATGATATAATGTTACATTGTTTTAGCACTTTTGAAGAACTGTTTATTATTATTTTGAAGAACTGTTCTTTGTAAATTCAATGACATAATGTTACATTGTTTTAGCACTTTTGAAGAAATGTTTATTATTATTTTGAAGAACTGTTCTTTGTAAATTCAATGATATAATGTTAAATGTTTTAGCACTTTTGAAGAACTGTTTATTATTATTTTGAAGAACTGTTTATTATTATTTTGAAGAACTGTTTATTATTATTTTGAAGAACTGTTTATTATTATTTTGAAGAACTGTTTATTATTATTTTGAAGAACTGTTTATTATTATTTTGAAGAACTGTTTATTATTATTTTGAAGAACTGTTCTTTGTAAATTCAATGACATAATGTTAAATGTTTTAGCACTTTTGAAGAACTGTTTATTATTATTTTGAAGAACTGTTTATTATTATTTTGAAGAACTGTTTATTATTATTTTGAAGAACTGTTCTTTGTAAATTCAATGATATAATGTTAAATGTTTTAGCACTTTTGAAGAACTGTTTATTATTATTTTGAAGAACTGTTTATTATTATTTTGAAGAACTGTTTATTATTATTTTGAAGAACTGTTTATTATTATTTTGAAGAACTGTTTATTATTATTTTGAAGAACTGTTCTTTGTAAATTCAATGACATAATGTTAAATTTGTAGCACTTTTGAAGAACTGTTTATTATTATTTTGAAGAACTGTTTATTATTATTTTGAAGAACTGTTCTTTGTAAATTCAATGATATAATGTTAAATGTTTTAGCACTTTTGAAGAACTGTTTATTAATATTTTGAAGAACTGTTCTTTGTAAATTCAATGACATAATGTTAAATTTTTAGCACTTTTGAAGAAATGTTTATTATTATTTTGAAGAACTGTTCTTTGTAAATTCAGTGACATAATGTTAAATTTTTTAGCACTTTTGAAGAAGTGTTTATTTTCCATGTGTGTACTCATTTTTAAGTACTTTTTTTCAGTATAAAGAATAAGCTTGATAGAAAAAAACTCAAAATGTTTTATCCATGTACATAATTATACTTTTTACGCATTTGAATTTCTCTTATTCCACGATCTTTTCCTTAAAGTTAAATAGAGTAAAATCAGGAGGTAAAGCTTAATTTAATCTATCAAAATCCAAGATAGAGTATAGTCTTACAAGATTTTTTGTACGTTCGTTTTTTTGCCTTAAGGAAAAATTGAAAAATACGATTATTGTGGCATGTATGTAAGAAATGAGATATGGAGGTAATTTCACAAATATAAATTTCAGGAATAGAATTGAATTAATTATGAACTCCATAATTAATAAGAATAAAAAATGAAACATTCGAAAGTAATATTGTTATACATCTATTAATTAAGTACGTTACTTTTATGCAAATTCGGTTAAAAAAAGTGTGAATAGTTAATGCGAAACGTGATATAGTAATATGTTTTAGTTTTATCACTGAATATTGAATAATAAATGAACCACTTAATCACTAAGAAATTTTATTTCATAACGTGAAAAAAAACGTATTTATAACACTTCGGATTGAATTTTTTTTTGTACTTATTAATATTATTAAACAGTATTTAATAACAATATTTTAAACCTAGTCAAGTAGTCATACGTTTTTTGTAAGAAATAATTAAAAAAGTGTCACTATGTATCTAACACTAGCCGGTTTATCATGAGATATGTAAACTTCTATCGAACCGATTTTGGTGATATCTGTGTATGTATATGTGCTAAAAAAATTAATAATTAACAATATTATACTACGTATATTCCTTATTTGTCAGAAAATATATTTCTCTTCCTATTGCTAAGAATTTAATATAAGTATAAAACCCATTTTCCATAGAGTCAGGACACAATTCTTATTAATATACGAGTAGCAATGATGCTAAAGAAGTATTTACTCATAAATGAAAAAGGAAATATTACATAAATTATTTGTTTGTAGTGCTTTTAATGAAAGAATATAAATTAATGGTGCATTAGTGTAAAATAATTACCCACAAAATGTATCCTTTAAATGAATTAGCAAATGTCTCTGATGGTTTTCATCTTTTAGGAAACAATAAACAAAAATATAAAGTTCTGCTGATTGGGGAGAAAGGAAGGGAAGTATTATAAACATTTTCAGCATGCCAATGCAAATTCAGAGAAAAAGTCTAAGTATTTCTTTGAATTCGGAGGCGGGAATAAAAATACGAAATAAGATAAATGATTGTTCTAAGACTTCGTCATAAATCATGACTGGAACAAATGGCTTCCCACCGTCCCGCAAAGTTTTAAGAACCTTTCAAGGAAACTTGACTTTTCATCTATTTTAGTTTTAAACGCAGATTTAAGGGGAAAGTTTTATGTCTCCTGTGATACAAAGAACTGGAATATCACAGTAGAGAAATTCCGGGAATATCAAATGGCTGGCAATTTTCGAATAATTTATCTTGGGAGAAAAAATGGCGTCCTAAATGGGTTTCGTGATAGAGACCCTATGCCAAACTTGACGTGATAGGAAGGCAAAACTTTGTTCGCTCTTAAAAAAGGTACTGCTTCGTGGATGAGTGATTAATGGCCGGGAAATTCATGTCAAAGTGGATGGGTTCAAACCATACTTAAGCTTTAATGTATGTTGAAGATGAGAAATAATATTAAACTGTAGATCTTAGTCGGGTTTGCTATTAAGTAGGTCAAGGGCTTTTAATCTATTAAACTATCGACATTTTTATTTGTATCGCATTCATGTCTATAATTTTATATTAAATAACAAAAAAATTATATTTATTTCATGTCAAAGTGGATGGGTTCAAACCATACTTAAGCTTTAATGCATGTTGAAAATGAGAAATAATATTACACTATAGATCTTAGTCGGGTTTGCTATTAAGTAGGTCAAGGGCTTTTAATCTATTAAACTATCGACATTTTTATTTGTATCACATTCATGTCTATAATTTTATATTAAATAACAAAAAGATTATATTTATTTAATGTCCAAGTGGATAGGTTCAAACCATTCTTAAGCTTAATGCATGTTGAAAATGAGAAATAATATTACACTGTAGATCTTAGTCGGGTTCGCTATTAAGTAGGTCACATAATCTATTAAACTTTTAATCTATTAAACTATCGACATTTTTATTTGTATCACATTCATGTCTATAATTTTATATTAAATAACAAAAAAATATATTTATTGGAAATCATTATTGTCCAGTTTTGACAATGTGTCATTTGTACCGAGTTTGTTCTTACCGATATGCCATTTGTAACTTATGTCCCATTTGTACACTGTAAAACAATATGCTTAAAAATGAGTATCTGAACCACTCGTTTTTCTTCGAGTACAATTGCATCGTAAATAGCGATGAAGTGCTAGAAATTTTATTTAAACAATTTTTAATTTATAATTTGTTGTAAGTTATTTAACGCAAAAAAAACAATTTGAAATAAAATGTTTTGATTTATATGCATGTATAAAAAGTTGAAACAGCCAAATTTATAAATTTATGTCGTGGGGTAAATTGGTTAGTACATTTTTTTTGGACTGCGTTGTGTAATTTTTTTGTATCTTTATGAATAATGCCGTTTTGCAAAAAATACATACATACAAATAACATTACTTTTAAAACGGTGCTTTATTGACACATTAAATTAAATAGGAGAAAACTTATGGTTGGGGGGTAATGTGCAATAAAGTGCTACTGACTCACGTGTAACCGGTGGGGAGAGTTCCGTCTGAGGCGATTTAGTTGGATGTTTGGGGTGTAGATGACCGGTTACCAGGGCGTTACCATAAAATGTGGATTCTGACGTCTGGTGTCATGGCATCAGGAACTTGTCGTTGTCCAGGGGCTCGTCTGGTTCCGAAGCTCAGTGGCGTTAGCATGAAGTGGGAGCTCTGCCGTCTGGTGTCATGGCATTCGGGACTTTTCCCGTTCGCAGTGGCGTTGATCTCCAGCGGCTCTGCTTCTTAGCATGGCATCAGGGACTTTTCCCGTCTCCAGGTGCTCGTCTGGTTCCAAAGCTCAGTGGCGTTAGCATGCAGTGAGAACTCTGCCGTCTAGTGTCATGGCTTTCGGGACTTTTCCTTCTCGGCGCATGAGCACAGGACTCGTTGGAGTAAATATTTGCTCGTCTTTCTTGGGCAATAGCAAAATCGTAAGTGATGTGGGAAACCTTGAATTTCCCACGGTGGTGTCTTGGGGTGGGGGGTTGCAATCCCACATAAATTACTAAACCCACCACTTGGAATTCGCTCCGCCCTTCTTGGTCACCCCTCCTGGCCAATCCTGGCATGGTTGTAAAAATATGGCTCAGTGACGAAACTCTCCCACATTGTTACACCGTCATAAAAACCAGCGACAATCAGTCTAGCCATCTCACCAAATTGCACAAAGTACAAAATAGGTCAGATCCCTATGTAAAAATTGCAACGTGACAGCACACTGTCACAGTACCCCCCTTCCACTAATTAAAAAAAAAAATTTAAAAACACATTAAAATACAATTTTTACATATAACAAATTTGGGTTGGTAATTTTTAACATTTATAAATTTTGGTCTTGAACCTCATTTACATTTCATAATCACAACTGACACGCTTGGTAACTCACATTTATAACATTTGGTCTTGAACCTAATTTTACATTGCTCATCTTATAATTGTTCCAGAATGTTAATTTGTAATGAAGGTCTTAAACCTCCTTGTATCAAGGCAAATTACGTAGGAAAGTCTTTAACTTTTCCCGCGAAAAACCTGAGTTCTCGCATTACCTGTTCATGGGTACTTGTATATAGAAAATTGTCCTGTTAAAAGTTCTTTAAACCTTTGTATGGACATCCTTCGGTTTTTTTTTTATCTTCTGGAAATCTCAATGGAAAGTTATAAAAAGTCAGTCATACCACTTAGCCAAAATCACACATATCCCCAAAAGTTTATATTTCTAAAAGTTCGTATTGTCTGTATAAAGTTCGATTTTCCTTATAAAAGTGTCATATTAGTTTCCAATTAATAGCACCAAAATTAAAATTAAAGTACACAAAATTTAATACAGTTATACACTTTAAAACACAAAATATCTCCATGCGAAATGAGTCGCAAAATACTTTTCTATGCGCTCCTATATTTACGCTAACTCGTCACACATTTTTTTTTATATACTAATAATGTTTTTTTTTACAATTATTCTTCCTGTCACAATTAATTGCATTATTAGTTAAAATCATTTATATAATTATTCAATTATACAGAAAACCATGTTTGATAGTCTCTTCAATCACACATAATTCATTGATTCTTAACAGTTTTTTAATTAAATACGTTATACTGTAAACACGTCACACACATTTTTCCTCTCTTTTTTTTTATATCATTACAACACATATATAGAAACAATCATTATCTAATTCTACACAATATCAATCAATAATCATCAAGACGCTTCTAATTGTCCATACTTCAATTCACACAGAAATCACACGTAACGTCTCAATTATTTACACAAACGCCAAAATCCCTTACTTAACGAGGGATCTTCCAGCGGCTTCAAACCGAAACCTTCGTCTGCAACTTTCTGCTACACTCTCAACACCAGTGCTTAGCAAAACCCCTCGCGAAAAAAAGATTTGTCCCATCAAGGTCGTTTCCCATTTAACCGACCCCTGGACATTTCGTCCTCTTAACAATTAAACCAAAAAAAAAAAAGCACACTTTCCCCCCCTCGAAGAGAAGTGAAGAGCGTGAAGCCGACCCCTCCTTGTTTATCTTTTAACGAAGAGTGACCATGCGGAACCTCGATTGTCTGACCGTTTCCAGTAAAAACACAAGTAATGTTTTGTATCCACGCTCTTTTTATACATTTTATTGTAAATTGATTGAATTGTCATAAACCAATATGAATTGTTTCCCCTAAACGTGCTTAGTTCGTTTAATTCTCACATGTGCTCGCACAAATTTTTGTCGCCAACTTGGCGCCACACGCCAATGTTGTAAATGGAAAGTTTCTCTTTTCCTTTCCATAAACAATTATTTTATACCTGATATTAACTCTGAGAATATCTAACTCATTGTAATGCATAACCATTTTTACCTAACTATGAAATAGTTTATACACATTTCAATCTCCGCCAAGAGATAAATTTTCAATTGTTGCCCGTAGAACCTCTACCCGGCAGAACAAATGTTCTACATTAATACATGTCCAATCCCTTTATTTCAGCAATCAACACCTATTTCTACCCATTGGAAAAATCTTATGTGCATTTAATAATTGACAACCATTTTCCTTATTTTTCCCATAATAATCGCCAATTTATCTTCCATGCCATCAATGATGCCAAGACGCGCCTCTCTCCTGCAACCCTAAAACGTCGACGGGTCAAACGGTGACCTTTCTCCTATTCAATAGAAGCATTCAAGGCCCCCCTCTTCGTTTCCCCCTTACTGCTGCACGATCAAAGAGTGTTTTTTTTTAATCGCTCTTTCTTGCTGAGCTTTCAAATCGGTAATATTTATCTTATTTATTTATTTCATTATTGAATGCCAGATGCTTTTTTTTTCCAAATATAATTTTATGTCTTTACACAAAATTACCTAATTACACAAATTATTTTATGTATTTTCCACAAATTACCCTATGCATTTTTTTACACATATTATATGTTATTATACACGATATTTTATGCATTTTTACTCAACTTACTCTATGCATTTTTTTACACATATTATATGTTATTATACACGATATTTTATGCATTTTTACTCAACTTACTCTATGCATTTTTTTACACATATTATATGTTATTATACACGATATTTTATGCATTTTTACTCAACTTACTCTATGCATTTTTTACACATATTATATGTTATTATACACGATATTTTATGCATTTTTACTCAACTTACTCGATGCATTTTTTTACACATATTAAATGTTATTATACACGGTATTTTATGCATTTTTACTCAACTTACTCTATGCATTTTTTTACACAAATTATTTCATTCATATTTTTGTTGAATACCTCAATTGCATACTGTTTATTTATTTGTTTATGCTGTATTACATAACACCATGTTACCTGAGTTATTTATTATACAACAGTATACAAAACTCCCACACCCTCAAACTAATACAAATGGATTTTACGCTTCTCAATTTTTTAATCTTGTGGTATAAACTCTATACTCTTCTAAAATTTTACCAGTTTGTAAAATTTGCATATTATCAGCTGTTGGAAATTTATCTATGACACCTTCACTAGAACTCCTGCCTGAATTTTCAATCTGAGGTAAAACTCCACAGTTACTTACTCCCATTTATGTTACCTTGCATAACGCTTTATTTACTTTCCGACTGGTTTGGGAATTTAACCTAGGTACTAATTCATTTTTACCTGACGTATGAGCAGTGTTGAGCTCATGTTTGTTTATATTATTACTAGAAATATCGCTTTGAAATTCATTACGTGTTCTCATATCGCAAATTTTTATTCTTCGTCTAAGAATAATTGGTTTCCCCTCCAAATTTCTAATAGTGGCTGTTATTTGCCTATTATCCGATTTATCCATATTCGGTATAATTTCGATATTAGATTTCAAACGTTTGGGGTGGAAAAATACTTCCATGTTTTCATCGATATCATGTTTCAGTTTTATTTCGACAATTTTACTCTGCCCGCTTTGTAAAATTAGTTTTCGTTTTAGTGAACCAGGTATAAGAGTCATATTATTACAAACACCTTGAGCAACGCTTGCTTTCTTTTGTAAATGTATAATTTCACCCTCAAATTTTAAATAGCTCTTACCAAAATTGATTTCCGTTTGATATCTCTTTAATAAATCCGTTCCAAAAATCGCTTGATACTCACCAATTTTGTCTCTTATGACAAAAAATGTATGCGTAATAAATTTATTTCCCATTTTAATCCGTACTTCATTCATAGTTGACTAATTCTCCGGTCACAGTTTTAATTGAAATATTTTGGGGTATTATTGATACTTTTTGCGTTTTTTTGATTTCATTAAATACTTCTGCCTCTAGAAATGAACAATTACTACCTGAATCGATCAATGAAGATAATTTAATTTCTCCAGCCTCTACAGTTATAATTGGTAAATCGCAAATATCTGAATTTTTTGCTAAATTAATCCTGTTTGCATTAGAAACCAAAGTATTCACGTGAGGTAATGTCACTAGGTCTTGTTCGTTAAACGATACATGTCTAGTTACGCCAGAATCGTCATTTGTTCCCTGATTTCTTTCCGAATTTATATTATTAGCGCGTATTTGATTAACATCAGTTTCATGATCCCTATCATTTTGCCTATTAAAATTTCGTCCATTTCGACTTTCCAAAAATTGTTGTCTGAAATCTCCCCTTCTCACAGAATTGCGCTTTTCGAATTTATTAGACGGATATTGTATTGTCCGTTCATCCCTACCATAGCGATTAAAATTTCCGTAATCAGTTTTGCGATAATTCTCACTAATGTTAGTGCGCTCAACTGCTAACTTAATATTTTTAAAAGTCTCGCACTCCGTAAAAGTGTGATTGATTTCCCCACATGCTATGCAGTATCTAAATGGCTTTTCTAATTCTGCCTTTCTGGCAAATCCTACACTTGTAGCCATTATTAGTATATAATTAGTGTTATATAAATTTTCAAATACATGCACAATAATCAATACACAATAAATTTAACCAGATAAATTGCATGGAGGTATTTCGTTACTTATTACCCTTTACCATATATAATTTCCAATACAACATCATTCATTTTTTTTAAATTGCCAAACATAGCAATAATTTCCAAATAAGCTCCAATTTAATAAAAAATAATTCAGAGACTGGTCCGAGGCACCATATGTCGTGGGGTAAATTGGTTAGTACATTTTTTTTGGACTGCGTTGTGTAATTTTTTTGTATCTTTATGAATAATGCCGTTTTGCAAAAAATACATACATACAAATAACATTACTTTCAAAACGGTGCTTTATTGACACATTAAATTATATAGGAGAAAACTTATGGTTGGGGGGTAATGTGCAATAAAGTGCTACTGACTCACGTGTAACCGGTGGGGAGAGTTCCGTCTGAGGCGATTTAGTTGGATGTTTGGGGTGTAGATGACCGGTTACCAGGGCGTTACCATAAAATGTGGATTCTGACGTCTGGTGTCATGGCATCAGGGACTTGTCGTTGTCCAGGGGCTCGTCTGGTTCCGAAGCTCAGTGGCGTTAGCATGAAGTGGGAGCTCTGCCGTCTGGTGTCATGGCATTCGGGACTTTTCCCGTTCGCAGTGGTGTTGATCTCCAGCGGCTCTGCTTCTTAGCATGGCATCAGGGACTTTTCCGGCTCGCAGTGGCGTTGGTCTCCAGCGGCTCTGCTTCTTAGCATGGCATCAGGGACTTTTCCCGTCTCCAGGGGCTCGTCTGGTTCCAAAGCTCAGTGGCGTTGATCTCCAGCGGCTCTGCTTCTTAGCATGGCATCAGGGACTTTTCCCGTCTCCAGGGGCTCGTCTGGTTCCAAAGCTCAGTGGCGTTAGCATGCAGTGAGAACTCTGCCGTCTAGTGTCATGGCTTTCGGGACTTTTCCTTCTCGGCGCATGAGCACAGGACTCGTTGGAGTAAATATTTGCTCGTCTTTCTTGGGCAATAGCAAAATCGTAAGTGATGTGGGAAACCTTGAATTTCCCACGGTGGTGTCTTGGGGTGGGGGGTTGCAATCCCACATAAATTACTAAACCCACCACTTGGAATTCGCTCCGCCCTTCTTGGTCACCCCTCCTGGCCAATCCTGGCATGGTTGTAAAAATATGGCTCAGTGACGAAACTCTCCCACATTGTTACACCGTCATAAAAACCAGCGACAATCAGTCTAGCCATCTCACCAAATTGCACAAAGTACAAAATAGGTCAGATCCCTATGTAAAAATTGCAACGTGACAGCACACTGTCACAATTTATTAAGTTTTACCAAATATTTTAGACATTGTTTACAAAACAATATCGGAATTTTATTTTTAAAATTAATAAGAGAAGAAGAAATTTTAATAATCTGAAGCTTTGTCCTCCTTATGCTTATAAAAGCAATTGTTTTTAAACATAACTTCAGCGTAGAATAATTTTAGTATCAATATGCAATCTGGAATTTAAAAGAAATTTAAAATAATTTTTATTACATTTTGAGTAAAAATTTCGATTCTGAAATATCGCGGTTTTAACAAAATATCAAGTCAACTGCATCTGGAAGTGTTTTAAAATTAGATATGCAAACTGAAAGTAATTTTCAAACTAAAATTTAATTGTTTCCTACACATGTCAAATGCATCATAAAGCAATTGCTCAAAAACACCTCTAAAGAATTGAAAGTATAAATATGCTTGGAAATTTTACAGTATGAACGTATTATAAAAACAGTAAAACAAACATATAAGGAAGCCCATCACCCTTAAAATTATTTGTAGTAATCCAAAACTTGGAAGTAATTTTTTAAAAAAATTTAAATAAACTCACATTACGAATTGCATTTTGTGAACGAACTTAACAGCCAATTTACTCAAAACGTATTTTTTCCATGTTGGGGGCACATCACTTAAAAACTACTTGATATATATTTCTGAAATTTTTCTGATTGTTTAAGTAACACTTTTAAAAACTTTAACACAAAGAATAAAAAATATCACTGGTTAACAGTGAAAACAGTGAAATTGCTTCTTAGATGAAAGAACCCAATTCTGAATAATGTCAACATGCTGGACACAAATATCACCTTAAAAAAAGTTTATTGGCTCTCGTTGCTGCATAGAAAAATACCGTAAGTGCAATTGTTAAAAAAACGCATGAATTGTATTTTGTTTACGTTTCCTGTACCTATGATTTGGAGGGAGCCGACCAATCATGTTGATGACTGTTATTTCGGCATGGCCAACCAGTTTCTGGAGGTATTGCCAAGAAAATAAGTGGACAGTTGAATACCCTTATACCTTCTACTCTGCGTCTTGTCTCTAATGGAATACGTAATTTTTTGTCAATAATGTGTACACATTACAAAAAACCGTAGCCAATTCAGCCTCAGCCTTTTCTTTGTTATAAGCGTATTCAACACATTGAATTAGTTAGGAAATGACTATTTCCATCTCGGAATTAAAATGTTTTTGTAATTTTGTGCCCGGTGTTTTAGATGCATACTTTTTTTTTCTAAAAAATTTTTTGTATGAAAAATTAATAATTTTTTTTGGTCATATTTTAAAAATTCATAACTTTGTTAAAATTTAAAAAAAAATTAAAATCTCTGTGTTACAAGTATTGGAAAATAGTATAAAACTATAAAAAATTCGGATTGATCAAGGAATTTGTAACTAAATGAGATGCCCCAAAATGAAAGCCCTGTGTAAATATGCATATTTTTTCTCTAAAAATATTTCTGCATGAAAAATTAATAATTTTTTTTGTCATATTTTTAAAAATTCATAACTTTATTAATATTTTTTAAAAACTAAAATCTCTGTGTGGCAAATATTGGAAAATAGTAAAGAACTATAAAAAATTCGGATTGATCAAGGAATTTGTAACTAAATGAGATGCCCCCAAAATTAGGGAATTTAACATGGGCGTCTATGGGGATGCTGGACCCCCCTAACATCTTTTAAAATTGAGAATTTATTATATGTGTACTAAAATACCGAAATAGTAATACAAATATTTAAAGAATTTCAAAATGAATACTCATAAAATGATCCTTGATTTAAAACTTTTAGTAGAATCAATAATTGAAAACTTAAAAAAAAACTAATTATTTTAATCTAAAAGCACTTTCATTCTTTACTTTAGAATTTATTCTACATAATGTAAAAAATATAAATTAACTAATCGACAAAATAAAATGTAAAATTTTAAAAACACTAGTTCCCGTCTTATCAATATTCTTTCGTCGATATTTTAAACGAAACGTTCGCTTCAAGAAATTCGTTTATTTACATATTTATTTTTAAATACTAAAAAATACAAAACCAGCAAAACAAAACGCGCTTTAAAGTCATAAATTCTTTCAAAAGATTACTAACACAAATTCTACCATGAAGCTGAATTTAATTATAGTTAACAATGCAAAATGAATAGGAAGTGAAGATTTTTCAGAAATAAACTTGAGATTTATTTTCCTCTATTAAAATAAAAAAGGTTGTTTTCTCGTTTCCGAAAAACGGATTTCTCTATTTTCATTCCATCCCAGAGGACAAACAATGCTAAGCTTACCTTTTTTAAATTTAGAAATTTGTTTCCTGAATTAATGAATTTACAATTTCTGTGTTTGACTTCGAAAAAATATTTGTATGAAATGCATTGAAATATAAATTTATAGCAATGCGATTAAATAGAATAAAAACGATTTTTTTCGCATGAATAATTTTTACAGCTAGAACGAAATATTTTGAACAAACAGATTAAACTTTATTTTTAATGACATAAATATAAAATGTAAAAAAGAGTAATGTTTTAAATAAATAATAAGGAATCATGCATCGGTTTAAAATAATGTGTTTTGTCGTTTTTATTGTTTACTTGGTTAGAGGAATAAACACTTTTTTGGTAATATAATTTATTATAAAAATAACATTCATGTTCAACGTTAATTGCGTTTTCGTTTTTAAATCGATGCATGTGTGTAATTAATGCAAAAATATTTTTAATTCAATAATTTATATTTAGTATAAATAATACATATGAGCTGTTTGAATTATTTAATTAAATATTCTATAAGGTTAAAAATTGTAGTGGAGGGGGGGGGGGCTTCACACGAAATTCTATGGACTTTCACTTGTGCGCCCAGTTCTGTTATTTTTAGTCAATTAATGACAAAACTTTTTAATTCTGTTAATAAAAGCGTATTTTTAAAAAAAATATTTCTATATGTATTATCCCCATTAAATATAAAAACTTTAATAAAAGATATTTTGTTTTATTATTTTTAAAAAAGTTTTTTTCTGTATATGTTTTTGAAATATGAGAAAATATTACACTGTAAAAAAAGGTGCTTAAAAAGAGTATATGAACGCACTCGTTTTTTTAGTACAATTGCATCGTAAATGATTGATGACCCACTCAAATTGAAGTAACCGTACTTTCTTAAAGAGAAGCAGTGTGATTTAATATTGCTAATCTCAGCTTCTGTTTAAGCCATCTTAACGAAACGACCTGACAAACTTGAAATAGTTTTCAGACGATGATTTTTCTCATTATTTGATGTCGATTTCTTAAATGGAAACTGAGTTATTATAACTCCCCCATTTTTTTGGCACACCTTTTTAACAATTCTTCTGTTTATAATTTCTTTACGTCGCCCCGGTAGTACAACGGATACGGCATTGGGCTGCGATCCCTGAGGACCTGGGTCCGATTGTCTTTCGAGTCTTAGTTGTAATTGTCGATATTTATTGAAAGTGATGTGTGAAGGCAGCTTATATATGCTAACATCTTCTCTTTTTATTCCTTTTTACCCATTGTACTTATGTTTGAGTACATGTCTTTTTTAAAATAGAAACTTATGTATTCGGAACCATAATAAGCATTGAATATAATTAAAAATGAGTACCTGTTTTTAACAGTGCAAATATAAATGATTTAATAAAAAACATTTTTTTTTAATTTTAACAGTATAAATATAAATGATTTAATATATTTTTTTAATTTTAGAAGTGCAAATATAAAAGATTTAATAAAAAATAATTTTTTTATATATTAACAGTGCAAATATAAATGATTTAATAAAAAATATATTTTTTAATTTTAACGGTGCAAATATAAATGATTTAATAATTTTTTTTTAATTTTAACAGTGTAAATATAAATGATTTATTAAAAAATATTTTTTTTTTAATTTTAACTATGCAAATATAAATGATTTATTAATTTTTTTTTTTTAAATTTTAACAATGCAAATATATATGATTTATTAAAAAATATTTTTTTTAAATTTTAACAATGCAAATATATATGATTTAATAAAAAATAAAAAACAAATTTAACAATGCAAATATAAATGATTTAATATTTTTTTTTTTTTTTAAATTTTAACAGTGTAAATATAAAAGATTTAGTAAAAAATATTTTGATTTGTTGTTTTTAAAAAGTTTTTTTTTATGTATGATTTGGAAATATGAGAAAATATTATTACCCAAGAAAATATACATCCAGCTTTGATAAGACTATCCACATCATAAATTTCAACAGAACCATTCAATAACGATCCCCGTTATTTAACACTTTATGAACGGACGCCTGGGCTGACAACCGATAACGAGTATTCCTTTGAATAATTTAGGGTTTCTCAACTTCGAAAATATGAAGTTACCCTAGCAAGAGAAAAAGGATGATAAAGGGAAGTTGCTGATGAGAAAATTCAGGTTTCGCAACCACAAAAAATTCACACTCCTTCCCTAACGAGGCATTTCCTGTGCAATCATTTCCTGTTGTGCTAGCGTTCCTTTTGTTACCTCACAAACTACCCCAATCAATATACTTTTTCTTAGGCTTGTTATCCCTTTAGGATCACGTCTGACACCATGCACTGATATGGACTTTTCTAGTTATTATTTATACGCTAAAAAAATGGTTAGTTGGTGAAATTAACGTCGAACTAGAGCTAAACCATCTGTCCCGGTTCTGGGTCTATCCCGAAGGAAAGAACCGAGAACACTGCATCCTAATTTTGCATGATGGTCACATAATAAAGACAACACCCAAGCTGGCACCCATATAATTTGACGTACGCTGTTAAAAATTATTACGACCTTGCACCAAAATTTGGTACACATTTAGCTGCAACCAAAATTTGGTGCTAAGTTTCACCATTTTACAATGTTACCAATGATACCATTCAGAGGTGAAACGTTGAAACAAAAATAATATTTTTGCTTCATCAGTTTACGGTTTTCTTAGTAGTAGTATTTTTGTATCGAATCTGGCAACCCTCTGATCGCAAGATCACAACTTTTTTTACTTTTCTTTGATAAGTCCACCGATCGGGCTCGAACTAAGAATGCTCTGATCCATAGCTGAACGTCTTTATCCATTGGACCACGGAGGCCCTTGTTTTCTACCTTAGGGGGGGGGGGGGGACCCGGTTTGGTGATGTAGCGATAGCGAAAAATTCGGCTGCAGTTAAAGAGGTTGAAGCAATTATTGGTGAAACCTCCGCTATTTTTCCCAATAAAGGATTTTTGGTTAAATCTAAATTCCACCATAATATGGTGCAATTTGCTGCTGACCTCTGTTTTACACCAAGATATGGTATGAACTGAAATTCTTAACAGTTTAGGCGAGAGTAAGACATGCTGCATATCGAATGCGCGTTCTTTTGATGCTGAGACCGAGCCGATAACTCCTGATCCGCATCGGCTCTGGACGGGTTGAAAGAGGGCAAGCTTGCAATCGGTGGGTTGCGAGTTAGAACCTCGATGTTCCCATGAAGGCTCACCATATAGAACGGTGGTATATTTTAAATTTGCAGTGACCTAAATATCCTTATGTTGTCCGGGATGAAAAAGTACAGAGAGTGGAGTGCCAGATCATAAGTGTTGTCCACATCATCAGACTCTACTTCAAAATTACGAGGAAATGTTACCCGGAATCTTTCTTGTATCGTAAATAATCTCCATTAGCAGATTGTGTATATCCAATGCGATGTTAACACAACCTAAATGAAACCTGAATTGTATCGTCAAATAAGAAAGCATTTTTTTAATAATTTATTTAGTATAATATTTCACTCTCTCTCTCTCTATCTCTCTTTTTATTACGTTTTACAACATTCCTTTAAAAGTATTATATTTTGAAAAAAAACACTATATTTTTAAATCGTTTTAGATAATGCTTCTCAAAGAAATCGCTTTATATAAAAAATCTCATGTTTTTATTTTTAAATTAAATTGAAAAAGCTTAGTAAAAAGACAATTTCTTCAAAAATACTGCAAAAGCATTAAAGTTTCAAGAAAACAGACAATATCTTGATATAGATCTCCCTGAGTCTAAAAAACACACGAAACTCAAGTCAAGAAAACAAAGAAAAAAAAGGGAAGAACCTCAAAGAAAAAAGGATGAAAACTTTTCATATCTGAAAAACCCAACTATTGAACTATATCGTTTTAGGTTAAGCAACCTCTGAAGGTTTTTTCCTTTCTTACGTGACATTTGACTCGACGCTTCTCAAAATAAAAACCACATAAATAGATAAAGAAACTTACTTTTAAGGAGTCATAAGTGAAAAAATTGTCAGAGTATCTTCCTTGAGGCTATGCCACGATCTTTAATGCCATCGCATGTTGTCTACGTATCAGCCATGTCAAAACTGCCAGTGCCCTCTGTTATTGTGTGAAGACCGAACTGATACATCTTTTATCAGCTTCACCAGAAATGTATTAATCGCTGTTTATACTTTTTATGGCGAATAAAATCGATGTCTTATATTTGTAGATATATATTAAATACTGTTATAATAAGAATTTAAGATTGTTTTCAATTATTAATTTGTTATGAAATTATTTAATGGATAATTTGTATTTTAAACAGAAGACAATCTTCAGTCATAAAATTATATTTCTCGTTTTAAAAAAGTTATTTTCGTTTAGGATTTACATTATTAAAAATTGTAAGAAATTAAGTGAAATTAATAAATTTATTTTACTAATCACAAATTGTTTAGCTATAGTCCATCTTTGGCTCAATCATATTTTGCTGTATTGGCATAAAAACATTATTTTTGTCCACCTACTTCTTTTATATTTTTAAGGTGTACGTACACACTTGAAAATTTTTATTAAATTATAAATTTAAAAATCTATTTTTTTTTCATGTATGAAAACACCTTAAAAATCACGAGGATTCATTATAAAAAAAGCTGAATAAATTCAAATGCTAATGAGCTAATTAACATTTTGTAAGCTAATTAGCAAGTTTTATCAAACATGATTACACAAGTTGTAATTTATTTAGAAGCATAATTTCCATTGAAAATTACTCGCAGTATCTATAAGCTAATTAGCATGTTTTATCCAACATGATTACACAAGTTGTAATTTATTTAGAAGAATAATTTTCATTGAAAATTACTCGCAGTATCTATAAGCTAATTAGCATGTTTTATCCAACATGATTACACAAGTTGTAATTTATTTAGAAGCATAATTTCCATTGAAAATTACTCGCAGTATCTATAAGCTAATTAGCATGTTTTATCCAACATGATTACACAAGTTGTAATTTATTTAGAAGAATAATTTTCATTGAAAATTACTCGCAGTATCTATAAGCTAATTAGCATGTTTTATCCAACATGATTACACAAGTTGTAATTTATTTAGAAGAATAATTTTCATTGAAAATTACTCGCAGTATCTATCTTAATGTTATGAACCTCCAAACCGTTTATAGCATTTAAAGTTGTTTTTTTAATTTTACCTCGAGAGTCTTTAAAAAAAATAAAAAAAATTCAATTCTACTAAAAATTAATTATTTTACGAATCTTTATGATGTAGGGTCATAACATCTCACAACTAATATTCTTAAAAAGTTTAAGCAAACTTGAGTTACCTTGTTTGAAATAAAGAGACATATTGTAAAAATACAATTCTTCAGAAATTAAGTGTAAAGTTTACAAAACATATTCCCATTGCAAGCGGGGCCCTAGAATAACCCTTTGTAAATACAAAAGTTTTGGGAATATTTATTCAATCTTGGTACCATATGAAAGATAATAAATTGGAAAATATTATTGAAAACAAAATATTTTGTAAATTTTTGTTTAATTTTTGTTTTTCCTAATGTGTATGTACACCTTAAGACGCCTGGCTTTAGTAGAAACAAACAACGTAGTTAAAGTATAGCAGCAATAATGGTTTATTATGTGTAGTTTAAAAGCAAAGTCCCAACAATCACCTAACATCACCCAACAATTTATGATTATCCTGTACATAATTCTATTACAGTCAGTAATAATTTTATTATCTATGTTTGACCGTTTCGAAAGGAAACGTATTTTGACTGATTTGACTGGAACCTCCGAACGTAAATTAATATAGTTTGAAACTGTCTTTCAATCTCAATATTGTTGATGATGGAATTTCATATCACAAACTTTGAGGTATGAAATGAATATTCTAATCATTAATCTTATCCATTGTATGCATTCTAACTGTTCTTCAATATTGGGTCTGTATGTATTAAATTAAATTTATACGTTTTAAATTGATTAACTAACGCTAACATATATATAAAAACTTTTAATTATCTGTATTTTAATTTCGTATAAAATAAAACTTTTGTAAATCTACACAATTATCAAAAGAGTTAATAATTCCTAGCTATCATTAAATTAACTAATATGACCATTTGAAGAGACAAGGTGAAAAACGAAGAGCCGACTTTATGCTTAAATTGAGATTTCCAACACTTTATGTTAGTTACAGGACTGTACTTGCGGTTACAGGAAAAGGATAAAACTATGCTAAACGATCAGAATGCTATGTATGTCTATTAGATATAAAACTTTGTTCTACGTTCTGCATAATCCCCCGGTCATAATTTATTTTCCTTCAATTATTATTAGATTAAGGTTACCGATTACACTTAAAATATCAATTTCGATGAAAATTGACATTTTTTTTGTTGGTTTTAATGGCCCAAAATTTTTCTAAAACAGTCTTTGGTTTTAAAATGGGTCAACGAAAGTTATGTTAATTTCAATACATTGCGATTGTATAAAAATAACCATAAATAAAAACTTTAACTGCTTTTTCTGAAAAATGAAATTTTTGCCATATGTTGTGCACGAAAAAATTTGATGACACACTTTTCAGCAATTATAAATGACTCTGATAGCGCTTGTATAAAAAAAAACATTGTTCTCAATTGTTAAAGACAGAATTGGTTGCAACTCCAACTGAAACTTCCCCTTCCAAAAATTTATTTATTTCTCCCGTTTTATTGTTTTTACCTTGTTGACCACCATTCGAGTAATTGAACATCGTACGTGGCGACAGTTGAAGTAGATTGAAAGAATATTTAATTTGATTACATCATCGCTCATTTACGATGCAATTGTACTCAAAGAAAAACAAATATGTTCATGCACTCATTTTTAAGCAACTTTTTTTTTACAATGTCATGATACACTTTTCAGCAATTATAAATGACTCTGATAGCGCCTGTATAACAAAACAAAAAAAACATTGTTCTCAATTGTTAAAGGCAGAATTGGTTGCAACTTCAACTAAAACTTCCCCTTCCAAAAATTGATTTATTTCTCCCGTTTTATTGTTTTTACCTTGTTGACCACCATTCGAGTAATTGAACATCGTACGTGGCGACATTTGAAGTTGATCAAAATAATATTCAATTTGATTACATCATCGCTCATTTACGATGCAATTATTCTCAAAGAAAAACAAATATGTTCATGCACTCATTTTTAAGCACCTTTTTTTTACAATGTCATGGTACACTTTTCAGCAATTATAAATGACTCTGATAGCCCCTGTATAAAAAAAAACCATTGTTCTCAATTGCTAAAGACAGAATTGGTTGCAACTCCAACTGAAACTTCCCCTTCCAAAAATTGATTTATTTTTCCCGTTTTATTGTTTTTACCTTGTTGACCACCATTCGAGTAATTGAACATCGTACGTGGCGACATTTGAAGTTGATCAAAATAATATTCAATTTGATTACATCATCGCTCATTTACGATGCAATTATTCTCAAAGAAAAACAAATATGTTCATGCACTCATTTTTAAGCACCTTTTTTTTACAATGTCATGGTACACTTTTCAGCAATTATAAATGACTCTGATAGCCCCTGTATAAAAAAAAACCATTGTTCTCAATTGCTAAAGACAGAATTGGTTGCAACTCCAACTGAAACTTCCCCTTCCAAAAATTGATTTATTTCTCCCGTTTTATTGTTTTTACCTTGTTGACCACCATTCGAGTAATTGAACATCGTACGTGGCGACAGTTGAAGTAGATTGAAAGAGCATAAAACATGGGTACCAGGAAAAAGCAAGGGGCATCGAGTATCACGTAAACTCGAAATGGAAGAACAGTGGTTCGGGGGAGCGCCTGGATACGCAGAAACTCGTGCCCACAAATTCGATCCTTCTTTTTAACCTATATGACGAAATGAGTTATATCGTTCTGTAACTTCTACTTCAATCACATTGAAGTAGAAGTTACGGAAATAGAACGGGATAAAAAGATTTGATTGCGTTCCATGAAATTGTTCGAGGCGCAACCTCCGCGAGATTTTACCGAACTGGAATGAGTTTCTGTAATATTTTAACACTCACCTAAATCTTCTGTATAAATGTATAGGGGGATTTTCTGAGTGAGGCGTATTGGAAATTTATATTTACTAGAACCTAGATAAGGATTTTTTAATGTTAAAAATACTACGTACGTATTTTGACCCTTTGAACTCAATTTTGCATACCTTTTTAACATTTCTTATGTTCATAATTTCGTCAGTTCGCCCTGGTAGTACAACGGATAAGGCACTGGACTGCGGCGCCTTAGGATATGGGTTTGATTCTTGGTTGTAATTGTTGATATTTATTGAAAGTGATTTATGAAGGCAGCCTACGTAGGCTAGAATCTGCTTTTTTTATACATTGTGCTTATTTGTGAGTACATAACTTTTTTTAAATTGAAACTTATGTATTCGGAGCCATGTTAAATCATCGAATGCAATCAAAAATGAATACATTTTACTTATTTTTGAGTACGTATTTTTAACAGTACAGTAATCAATGAAAGTATTAATTTAGAATAAACGCTAGACATATTATGAAAAAGTAGACGTTTCAAGATAATTAACTAGAAACAATATCAAGAGAGAAAAAAATTTCCATGCAACATAATATTAAACAAAAGCAACTGAAAGAGAGTATAAAATTAAAATCCTTATTTAATAAAAATAATTCTTTAGTTGACACGGGCTCTTGAATAGCACCGTGGAGAATTTAGTTCCTCTTAATTTTCGAAGCGTTATTTTATTAGCAGTTAAGAGATTTTAATGAGCTAATACCATGGTTCTAAAATAACGAGGTGCATGTATGAATGTGTGTGTGAATGTGTTCCCGGGTCTTTCCTTTTCGAGATAGACCCCGAACCGTCGCCAATAGCCCACTGTGCAGCTCTAGTGCGAAGTTATTTAGCCAAACCAAACCAAACCAAATTAAAAACGTTAATGAAAAAAAGGCGATTTTGAGTTTTTTTTGTATCGAGTGTAAATGATATTAAGGTGTATACACATACTCTAGCCTGTTAAAAACTCTACACTGTTAAAAATAGATAATCAAAAATAAGTTAAACATATACTTACAATAAATATACTTCTTTTTGAGTACATTCGATGCTTATAATACCTCCGAATACATGTTTCAATTTTGAAAAAGCCATGTACACAAAAATTTATTTAGAATAAACGCTGGACATATTATGAAAAAATACACGTTTCAAGATAATTAACTAGAAACAATATCAAGAGATAAAAAAAATTTCATGCAACATAATATTAAAGAAAAGCTACTGAAAGAGAGTATAAAATTAAAGTCGTAGTTTTATAAAAATAATTCTTTAGGTGACACGGGCTCTTGAATAGCACCGTGGAGAATTTAGCTCCTCTTAGTTTTCAAAGCGTTATTTTATTAGCAGTTAAGAGATTTTAATGAGCTAATAAGGCGGATCTAGCTGAGGTTAGACGCATTAAAAATATTTTACTGCATATACAATTACTTTTACTACGCGCAAGAACTGCTTTCAGGTAGTAGTTCCCCATGTTATTCGGAAATCGTTTAATTTTTTTTTATGTAGTGATTTTGTGTGTGGAGTCACGTAACTTTATACGTTGAAAAAATAGTGCAAACAACTGCAGTTCGTAAATTTTTTTAATGTACTAAAGAAATTATACTATTATTGCTGAATAAAAAGCAATGAAACATGTGAATGTTTGATTTTTAAATATAAAAATTAATGTGTATTCCGCATATTTTTGTCAAAATGTTTAATATTTATTATAATTATGATAAACCTAAAATGAGGAGCAATCATTTAAAACGTGTTTTGTCCATAACTTATCAACATTTGACTATTACATAACTGAATTTCATATTAAAGATCTTGAAGGCATGGGAAAAAGTTTTCTGTTAAAAAAATTGTACCATAAATCACCGATAGGAGGAATTTTGGCGCTGTCCTAGCGGAAAAACAGTTACGATATACACACAAATTAATTTAGTGATTAAACTCAAAGGATAATTGTTTTAATCGGAATCAGGACGCACATTGGATTCACACAAGAAAATTCAGCATATTGAATGTCGTTCTAGGTTGGAGCTACATCCTTTTTGCAGCAAACCCTTCAATTATGCAATGCATCTTTTAAAATATAAATACCCTATACAAATAAAGACTTTTAATATATATTCGCCATATTTCATGTACCAAATGATAACACAACATTGTTTAGATATTTTTCATAAAATTAAAAAGAAGTACATTAATTATTTTTTATTATATTTCTTGAATATATTGTAAAGGGATTTTTTTTGTTAAACTGTTATTATGATTAAACTGTTTAAAATGATAATGCCATTGTAAATTATTAATATCACAGGTTTTACGTTCGAAGATTTATGATCTTTAAAGGGTCCATAACAATGGGGACTTTTAATATATGTATTTCTCGTAAATTAGATGTAAAATGTAGATATTAGTGAAATATTAAAATAAAACAGATTTTACTAACATTCTCTACAGCATTGCATATCTGGCATTGTTATAAATATTCTTAAAAAGAAACTGAAAATTGCAGCAAATAAGAAGAATTTCTATTTTGTTCTTCCACAAACTAGAAACATTCAGAAACAAGGTAAACCAGGAATGGGCAGAAGAAATGGGGCCAATTGGCGAAAATAATGGTCATGTCGATGCAATTTTCTTGTACAAAAGAGAAATAAATGCAAAAATGTCTACGCTACACGAATGTGTAAAAGTATATTTTTGCTTAAGGTTAAAGAAAGCACACATCAGAATTATATTTCTGTTTGATAATATTTCTATATATTTTAAATCCATATATAATTTAAATAATAAAAATTAATATTATTTATTTCCACAAACTAGAAACATTCAGAAACAAGGTAAACCAGGAATGGGCAGAAGAAATGGGGCCAATTGTCGAAAATAATGGTCATGTCGATGCAATTTCTTGTACGAAAGAGAAATAAATGCAAAAATGTCTACGCTACACGAATGTGTAAAAGTATATTTTTGCTTAAGGTTAAAGAAAGCACACATCAGAATTATATTTCTGTTTGATAATATTTCTATATATTTTAAATCCATATATAATTTAAATAATAAAAATTAATATTATTTATTTCCACAAAATAGAAACATTCAAAAACAAGGTAAACCAGGAATGGGCTGAAGAAATGGGGCCAATTGGCGAAAATAATGGTCATGTCGATGCAATTTTCTTGTACGAAAGAGAAATAAATGCAAAAATATCTAAGCTACACGAATGTGTAAAAGTATATTTTTGCTTAAGGTTAAAGAAAGCACACATCAGAATTATATTTCTGTTTGATAATATTTCTATATATTTTAAATCCATATATAATTTAAATAATAAAAATTAATATTATTTATTTCCACAAACTAGAAAGATTCAGAAACAAGGTAAACCAGGAATGGGCAGAAGAAATGGGGCCAATTGTCGAAAATAATGGTCATGTCGATGCAATTTTCTTGTACGAAAGAGAAATAAATGCAAAAATGTCTACACTACACGAATGTGTAAAAGTATATTTTTGCTTAACGTTAAAGAAAGCATCATAATTCTATTTCTGTTTGATAATATTTCTATATATTTTAAATCTATATATAATTTAAATAATAAAAATTAATATTATTCATATTTCCACACCAAAATCTTTGTCCCATCTGAATAAAAATATACGGTGAATTTTTATATTTGGCTTTCTTTAGTTTGTGAATTTAAATCGCATGCAATTACAATTAATTTTTACAATGCTTATAATGGTTAACAAAATTATATTTACATTATAAGGCCTAGTAGGAATCATACGACGCAGAGTAGCCACTGCTTCTACTTAAGGTTAATATATATTAATTTTAAGACAAATTGCAACCCTAAACTGATGACATTGTGTTAAAGTCATTTATTTTAGGCTTATACTCTGCGATAGTAAGCTTACTCTGATTTATCAATTTTCACTTATCTACTTCATTCATTCTTTAGTCTCATTCATTTTGACGTTGTGTTAATACTTTAAGTCAGTGTAAGGGCATATGACAGGTTTATAAACAGATTTAAACTGTTGTCTGATAGTGTATTAATAAATCTTTTCCTTTTCTAAAATTTAGGCTATTATTATTGATTTCCATTTAAATGTAATTTTATGAGATAATGTAACAAATTAACATTACACTAGAACTGAATAATTAGCTATTAGCGACGGTTCTGACACAGCTTTTTAATTTAGAACCCTGTTCAGATGAAGGGCACATCACCTGAGTTGACCCCCACACTCAAACCTTCCACACCACGACCAATATGAGAACATTTGAACCATGATACAATTAACGTACACCAGCCCCCTCTATACAAAGAATTTTTGGTCGGCCAACGAGGGTAGAACTAGCAACCCTCCAAAGATTTTAATTTATAAATATTTTACAAATTTTAAATTTTCTTCTGTAGCATCGAATTTCATTCGTAGTAAAAATAGTTTATTTAGAAAATGTGATATTAAAAGACTTAAGTGCGCCCAAAGAAGAGTTTTGAATTTAAAAAAGAAGTATTAGATGGCACAAACTTAAACTTGTAGTTGACTTCTACGCATGCGCTACTCATCCTTCCGTTTCATGTTGGATTTTCGTGTTGACATCATTCAAATTCCTCTCTAAAAAGGTTGTACCCATGCACTACTTATCCTTCCGTTTCATGTTTGGTTTCCGTGTCGAAGTCATACATCTTCACTAACCCCTCTCTAAAGAAGTTTCACTTCAAAAATATACAATACTAGCATGCCTATGCGATAATTATCGTATAAACAAACGCCCCCTACACACCACACATCGGGTGAAAGATATTAAAAAATCTTTTACGGCTCAAAGATAAAAAAAAAGTTTACGATCGGCTTAATTAACGTTGGTAGCATTATCAAAGGCTTGTTTAAAAACCTAGTTAAAAAGAATTATTAACCTACTTTAACTACGATTCGTCACTGGTCCATGAAATTCTCTTTCTTTTGACTCCTCATGTGCTAAGATTCGTTGCATCTGAGGAGTGTAAAAGGGATCTTCACTACACAAATAATATATATGACGATGCGGAAATTAATCGCTTGTTAAAAACTCGACAACAATATTACTTTTAGACGTATTCATCCCTTATTAACTTTCTTTTTCGTTGAATTTACTTTAATAAATCCCCTACCAACCTCTGTCAATAAATACTTTCCCAAAGAAACTCAATTCAGGAAAATAACTAACTCAATTTACAATTCCCGCTGAGCCAGCTAACTTTCTAAACACAATTTAATAGATGACAGAACATGGCAGCGCACCCCCGACATGCAGCTATTAATCGGGTTTAGCTGTTTCGCAGGGACACCGTGGTAATTGTTGTATAAACGCACGTTTTTTTTTAAAAAAAAAAACGTTGATATTTATGAAATAAAATCACGATTCGTCACTGAAATTCTCTTTCTTTTGATTTCTCCTGTGTTAAGATTCGTTGCGTATGAGGAGCGTAAAAGGGATCTTTACTACAGAAATAACATATATGACGATGAGGAAATTAATCGCTTGTTAAAAACTCGGCAACAATATTACTTTTAGACGTCCCTTATTAACTTTCTTCTTCGTTGAATTTACTTTAATAAATCCCCTACCAACCTCTGTCAATAAATACTTTCCCAAAGAAATTCAATTCAGGAAAATAACTAACTTAATTTCCAATTCCCGCTGAGCCAGCTAACTTTCTAAACACAATTTAATAGATGACAGAACATGGCAGCGCACCCCCGACATGCAGCTATTAATCGGGTTTAGCTGTTTCGCAGGGACACCGTGGTAATTGTGCGCCTAGAAGTAGCTAAGAGATGCTTCTTCAGCCTCCTCGTTAGCGGTTGCGGTGTTTACAAATGATTCCACTTTATATTTTAATGAAATCGCTTCTCTGCAGTGCCAAGATTTGGTTAAGATAATGAGAAGGAAGACGCTCGGGGTCTCCGGTGAAGGGGTGATGTTTATGCAGTGTTTCGAGGATTGGGAGAAAGACATTTGGGGAGTTGTTTGGAAAGTTTGGGATCATTGCTTCTGGTGGGGGGGGGGGGGGAGGAGTGAGTGAAGATGGAAATATTGGGATGGGATTTAGGGGGGTTTGTGGTGAGGTTGAAGTCTGTGGTTGAAGTCTGTTTTGTAAGGGTGTTGGAAATAGGGTGGGGGGAAATGATGTAGATTGCTAAATATTCTACTTTGGGGAAATAGAAATTTACTGGCAACGCTGGTGTTAGTAAAATTTCAAGTATTTCGCCGATAAAGATGTTACTGAAAAAAGGCGATTTTGAATTTTCTTTGTATCCAGTGTAAATGCTATTAAGGTGTATACACATACTCTAGCCTGTTAAAATATCTACACTATGGTGTTGGAAATAGGGGAAATGATGTAGATTGTTAAATATTCTACTTTGGGAATAAGGAAATTTACTGGTAACACTGGTGTTAGTAAAATTTCAAGTATTTCGCTGATTAAAGATGTTACTGAAAAAAAGGTGATTTTGAGTTTTCTTTGTATCGAGTGTAAACGTTATTAAGGTGTATACACATACGCTAGCTTGTTAAAAAGTCTACATTGTGATGTTGGAAATACGGTGGGGGGGGGGGGGGGATGATGTAGATTGTTAAATATTCTACTTTGGGGAAATGGAAATTTACTGGCAACACTGGTGTTAATAAAATTTCAAGTATTTCGCTGATTAAAGATGTTACTGAAAAAAAGGCGATTTTGAATTTTCTTTGTATCCAGTGTAAATGTTATTAAGGTCTAGCCTGTTAAAAACTCTACACTGTAGTGTTGGAAATAGGGTGGGGGAAATGATGTAGATTGTTAAATATTCTACTTTGGGGAAATGGAAATTTACTGGCTACACTGGTGTCAGTTAAATTTCAAGTATTTCGCTGATTAAAGATGTTACTGAATAAAAGGTGATTTTGAGTTTTTTTTTTGTATCGAGTGTAAATGTTATTGAGGTGTATATACATACTCTAGCTTGTTAAAAACTCTACACTGTTAAAAATAGGTCATCAAAAATAAGTAAAATATACTCATGTTTGAGTACATTCGATGTTTATAATGCCTCCGACCACAAGTTTCAATTTTGAAAAACACATGTACTTAAAATGAGTACAATGAGTAGATGCTTGCCTAAAACGGCTGCCTTTATAAATCACTTTAAATAAACATAAACAATTATAACCGAGTACATTAAGAAGTTATAAACAGAAGAAACGTTAAAAAAAAGTGTGTAAACAACAGAATGGGAAGTAAGCTAATTGAGCTGTAAAAACTCAGTTTCTATTTAAACAATCGACATCAAATAATGTGGAAAACTATCTTCATAACAACTATTTTAAGTTTGTCAGGTCTCTTTGTTAAGATGGCTTGAACATAAGCTAGAATTAACAATATTAAACCACACTGCTCATTTTTTCGAAGTTTGGTTGTTTAAATTTTAGTACGTCATCGCTCATTTACGATGCGATTGTACTCAAAGAAAAACGAGTATGCTCAGGTACTCATTTTTAAGTACATTTTTGTTACAGTGTAGATATGATAAGATATATATTCCAGTATCACTTCGTTTACAAAACGTTATTGTAAAAATGGTGATTCTAATGGCGATTTTCCTAAATGGTGATTTTCCTAAATGGTAATTTTCCGAATTGGTGATTTTCCTAAATGGGGATTTTCATAATTGGTGATTTTTCTAAAAAATAATATACGTGTATAGATAATAACTTGGTGTTGTAGCTTACTTGAAGTAGAATGCTGAAAACTCTACCCTGGAAAAGTGGAAATTTATTAGCAGATGACAGTTTACTTTCCTACCACTTCCTAGTTTGCAAAATGTTACTGACAAATGGTAACTTTAATTTTTCTGCGAAATAATATTCTTGTATAAATGATAATAAACTACTAAAACATACTCTAGCCAGTTGAAAAATCTACCTTTCAAAAATGTAAATTTACTGATAAAAAATACGCTAATGTATTTCACAATAATTCCTAGTTCACAAAATGTACTAGTAAAATGCCAATTTTAGATTTCAGCAACAAAATACTCATCTTGATGAGTAGATTTTATGATCTATTTTTTTATTTCTATCTCTAACCTAATCTCGCTCTCATTTTATATCGAAGGATTAATGTTATCTGTTTGGTAACGTTTTCAAACTTTAAATTGCGTCTCCTCGCCTTGATCCTACTAAACCAGAATAAACCAAGCTGAATAGTTAAGGAAATGTATATGCAAGTAAACGATGATTTAAACGAGTCTAAGTAATGCAAGATTTGTGCATATCTTTTTATTAGTAGTCAGATAATAACTCATAAATTTAAATAAAAATATCATAGGAGAATGAGAAATAGATATGGAGAAGCTATTTTATTTCGACAACGAATATTTATATTTTAATGGTCTTATATTTGGACCGAGTAGAGGAAATAATATTATCATGATCAAAGTTACAGTTCCAATTTTCTGGGTAACTATAAAATAGTAAAATTCTGGAAATTTTACATAGATTTAAAATGTTCATATATTACATATTGCCAATTTTACCTATTACTAAGGATAGGGATACTTTGAAGGTTTAGCCACACAAAATAAAATTCAACATTAAAATACGAAAAAAAAATTTAGGTTTAACATTTTAATTTTTACATTTAAATTTATAAATATATTCAAAATTCTTACTATGAAATTTGGTGTAATTCGTTCATTTTTTTTAGCTAACAGGCAACTTTATTTTATGGCCACACTGCACATATTCTAACCACTAACAAAATTCTTTTTATTTTAAGCCTAAACAAATTTAAATGATATACCTAAACAAAAAGCTCCTGTAACACTTTATAAAAATATAAAAAATTAACTTTTAAACTTTTTTTCCTACACTCTTTTACCATTTCTTGTGACTAATTAAACGCCTGCATCTGACAATTGAAACTTCATACATGATGAAAAAAATAGTGGGCTCGCTAGTTACCTTACAACGAGAATTTTTATTATTTTGAGCTTTCAAAACAACACCTGCAAACTAAAAAAAATAACATTATTTTTCGGTGAGTGTGTTGATAATAGGCGCCTTATAAGGTGCAAATCATTTTTATCGATCAGAATATTTTGTAAATGCATTATTCATTAAAAGCTAAAAAGGGATAAAAATTGCTTCATTTTTCTCATACTTTAAGATGTTTTTCACATTGGTTTAAGATTTAATGTAATGGAATCCTTTGTGGGAGATTTAACAAAAAAGGGAGTTTGCTACTTTTTCTCAGTTAAATCAGGACTGTATCAAATCAAGTTATATAAATATTTATGGTTGTAATTTGTTTTTAAATTCGAAAAATATTATTTTAAACTTTGCCAATTCTATATATTCTATTATTTTTGTTAGCCTTATGAGCCTTTCAAGCTTTTTATTTCCGTCAAAAGTTATGCACTTTTGTGGGACTAATTTTGATAAATATTTTTATGGGAGCTTTGGGTGTAACATATATGTATACACAAATCTTTAAAGACACAATCTTGTATTCCGTATATTTTTAATTTGTCAGAATAAAATATCTCACGGTCTAATTTATAATGGATAGATTTTATAAGATTTTTCTATTCCTATTAAACAGAAGTTAGGGAAAGTAGCTTTTTATTTCTTGCTTCAAAAGTTAAGGATTTCTTTCGGACAAATTTTGGTGAATCATTTTAATGAGAAATCAGGCTTTTTATATATCCACAAGAATATAAAATTTGCCATTTTACTCTCTTTAGGTTCCTTATTTGTCAGAAAATATAAGTAAAAAAATTATTTTTCTAAAGAGGTATAGGGATCAGACATACAATTCATATTTATTTATATATGAGGAACAAGCATTCACCAAGTGTTTTGGCACATTAAGACGATTCGTGGAAAAACGCAAATAACTTTCCTCAAATGTATTAACTCATATATATATACCAATATTTGCAAGTAAATTTCATTGAGACAAAACGTCTTGTGTACAAATAAAAGTTTAGTTCGATAGAAAATTTGGATTCGAATTCAATAAAGTAATGATCTATATGAAATTTTTTAAAAATTTTGGACCAAACACGTTTTTGATGTTTGCTCAAGTATAAAATTCATTTTCAAAAAATGGTCAAACATACAATTCTTATTTATTTATATATGAGTTTCCCATATGTAAAAGGAGCTAAATACCCTATTAAATATTTTGTTGAATATAACATCAAAAATCGTCATACAATACAACTAGTTTCAATGCTGTGTGACTTTTCCTTAAAATTTTTATAAATAACTGGTTTTACTCCCTTTTAATTGTAAGGGAAAATTTAAAACCCAAGTGATAAAGTAGCCAATTATACCAAAATCTATTTTTTCGAATTCTTGGATATAACTACTTTTGCAAATGCGCTTCTGAAATTTATGCGCCCTCACCAGCTAGTTTTCGTATAAAACTTAACTCAACAAACGAAAACTACTATTTCAACAAGGGTGGTAATCCAAGAAACGAATCCCGAATCCAATCTTCCAGTAAAGTAAGGCAGCGCTTACGGTAAAAAGGTTCTTTACTGCGCCAGTATGTTATCAAGAGATCAGAGAAGCAAACAGCGCGATAGGTTGATCCCTCCCAATGACACCGATAAGTCACGTTTTGCTCGGAAGCCGCCATCTTGGTAGAGGCAATTATCCCGAGACAGAGTTCTCTTAATGGGGTTTTATGTCTCCTGGAACGAAATACGGACGAGGCTTGTTCTAAATGACGCTTTAGGATTGTATTGGTTCTCGCTAGGACCATCTGTTGAAATTAAAATAATGAAAGTGACGTGGATTGGAACGACGGCGTGTTTTATCTGGAGTAGGAATTTGTTCTTTAAATCTTTGTATGGGTTGCTTGGATATTAAACTTGTGATAAACTGAACTACAATAAATAGCTAAATTAAATAGCTACAATAACTAGCTAAATTTGATAGCTTAGTTTATACCACAACTTACCTTGGGGTAAAAACTAAATTGATTAAGATTTTGTCGAACAATAAACTAAAGAATATTAATTGAGTGTTCTCTGAAATCTTCTTTACTTTTCTTCTTAAGGAACTTTTCTTTAGCACTATAGACTATAAATTCGTATTAGTGGATTTTACCAAGAAATGTTTTTGAAATAAACCAAAAAATCTTATATCCGAAAAAATTCGAAAACTATTATTTGATTATTAAACTGAGCAATCTTCTTTGAGCTTTAAACTTATAAATATTTCCTGAGCGTTTTATGCATGCACTATACTAAGAAATATTTTAGACTTTTACTTTTCTTCTTAAGAGACTTTTCTTAAGCACTATAGGCTATAAATTCGTATTGGTACATTTTACAAATAAATGTTTTTTTAATAAAACCAAAAAATATTATATCCGTAAAAAATTCGAGAATTATTCTTTGACTATTAAACTGAGCAATCTTCTTTGAGCTTTAAACTTATAAATATTTCCTGAGCGCCTTATGCTTGCACTATACTAAGAAATATTTTAGGCTGAAACCAAAAACACTCACATAACAATGCATATGCATTAAAAGCGTTTTGGAGTAACAATAATTTATTTCCTCAATTATTTTTCTTTAATATTAAGTGCTAGGTTAAACTCCAGTTGTTATTATTGAAACTGAAGATAAAATATGAATTTTCACTATTTGCTTAATAAAAGTACCAATTAAATATTAAATTATGTCTTCAGTAAATGTTTCTCAGTCACCAACGAAATTAGTTTATCCAGAACAGATCCCAACAATAAACTTACGTTTTTCAAGGTTTAATATAATAGAAGCAAAGCTGGATTACAATTAAGTCAGAATAAACGATCAGAATAAACGTAAAGTTTATACTCGAATTTCAAAGTTAAATCTTATGAATTGCATATGACTTCCAACAAAAGTTACGAAGCTCTTGGGATCTAGTAAAGATTAATGAAAAGAGATTACATACTTTTCTGAGTCTATTCCTGCAGTGGCTAGTCGGATTTCAAGTTAAATATGCTCGGCCAAACATCGGTCATAGGTCCAAACTTGAAAAGGATTTAAGCGGGCGTTTCAATGGGTTTAGAAAACTTAACAGTTTCAAAGAGTGTTGAAGCATTAAATTATATTCTCACAAAAGTATTGTTCTGTATAATTCGGGCCGAAATTTCTAGGGATATTGGGGTGGGCTTACATGGTGAGTGTTGAGAATAATAGTGAAGTAACTTTTATAATTTATGTTTTGTATTGGTATAATTGCAATTTAAATTATTTTCAACAATTTCGGCCATTTACTCAACTAATTCGACTGTTGAAATAATTTACAATTATTATATTAATGTTTTGAGACATGTACATTTTCAATAAGTATTAATTTTTCCTAAGTCAAAATAAAGTAACACATTAGTACTCTGTTAAAAATATATACTCAAAAATAAGTAAAATTTACTCATTTATGAGTCTAACTTATCATGGCTCTGATTACATAAGTATCAATTTTGAAAACGACATGTACACAAAAATGAGTATAATGAATAAAAAGGGCAAATGCTAGCCTACATAGACCGCCTTCATAAATCATTTTCAATAAATATCAAGAATTACAACCAAGACTTACCGGGAATCCAACACACATCCTAAGGCACCTCAGTCCAGTGCCTTATCCTTTGTACTACCAGGGCGACGTGAAGAAGTTATAAACAGAAGAAATGTTAAACATGCGGGCCAAAAGACTAGGAAGTAAGATAATTGAGTTGTAATAATTCAGTTTCCATTTAAGTATATATATATATATATATATATATATATATATATATATATATATATATATATATATATATATATATACAACCTTTCCTTCCACAACTTGAAATTTTCAAACATAAAAATTTTATATTTGGGTCTTGTTCAAGTAAGTTATTTAAAAATACGAAGAAAGAAGCTTCTCCTTTCTTATGAATTGAACTCTGAAACCTGTTTCCCCTCTTTCAAACATCACACCTTCAGACTATATTATTTACTAAAATAAACACACATCTAAAAGAACATCCGATGCAATAAAGCCACCCGCACATCTTTTGAAATAAAAAGGTGAGATAACAGCATATCATTAGATGATGCTATATACTTAAGACTTGAGTTATAATATTTTAATATTTTTAATGAAAAGTTTTTGTTATGAGAATACACTACACATTAACTGGGGATAAAAAGAAACTCTAAAAAAAAAGTTTTGTGGACAAAAAAGAACATGTTTTTATTTATTACAATAATATATTAAAAAAAACATGTTTTGTCAAAACAACTTTTTAATATTTTTAAATAATAAAATGAAAAATCACACTATCTGCATTTTGGTATGTTCTTTCTTTATGAACATGTTCCTTTCCAAATTTTTTTTAATATGAAATGAGGGGAGGAATCTCATTTTCTGCATTTTACTGTACATATCATAAGAGATTTATCTAAAATCTAATTTACTTTAATGTATTCTCAAAAATAAAGATATAAAAAATTCTACACTGTAAAAAAAAAGTTCTTAAAAAATTACCTGAATCTACTCGGGTTTTTTTAGTGCAATTGCATCGTAAATGAGGGATGACGTACTCAAATTTAAGCAACCGTATTTTCTAAAAATTGAGCAGTGTGATTTAATCTTGCTGATTTCAGTTTCTGTTTAAGCCATCTTAACAAAGCGACCTGACAACTTAAAATAGTTGTTCAGAAGATGGTATTCCACATTATTTGTTGTCGATTGATTAAATGGAAATTGAGTTATTACAATTTAATTATATTGCTTCCCATTCTTTTGGCACACCTTTTTAACATGTCCTCTGTTTATAACTTCTTCACGTCGCCCTGGTAGTACAACGGATAAGATACTGATCTGCGGTGTTTGAGGATATAGGTCCGGTTCCCAATAACTCTTGGTTGTAATTGTCAATATTTATTTAAAGTGATTTATGAAGGCAGCCTATGTAGGCAAACTACTGTTCTTTTTATTAATGTTTACTCATTTTTGAGTACATGTCTTTTTAAAAAATGAAACTAACGTATTCGGGTGCTATGATAAACATCGAATGTAATCAAAAATGAGTAAATTTTACTTATTTTCGAGTGCCTATTTTTAACAGTGTAAACAGATTTAAATCAACTGTTTTAAATCACCTTATTTAAATCACTACAACCCTGACTGAATGTCATTTATTTCAGATTTTTTATTAATTTTTGATTAACGTTGCACCATTGTGTATCAATTCACCATTAATGTGATATCAATTCACCATTAATTTAACCAACCGTATAAGGGGAGGAGGAGGGAGGGCGGTTGTCATAAAATCCTTGCGTGACATTTTCTAAAAAGCCTTTTCAAATTTCCTTAGGAAAAGATATTTGCAATTTACATTCAGCAATTTTTATCTTTGTCATATGACGCCTATCCAAAAATATGAAATAGCTTACACCACGCCTTGGGGCTACAACGTAAAACTCCATACAATTATACGGGCGAAGTATTTGACGACAGTCGCCGAAAAAGTTATGTTTCTTCAAGTTTAGCACCCATTGGGCCATAAAGTGGTCGATCAAAGTATCAAATCTTTTCAAACCAGATAGGAGCTAGTAAAAATTCTCTAGGCAGAAAATCGATTATTTTCACGATCCGATAAATTTAAAAACATATTTCAATTTAACGCGTTTTATAAACGTTTTACCCTCCTTGAAGCCCTTCCAAGCATATTCTTCGAATCTGACTGATATGGAATTATTCTAGAAGCATGAATTTTGCCGACGCAGAAATATGGATTTTTTTGACAGTGAAATCTTTTCAGCGTGTGGCTAAATATGTAAATGGAACATAACGCTGCCGATGGTTGCATTACTATTGTAGTACAGTGACACAAACTATTGTCGACTTTTTGGTATCTGTCCAGAAAAACAGCATGTAAAAAAGACCTGCCGTGTAATTTGAAACAACGATCAGAAGACGGGGTCAACACCTGTGCTGGTTACATACCCTCAAACCTTACATCACAGATTTAACATTTAGATTTACACACTACAGATTAACAGATTTAACATCACAGATTTAAGACCCATTTACAAATAACACTCTCATTTAGGAGATTACTACAATCGACAAGGCTAATTTGGTCATATTAGACAATAGTTTCGTCATTTAATCTCATAACTTTTGATGAAACAAGAATCCTCAAATTTTTAACGAAAATAATTTACTCAGTTTCCTTTACGGCCCATGGAGGGGGAATTTTTTCTTATGTCTATATTGCCCCATTTTTGACGAAAGCAATTTACTCAGATTCCTTTCGAAACCCTTTCCATGGGCATTAACTCCTAATTGGTTCTTATACTTGTTGCTTCATTTTTGACGAATGTAATTTATTCAGATTCCTTTGCGACCCTTTTCATGGGCATTAACTCATAATTGGTTCTTATACTTATTGCCTCATTTTTGACGAAAGCAATATACTCAGATTCCTTTGCGACCTTTTTCTTGGGCATTTACTCATAAATGGTTCTTATACTTATTGCCTCATTTTTGACGAAAGCAATATACTCAGATTCCTTTGCGACCCTTTTCATGGGCATTAACTCATAATTGGTTCTTATACTTATTGCCTTATTCTTTTAAAAGCAATTTACTCAGATTGTTTTGCGACCCTTTTCATGGGCATTAACTCATAATTGGTCCTTATACTTATTTCCTTATTTTTGACGAAAGCAATATACTCAGATTCTTTTGCGACCCTTTTCATCGGCATTAACTCCTAATTGGTCCTTATACTTATTTCCTCATTTTTGACGAAAGCTATTTACTCAGATTCCTTTGCGACTTTTTTCATGGGCATTAACTCATAATTGGTTTTTATACTTATTGCCTCATTTTTGAGGAAAATAATTTACTCAGATTCCTTTGCGACCCTTTTCATGGGCATTAACTCATAACTTACTGCCTCATTTTTGACGAAAGTAATTTACTCAGATTCCTTTGCAACCTTTTTCATGGGCATTTACTCATAATTGGTTCTTATACTTATTGCCTCATTTTTGACGAAAGCAAATTACTCAGATTCCTTTGCGACCCTTTTCATGGGCATTAACTCATAATTGGTTCTTATACTTATTGCCTTATTCTTTTAAAAGCAATTTACTCAGATTGTTTTGCGACCCTTTTCATGGGCATTAACTCATAATTGGTCCTTATACTTATTTCCTTATTTTTGACGAAAGCAATATACTCAGATTCTTTTGCGACCCTTTTCATCGGCATTAACTCCTAATTGGTCCTTATACTTATTTCCTCATTTTTGACGAAAGCTATTTACTCAGATTCCTTTGCGACTTTTTTCATGGGCATTAACTCATAATTGGTTTTTATACTTATTGCCTCATTTTTGAGGAAAATAATTTACTCAGATTCCTTTGCGACCCTTTTCATGGGCATTAACTCATAACTTACTGCCTCATTTTTGACGAAAGTAATTTACTCAGATTCCTTTGCAACCTTTTTCATGGGCATTTACTCATAATTGGTTCTTATACTTATTGCCTCATTTTTGACGAAAGCAAATTACTCAGATTCCTTTGCGACCCTTTTCATGGGCATTAACTCATAATTGGTTCTTATACTTATTGCCTCATTTTTGACGAAAGTAATTTACTCAGATTCCACAACATTTAACGTGCACCAGTAACATCTGATTTTGGCACCCACAAAACTTCCATATCACTACCAACGTGTGGACATTTTGGTCAAGGCTTTTTATCGTCCAAAATCCCCTTTTGGATTACTATTACAAATTATTTAATTTCGCAAAAATTTCATTATAATAACGTGTTACAAAAACGATATTTTTATTATATGTTGAAAATAAAAAATATTCTTATATATATAATTAATTAATTTTTTAATTGCTTTATCACTCTACAGAAAATATTTTTCAAACTAGCTACATTTTTCATTTACCTGAAAACTTTCATAATTAAAAACAAATTATCTGTAAAGTAAACATGTTCTTTCGCATGAAAAAAACTCAACAACATTAAGGATTAAAATGTCACTATTTAGTGCAATTTTAAATAAAGCTACATATGAAATAGGAAATTAAGTTTTCATATATGCTTTGCTATCAATAAGATGAATTTTTAAAACTATGCCCAGGATGCAGTTAATATCAATTATATATAATGAAAAATGGGGGGGGGGGGGGTGGGGGGGAGAAACAAATTTAGAAAATGTTTCTGCAGTAACGTATTATTAGAAAGAAAGCAATCATTATTATGCATTGTACAAAAAGTAACTTTACCGTTTAAGAGTAAAACTTTTCTAGAGTTTTAATTTTGTAAAGAAAAAACCTTTTACTGCTTTATTTTAAATGAAAGATGTGAAAAAATTATACGATGTCACCACACGATATTGGGTCGTTTTCTGATTATACGTGTACTTAAAATAAGCCTATTTTCAGACAATAAGCTCTAAGTAAAAACTTTTTAAAATATCAACGAAATCTACTTTGACCCTTCTGAATATTTTTTAAACCAAATTTCCGGAATTAAACTTAATGTTATCCTAATCTATTAAATTTAAAAATTACAGAATATAATAAATTAAAATTACTATTGAAATTGTTTTTTAAAAAAATTACCTATGATTTAGATTTTTGATAATATAAAATACATAGAATATTACAATAGAAATCGAACAAAATATTTTCTGACTCTAAATATCAATATTTTCTATTGAATAACCTATCGTTTGAATCGGCTAAAAATCATTCTAATTTTTAACTTTAAATAAATACTTAATTTTTTTATTTTCATATATTCATATATAAAAATATAGATAAAAAAATTAAACCTATTCTGTTTAAAAAGGTATTTTTAAACAAAAATACACAAAAATACATACAAAAAGTATTCTTTCTTCGATTATCATAATTTTGTACTTGTATCCGTATAAAGAATCAGATACCAAAAGCATTTACAAGTGTACAATGTTAAAAATCACAGCCACCAATTTATCTCCACGTTAAACGACCTTAGCAGCTGTTACTTAGTAAATCATGCAAAATCCATATGAAGAGAACATTACCCACGGAATACATAACAGTATATAAACCCTCTCGAATGGCGATATGCACAAATGGCCTCAAAATTAGCCAACGTTAGATTCCTAATGGCCCATATGCTTTGACTCATTATCATAACAGCAAACGACTGCAATAACACAGGGCGATCATGAAAATTAAGAATAATCTCCAATGGATGTAATAACAAGCAAAGAGTCGTTAAATCTGAATATTATCTTTCGATTCCATTACAAATGAATTACTGTGGAGTCGGGTGAATTGAAGTAGTTTTGAGGTGAGAGTTGTTGTGGCTTATATTGGTGCCCTGTTGAATGCAAAATTTATGAAAAAATATTATTTAATATTTGTCATGCGACCAAATCAGTTCACAATTGGACTAAAAATGGCGCAAACTGTAACGTTAGAGGAAGTTTATATGCACAGCTGATGAAGTATCTTACCGGAATCGCTGATTGGAGGTCCCCATTTACAAAACGTGTTTGAAATACACGTTTCTGGATTTTTGGTTCGACCTCTCCCAAACTCAAATCTTTTAAAATATGTAAGTAAATTATTGTTATCATTTTTCGTTAATTTATAATGACCTTTTAATTATATTTAGTCGTTTTTTCGGGTGAATAGCAGCATTGATTTTTATCTAAGGAACCTATGTTAAGCCCCCCCCCCCCCCTTCCCCTTCCCTATTATCAGCACATCGTTGTAATTCGTATTTTGAAAGAACAGGTCATAGTATTTATAGTAAAAGTACAAAATACACGTCTTTTAAATTCCAACTTGCGCCGTACCATTTAATTTGCCATTATAAAAAATACCATTAGCTTAACCATCCCTTTTGATTTTTAAAATATCAGAAAATTTCTGAAATCTGACTGAAATGGCGTTCTTAATGACGTTTCAGTTATTGAAAATGGTTACATAAATTCAAGAAAATGTCTGTTTGAACGCTTTAAACTTCTCATTTCAGATATATGAATTTTAATGCGCTACACTCTAAAACTTGAGACGGGAAAGCGTTCATTAACATTGAAAGGGCTCTTAAATAAATGCACAGAAACCTGAATATTAAATTAAACACGAATCCGAGAAATTATGGAACACTTGGTAATGCTTTTCCCCAAACTTTTCTGTTATTATTTTACCGCGCAAACGATAAAAAAAATAAAAGTCCCTTTTACACTTCCAAAAGAAGAATATTTCATCTTTTTATTTTTGCTTGTAACGAGATTTTTTCTTTTCTACTTAGATGGTAAAAAACGGTGGCTTTTTCATTAATTAATAAATTGTCACTCCAACCACTCTTAAATAAAGGAAATTACGTCTTTCGGGACTTTTTTTTTCCTTTTTTGCACATTAAATTAAAAAAAATTACAAATCCGAATTAAGTAAGGCGCCGCATTATCTGAGAAGATTTTGAGTTAAATTAATTTGTAGGAGTGGTTTTAAAAACATGAGGCTTAACTCATTAGACCTTTTTCCCATGTACTATTTCACGAATATTTCTAACAGAAAGAGCACCCAAATTTGAGCTCATACTTACCACGAGAGATGCACTGTAAAAAAAGGTACTTAAAAATGAGTACTTGAACACACTCGTTTTTCTTTCAGTATAATTGCATCGTAAATGAGCGATGACGTACTCAAATTTAAGTAGTCGTACTTTCTCAAAAATGAGCAGCGTAATTTCATATTGCTAATATCATCTTCTGTTCAAGCCATCTTGACAAAGCGACCTTACAAAACTTAAAATAGTTGTTCCGAAGATGGTTTTCCACATCATTTGATGTCGATTGCTTAAATGGAAACTGAGTCATTACAACTCATTTATCTTACTTCCCATTATTTTGCCCCGCCTTTTTAACATTACTTCTGTTTAAAACTTCCTCATGTAGCTCTGGTCACGGCTCTAGTAGTACAACGGATAATGGACTGTACGTCGGTGCGGACGACATCAAGTAGACGGATTGGGTTCGATTCCCGGTAAGTCTTGGTGGTAAGTGTTGAAATGTATTGAAAGGGATTTATGAAGGTAGCCTATGTAGGCAAGTAACTGCTCTTTTGATTCATTGTACTAATTTTTATATTGTACTCTTATGTATTCTGAGCTATGATAAGCATCGAATATAATCAAAAATGAGTATATTTGACTAACTTTTAATTACCTACTTTTAGCAGTGCACAAACCAGCTGTCTAAACAAATCCGCATACAAACCCTTCTTACGCCCATTATGTAGCTATTTAATTCTAGTACTGACCCGACAATATAGTCTTCAATATAAGAAAAGTATTGTAAAATATATTTTCAGACATCAAATGAATTTAAAAAAAGGCAAAGTTTTACAAAGTAAAAATTAAGTCTGTTGTAAATAAACATAAAAACCCTATTTGAGATATGAAACAGAAGAGACCATTAAAATTAACAATGTGGAAAACGACTATGGAATAGGACAGTGGAAACAAGCCTATTTTAAATAAGAACGGTTTATAAAATGCAATTTTAGATAGATCCTACTGATCTGTTTACGATAGCAGTGGCGGATTCCTTAACGACAGCAGTCTCGAATTTGAAAATTTGTCGCCTGGGGGCAACGCAAATTTTACCGACCCCATTTTTAGAAAATTAAAGTATGGGTGAAATGTGACCAATAATTGTTTTATATATAGTTCGAAGTTATGCTGTAGTTGTGCCGATTTTTTAGGAGAAAAATATATCAAATCATAACTTTTTATTTGGCATTATTCTTATCACAAAAATTAAACTATTAAAAATAAAGAAATAATACTGTAACTCTAAAATTTTTTTTTTTATATTTTACAAGAAAAACAAAACATTTTCTAATATGATTCAATATTCAAGCAAAATTTGCAGTATTTCTATTCTCCCGAGTCAGCCTACAGCCCCTAAGCCAGTGTTTATTAACCTTTTTGGCACAATGGACCACTTTTAAAATTTTAAATTTGTCACGGACCCCTCTGTGAAAAAAAATTGCTTAAACATCATTTATTACAAAACATATTCTGTTTTATTATTTAATTATTTTAATATTTTAATTTCAATAGTAATAGTAATAGTTTTATTTCAAATAATCAAATGAAACATTAAGAACAAACATTAAGACACAAAAAAACACTTGAAAAAGCGGCAAGGAATCTTGTATCGATGGAGGATATACCCTTATGTCTCGGCTTCAAACTCATTTGTGATCCACATTTTGGACATTTATACATCGATGAAATCATTCCCTCTTTCATACATTATTCTAACAACGCTTTCTTACCCATGACTGGTAAAACACTAAAATAGCCAACTGAATATTTATTTTTCGCATTCAAAACTTCAGCAAGAGCTAATTCCATAGTGAAATCAAGCATTTACCAATAATATAAGCTAAGAAAACACCAAAAAAATATGTTACTCACAAACAGATGAAAGACAAAAATAAATGTACGTCTTACCTCCAGGGCAGATCCAACGGAAATAAAATCGTGAATCAAGTTTAAAATTATACCGCTATTTCAAACTCAAACAAATTATCGACCAATGAAAAGGCTAAAACAAAAGAGAAATAAATGAGCATGCGCGAAAAAGCGCCTCAAATTCTCTTCTCCGGAGGAGCGGAAAAAGAAACAGGGTTGCCATACAGAGCGCGCTAAGGATGAAGTAGGTCCGGGTTACCACTGCTGGCTAAATATTGATGCAAACATTTTAAAAATTAGGATCAGTCGGCGGACCCCCAAAATATGACCCATGGACCCCCAAGGGGTCCATGAACCACAGGTTAAGAAACACTGCCCTAAGCCTTTTTGCAAATATACCACTGTACGATAGACAAAAGGAAATATTTTGTACAAGATAGGCAGTGAAAAAAACTTGTTTAATACACTGTAAAAAATATGTGCTTAAAATGAGTACATAGACGTACTCGTTTTTCTTTGAATATAATTGCATCGTAAATGAACGACACGTACTCAAATTTAAGTAATCGTACTTTCGCAAAGATGAGCAATTTGGTTAAATATTGCTAATATCAGCTTCTGTTCAAGCCATCTTAACAAAGCGACCTGTCAAATTTAAAATAGGTGTTCGGAAGATGGTTTTCCACATTATTTGGTGTCGATTGTTTAAATGGAAATGGAGTTATTACAGCTCAATTATCTTACTACCCATACTTTTGGCACACCTTTTTAACAATAACTTTTTTTATAACTTCTTTACATCGTTGTGGTGGTACAACGGATAACGCCCTGGACTTCGGTGTGGACGACATCAGGTAAATGGAATATGTTCGATTCCTGGTAAGTCCTAGTTATAATTATTAAAAGTGATTTATGAAGGCAGCCTATGTAGGCAAGCAAGCATCTGCTCTTTTTATTCATTTTACTCATTTTTGATTATATGTCTTTTTCAAAAATGAAACTTATGTATCAGCTATGATAATCATCGAATGTAATCAAAAATGAGTACATTTTACTTATTTTAAGTACCGTATTTTAATAGTGAAAACAGCTTAAAAAATACAATGAGAAAAGTCCCCTTCGAGTTAGTCAGAAGAAAAAAAACAATTTGAAAATGAATGGGAAATTAAACAAAAGCTACAGTCTTTACTTGCAAATTTGTAATAATACTTTAGAAGAGGGTATAATGGTTAGAACAGCTGTAGATTATCAACTGTCAATGAAACATGGCTTTTCGATTAATTACACTCATGTCCATCATAAGGTGAAGCTTTGAATCGAATCTTCCATAATTCGTATAATTCCCCAACTCGGATTCAATTCAAATCACCCCTTAAAGGATTGACAGCATTAAAGCCTCTGAACATAAGCCGATTGACGAAATGGTTATAAACCATCCATCTAAGAGAAATTGCTAACTATGTAGCGTTGTAATTCATCGACCAACAGATTCTGGACATCAAATTAATGGATCTTCAACATGTACAATTATTGCCTAATGGGATAATGGAGGGTTATTCCATAATATAATGGAACGTTTTTACTAAAGAATTTTATTAAATTAAAATGTACACGTATCTAAAGTCAATTACACTGTAAAAAAATGTAAAACTCGTTTTTCTTTGAATACAATTGCAAAAATGAGCAGTATGGTTTAATATTGCTAATATCAGCTTCTGTTCAAGCCATATTAACAAAGCGACCTGGAAAACTTAAAATATTTGTTCAGAATATGTTTTTCCCAATTATTTGATTTAGATTGCTTAAATGAAACTGAGTTATTATGACTCAATTATCTTACTTCCCATTCTTCTGCCACGCCTTTTCAACGTTAATTTGGTTTATAACTTCTTCACGTCGCTCTGGTAGTAAAACGGCTAAGGCTTTGGACTTGGGTGTGGAAGACAGCAGATAGACGAAGTGGGTTCGATTCCCAGTTAGTCCTGGTTGTAATTGTTGAAATATATTGAAAGTGATTTATGAAAGCAGCCTATGTAGGCAGGTATCTGTTCTTTTTATTCATTTTACTCATTTTTGAACACATGTCTTTTTCAAAAATAAAAATTATGTATTCAGAGCTTTGATTAAGCATAGAATGTAATAAAAAATAAGTACAATTACTTATTTTTAAGTACCTATTTTTAACAATGTACGTTTTGGATACCAAATTTCTCAGTTAGCCATGCAGATAATTTGAAGTTCATAAAAATCTGTTTTACAAAATTTTGCTTTCAGGTATTATTTAAATCCACCTATATTTTAAAACTTTTTCAAAAAGATAGTATTAGAAATATATATTTTGAACTCTTTTATAATAAAAGCAACTTTGCACTTTCGGTATTTCTTCACTCCGATTCCATCATTCCTCAGAGTTTTAAAAATCAAATATATCGATAAAATAAAACTAAATTCCGCTCGATTTTATATATCTTTCTTACCTAATAAATTTTACATATAATCTTATACAACCTCCGATAAAACTCAATTCACAATTCGAAATCAGTAAAAACTTCCAAAACTTAATACGATCAACTCTTCGAGACTCCATTTCGATAAGACGCAACCCTCTCAAATTTTTAATAAACCAATTTAAATAACAAAATTCCCCATCAAAAACATTTATCAACAAAAGAAAAATAAGACGCCACTTTGAGAAAATACCCCCATTCACGTTCTCGGAGCCAGCCCGCTCCAGAGATGAAATCCAATTTTCTCGCATTTTCCAGAACTGTTTTTCATTCTCATTCAATTTATTCTGTTCCCAGAAACTTTCTCCCCTCTAAGCAGTTCTTGTTTCGCTTTTTCAGAAGGGGTGTCAGAATTGAAACGTGGGTTCGAGACGGAAAAACCCAATGCTAATATTAGCTCTGGAACAGATTTCCAGAAACGCCGATTTGCTTGTGGGAGGTCCATTTTCTTTTTGACACACGTGATCAATGATGTGATAAATCTTCAGGGGGGTTTTCTTTCTAGAAAGAATGAGTGACCGCTACCAGAAAGTACAGAGTCCAAGACTGGAATATAAATGACCAGTGGTTTTATCCCTGTGGGCACTGGGCACGGCCATTGCGGGGATTGAAGACGCTCGTAAAAGCCAGGAGCGTTTTCATAAAAACTTTCCGTTTTGTTTGGAACTGGGTAGGGGATAAATCGGGGCTGTGATGGATGCTGGGCAAATCGCTGGAGCGTTAAAGTTTGTGGTTCTTAACCTTTTGGTGATAAAACCTTTTGGCCATTTTGTTTCAGTTTTACCACTCGTTTCTAAAAGTACTTTTGGAATGCAAACCATGTAGATTCTTGTAGCCTTCAAAATAAAAGTGGAGGAATAAACTTGTATAAAAGCAATATTTTATATACATTTATTTCTCCACTAACGTCTTTTGTAAAATACAAGAACACTGTAAAAATATGTACTCAAAAATAAGTAAAATGTATTCATTTTTGATTACCTTCGATGCTTATCATAACTCCCGAATACATGTTTCATTTTTGAAAAAGACATGTACTCAAAAACGATTGCAATGAGTAAAAATGCATAAAAAAAAGCAGTAGCCCAGCATAAAAATTCAGCATGAAACCTTCATCAAAATTGTCCAATTGAAGGTTTTTTGAAGGTTTTATAAAGGATATTGAAACAAAAAACCGCATTTTTTTTATACAAATTGAATCAAAACGAAGGTAATGAAAGTCGTAAAATTTATCTTTAGGGTTTTTTTCAATAGTAGTGACATTCAAAAAATATTAATTATAAATACCATTTACTATTTCATCTATTAACTATTGATATTTCAATATATTTTGGTAAATATTGTCACACAATATTATATGCAAAAAATGCAAATTAATTGCATTTAAATATGGAAAAAAATTCATGCCTTAAAAGTTCTAAGAAAACCAATTGTAAGATTTTTTATTTCAATTTAAATTTGACGTTTTATAATGACGCTCGCGAATAACTTCAATTCAATGTATATTCCAACGCATTTAAATGTTTAAGATTCCTAATTTTTTTTAACTAATTCATATAAGCAGCTCATTACTTAGATATTCTGTTGATGCAATTATGAAATAGTTATTAGAATAACTACAATAACTACTCTATTAAATAAACATCTCGTAAATTTAAATAAAGGTCTTTTGCCTTCTTTCTTAATATCCGAATCATTTAAATAAAAATATCCCCTAGTACCGCTTAGAATAACTAAATCCAGTGTTTCGTAAATAAAGTTGAACCAAGCGTCGCATCGCCTTATCTTTTAAAATGCATAAAATGACATTTTCCTCGCACCTAGAGCTCTTTTGCAGAATAAAAATTCAAATTCAATTTTATTCAAGGCAGTGTTTTGTTCTTCCGCTTTCTGAGACTATTTATTTAGGTGCAATCCCTTGAGGTCTTTTTAATTTTGAAACGCAACTCATAATAAAATAACGTCTTAACTTCGCGTGATAAAAGGAAGTTTTATGGTATATATATATATATCCTAAACCTAGTATTTTTTGTAATAGTTGGTTTATTTTTGTTTGAATGAGTGAAGTTTATTTTACTTAAACTTTACAAAACTGGGTGAATTAATGCCGATGAAAAGGTTAAGAGTTTTATGAAATATCACTTGACAATTGAAGCATTTGCTGCAAAAAGGATGTAGCTCCAACCTAGGGGAATTTGGTGTTCCATGTACTATCTTGTGGTAAAAAAACTTGTACGTTTGGTACTAGAAAGATGTAACTCCAATCGTTAGTTCTCGCGTTACTCAAGAAATGGAGCCGTCTGTCTCATTAGTTTGTTGTAATATATAAGTAGCTCCTGGAGCTACCGCCATTTTCCCCCAAACAACTGACGTGCTTTGCTTACAGGAAGGTTATACAGCACTTAAACAGTAGAGTTTTTGGTTCTTTTACGTTTTGTGGTTCTACGATGGACTACAGCCAGACAACGCAGCAGCTGAGGCCGGACGTTACAGAGGGGGAGTGTGATGATTAAAAATGTAATTTTCTGTTTTTAAAGCCAAGTTATATGCTATACTTCAATTGAAGTTTTCTTTAAATAAAATAATATTATAGTAAATTGTATTTTTTTGTGAAATATGTTTCATAGAGGTAGACAGAGCATCTATTTGGTTGCAAGATAGAGGTAGCTCCAGCCACGTCATCTGGAAGATATATTTTTGAGTGAAAATACTGTCATAATATGTAGGAACAATTAAGAAGATGGATCAAAAAGAATATCTTCACACAACTTGGAATTTTTAATTTTCAAACTTTTTACGGCTTTCTGCAAATTTGAAAAATTGGAGCTATTTCCTTTTTACAGCAAACCCCTCAATTAAATAAACTTCACTGATTAGAGATGTTATGCGATAGCTAGTTCTGTAATCTTTCTTAGGTGACAAAAATCAACATGTTGTTTTGTCAACCTGTTCTTTAAAATAAACGATAACTCTATGTTCTTGAGTAAAAAAATATTCTTTTTTAGCTTGTTTGATCACTCACTGTAAAAAGGTACTTAAAATGAGTACCTGAACCTACTCGTTTTCTTTGAGTACTATTACATTGTAAATGAGCGATGACATACTAAAATTTAAATAAACGTACTTTCTCAAAAATGAACAGTGTGATTTAATATTGCTCATCTCAGCTTCTGTTCAAGCCATCATTATAAAGCGACTTACAAACTTAAAATTGTTGTTCAGAAGATGTTTTTTCACATTATTTGTCATAGTATATTTATATATAAACCGATAGACTAATATTTGGAAATATTCTTCACGAATGAGATAAGACATACTATGTTGAGATTGTATTTAAAACTATTGTAGTTTTGGAAATAAAAATTAACAATATTGAAAACAATTAAAATCCATCAAAAAAATTGATGGCCCCATAATAATTTTATAAATACTTTAATGCCTCTAAAGTCATTAAATTTAAAATTAGCTATATGTTGATGTGTTATTCCTTGTCCAATTTATTCATTTCCACCAGCTTGATAGCCTAACATCTACATAAAAAAATACATTTATAGATTTACATTTAAAATTGCATTAAGTTTCGCACAAATAACTATTGGATTACTTATTTTTCTCTACAGCCAATTGATTCGATTTATAAAAACTTTAATGCCTCTAAAGTAATTAAATTTAAAATTAGCTATCTGTTGATCTCTTATTCCTTGTCCTTCAATTTATACATTTCCACCAGCTTCATAGCCTAATATCCTACATAAAAAAATACATTTATAGATTTACATTTAAAATTGCATTAAGTTTCGCACAAATAACTATTGGATTACTTATTTTTCTCTACAGCCAATTGATTCGATTTATAAAAACTTTAATGCCTCTAAAGTAATTAAATTTAAAATTAGCTATCTGTTGATCTCTTATTCCTTGTCCTTCAATTTATACATTTCCACCAGCTTCATAGCCTAATATCCTACATAAAAAAATACATTTATAGATTTACATTTAAAATTGCATTAAGTTTCGCACAAATAACTATTGGATTACTTATTTTTCCCTACAACCAATCGATTCGATGTAAACTTTCTGACTTAAAAAAAAGAACATTCTTTTCACAAAGTGAGCAGTCGCCATCATTACCTGCACTCGTACTATATTCACTTCCCGATTCGATTTATTTCCCGATTCATTTTTCACTCTTCAGGAATTTCGATAATCGATTATTGTCGAGACAACTCGATCCCAAGAAAGTAGTGATCCGCTCTCATGCATCACGATTATCCACACGTAGTTTAATAAACCACATTCCATTCACGGGGATAAGAATATCAACATAATTCACCCCTTCTCGGAGCGCGAAATTTAATTACGGCAAATGAAAACAAAGAGAAGGATCCAATTATCCTGAAATAACATGGGGAAAAGACAAAGACAAACGATCCGCAGGTTTCCTATTTAAAGAGGAAATTACAAATCTCAGTCCCCCGTATTAAAACTTTTGTACACATTTTGCGTGTAAAGAAAAACAAAGAACAATGGGAAAGTGCTCCTATAGGAGTTTGTAAAGCAAATACGAGACAGGGTTTCCCTTTCAATTAGGCTTGGATGTAAAGACTAATGTAATTTGAGATCGAAAACGGGGAAAAAATGTATTTAGTTTCAAACAATCAAACAAAAGTGTCCTAATAACAATCGGATTTCCATACAGAATGGATAAATGGGTTCAATTAGAAAATCCCCTTATTTACTTGGAGGTAATAAGCAAATAAATAGGTTGTTTGATTGACAAAATAAATATGTAAGACAACAGGACGTATTTATGTGCTCGTTATTTTCTTAATACCGAAATTAAATACAATTGAATATGTATTCCAAATTCTGCATAAAACAAATGTGTTTGTACTCATTTTTAATTTAATCTGTTATATACATTGTTATAAATTTAACTACTCCTTTTGTTTGCTTTTCTTAAACATTTTCAAAAAAAGATATAATAAACACAATTCCTTCAGCTATCGTTGAATATATGGAAAATAGTGCTCAAATTACTCCGCTTTTAAGAACTCTACTGTTATTAAAACTAATTCCAACATTTTACATATAGTTACGACTTTGAAAAATCGGGTGCACATATAAATTCTTTATGATACACACACAATGAACATAAAAAAATCAAAATATCTCATTAATATATTCATATAATATTTTTTTTGTTCATTTCATAATAACTTAGTAATTAAAAGTACATACCAATTGAAATTCTATAGAAAGGATTTTCTTAGAAGATCTATTGCATAGCCTAAAAAAATAAAATAATAAGTCAGCATTAATCAGTCAAGTATTAACAATTAAACTTACTTAACGGTTAAACACCTTAACGCTTTAGATTTAAAAAATATTTTAAAATCGAATATTTTGATGATTTTAAAGTTTACGTGTATTGCAATAAAAACTGGAAACATGGACAACTTAAGTTGTTCAGATTTTTCACAGGGTCAGATCAAGCACCATAAATATATACAATGTATTCACATTCAATATAATTTGTGTTTTTTATATCCATTGCTTACTATGCAATTTACATTTTTAGATATAAAATAGAGAATAAGGATAAACGTCTATACTTTTTGATAATGCAACTCGAAAGTTTAAAAATTAACTATATAATAATATAAAGAAATATTGTTCAATAAAAAGCTTTTTGAACGTAACCCTATATAGCTTGATATATTAGTAAATGAGTCTTAAAAACCAAATTCCTTAATATAATTTTGCATTTTGTACCACTAAGACCTACACAATACACATATTACACTATTAAAAAATTTAGTTTAACAATGCACTATATATTGGTGCAAAACAGATATCTGCAGCAAATTACTCCATATTATGAAGAAATCTGGATTGAACCAAAATCATTTATCGGAAAAAAAGCAGAGGTTTCACCGATAATTGGTGCAACTTCTTTAACTGCAACCGAAATTTTCACTATCGCTACATCAACAAGCTGAGGAATCCCCTCCAATAAATACAACGACGAACAAGGGCCTCCGTGGCCCAGAGGATAAAGCCGTTCAGCTATGAATCATAGGATTTCTAGTTCGAGCCCGATCGATTACCAAGATCTGCGAGACTTGACAAAGAAAAGTAAAAAAGTTGCTACAAAAATACTAAGAAACTCGAATTTTTAGTTTTATGCAACTTTATAAGTTTTGGTGCAACTTTCCATCACTAAAGGTATCCGTGGTAGCACCATAAAATGAAGAAACTAAACACTAAATGTTAGTTTCAGCCTAATGGGTACAAAATTTTGGTCCAAGGTCGTAATAATTTTTAATTGTGTAACTTAACTCAAATGCGAGTCAAATTATTCATATTTCATAAAGCATTGTAAAACAAATGAGTCTCTATGAGTGCTTTTCGTATTAAACGTATTTTAAATATTGCTTTATACGTAAATGTTACATAGTTTTCGCTATTTCATAAATGATTATTAAAAATGCAGGAAATAAAATGTTGTGCCACTTTCACTTAAACTTATTTTAGTTCAAAAAGTTACTTTTACCAAAGGTGGCAATTCAATATCATCCAAGATTTTAATAAAATGCCAGCATCTTAAATTAATAACCAAAACTGCCTTAAGTTTACTGAAATATTTCCTAGAGAATTAGAGCGTATGACGATTATTTTCCTGTCCTCATGTACAGTGTGACACATAAAATATCACGTTGCATTCTTTCCTGAGTATTTCGTCTCGCAACTCTTGAGCAATTAAGACTCTTTGTGGAACCTTTTGTCCTCTTATGTGGTTGGCAACTGGCTTTTCTTGAAACGTAGCCTTTTTTAAGCGAGTTCGTTCTCTGTTGAGTGTTTTTTTTATGAAGAAGTCATTAAAACTTAGTCTCTTTAAATAGTATTTTTTACCAGTTTAGTGGTCTTTTTTAATTAATCTGGGATAATAGAGTAAAAAGGATAAAATAAAATTCCTACTTTAAAATAAATCAAGTAAGAGCTTGTTGAAGAGTTAAATGAACACTTTATAATTTTTTAATAGCAAGAAACAGGTTTTTAAATTAAAATAAGCTGCTTCCTAACATATATCATTATGAAATATTACCAAAGGAAAACTAAATTATAATGATGTTATAATTAAAAAAATTAACATTCGTATTAAATGTTGAAAACTTACCCTTATGAAAAGCATTATGCTAGTGAAATATATGGAAATCTTACCATCTAATTTTTAATAAAATTGTAATTAATATATTTTTTAATAAAATTCTTAACTTTTAACGAAATTTTGTGTTTTCCGACAGTATTTTTTCTAGCATTTTCATTTTCTCTTTCTATAAACTAAATAAATACATTTAAAATACTTGAAAAATTATAAAAATTCTTCATTTCTTAATATTTACTCTAACTTTTTGTGCATAGAAATAAGTATTTTTTTATTAATTTAAATTTTAAATTTTTTAATTAATTTATTTTTTTAATTTTTATTAATTTTTATTTTTAATTATTTTTTATTAATTTTTGTTTTAAATTATTTTTTATTAATTTTTATTTTTTATTATTTTTTATTAATTTTTATTTTTAATTATTTTTTATTAATTTTTTTTTTAATTATTAATAATTTTTTTTTAATTATTAATAAAAAAATTTTTAATTATTAATAATTTTTTTTTAATTTTAATTTTTAGTAATTTTAATTTTTAATTTTTTAGTTATTAATAATTAATTTTTTATTTTAATTTTTATTAATTTTTAGTAATTTTTATTTCTAATTATTAATTTTTTAATTATTACTTTTTTAATTATAAATTTTTATTTTTAATTTTTTAATTATTAATTTTTAATTATTAGTTTTTTTATTATAAATTTTTATTTTTAATTTTTTAATTATTAATTTTTAATTATTAATTTTTAATTTTTAATTTTTTATTATTAATTTTTATTTTATTAATTTTTATTATTATTTTTAATTTAATTAATTTTTATTTTTTTGTTTGACATGCCTATGATAATATCAGGCTATAATCAAATTTCTATTATATATTGTTATTTTGAAATATTAGTCTTTAGAGTAAATTCAACAAAAGCAACATCATTTCAGGCGCAAAATTTCAAATGAAGGGAACACCACACATTGAACAAACAAAGCGCCTCATAATTATGATGGTTTTCGATTATAAAGGAATAACAATAGCGATAAGTAATTGTTTTCGGATCATGTATACCGCTTAAAATAACTCCAGTGTCGAATCAATTACCATATTTAATAGTAAAACGATCTGAACTGGAATGAAATTGCATCCAATTAAGTATAGATTACTGAGAAAGAAAGACTCATTATCAGATCGTGGTACTTAAGCATAGAACGAAATATGAAACTGAAAGTAATTAATGAAATATTAGTGATTCGAGAGAAAAGGAAATTGGGAATTTTTGGCTTTTAGGATAATATCACGCAATTTTGGGCCATTAAAAATAATTCTCAGTCAGAATCTTGCAGAAAAGCAATCATTTTCTACCCTTTGAGGAGGAACGTAATTGCCAACTTAACTGAAATGTGAATAAATGGAATATGAATTAGTTCCAAATAACTTTTTTCGGGCCCGTTTTATTTGTTAAGATATATATTTATACCCGTGGTGTTTAAAATTATTGAAACTAAAAAGGTGTCTTAAAAACTTCTATATTAGTACATTTTTCTAAACGAAAAGGGGATTTTAATTGCTTGAAATTAATTGATTTAGGCAGCCAGACTACATTGTGGAGATAAAACCAAAATGTATTTAGTGCTAAATGTTCGTATAAATTTAGTTTAAATCCCCTAAAAATAATTTATATAAAATTATATTTAAATTGAGAACTATATTCAATTGTAGAACATTTGTATTCAATATTTTTTCCAGATATATTATTTTTCCATACGCCAAATAAAATTATTATTCAAATCGGGTAAATTATGCACACTATAGATATAGGAACATAACTTATTTTCGAACACTCATACAAGCAAAAACATGCAAATTAAATTGGTAAACTCCCCTTTTTTTTAATCAGTTAAAAGGACCAAAAATAGAATTTATTTATTTTAGAAAGACGCAATTCTCAACGGTTATTTAAAAAATTTCCTCTGCTAAGATAGAAATATTTATAAAACATTTCCAATTGATATACTATTAAAAATGGTTTCTGAATTTTGACGAAAGTTTCATTAAATATACTCCGATTAAGTTTTCGCTAAAAGGAAAAGTTTTAGGAAAAACTAACAAAACATATTAACAAAAATTTTAATCGGCGCATATGTAACGAAACCATTTTCAACAGTATATTGACAGCTAAAATGTAAAAAAAATCTACAAAAATAGGATTATCTTCAGTTTTGAAGTAGATAAAAAAAAATTTAATGTCTGTTGTTCATTTATGAAAACTATGCTTAGGATTACCACCATTTCCCATGTAATTTTCTTTTCAATTAAACTTTCATGGTTAGTTGAAGTCAAGTTAAGATTAACCGTCTGAGCGGTTAGAAAAATGACAAGTTGTTTTCTTTAAAAAAAAGTTCAGTTTAAATTTAAGATGCATGTATATCATACATACTTGTAAATTTTTATTATTTTAATAAGCTGCCAAAACACACCCCATTGATTTAGATTAAAAAAAAATTCAACGTTGAATATTTTTATGAATTTAAAGTGTTTGTGTATTGCTAGAAAAACTGGAAATCTTCAGCTTAGCTCCGGCAGAGGGTTAAAGTAATTTCCAGTTTAAAAGAACTCCCAAACATTTCCTTAAGGG